>CAMXCT020006659.1:220000-362500 GCA_947184155.2 Cladocopium goreaui | reverse complement strand
CTCTGTGGCTGTAGGCTGTAGGTGCACTTGTTCATTCTGTTTTAATGTTCTCGAGTTGCATTTTGCTGGTCTTTGGGCTAGGGGTCTTTCCATAGGCTTCGACAACTGACATGGGCAGAAGAAAAAGAGAATTGGGGAACCGGTGACAATTCTCAATTTTCCAATTTGCTTTTCCATCATGGAATTCCCTCCCAAACAAACGTTTCAAGGATACTCGAATAGAGGACATGAGTCGCATGGGACTTTCTCCGCGATGCCAAGGTCTCATCAAGGACTCATGTTCGATATTGATGAGATTGGCTCAAACATACATTGGCTTGTCTGAAAATTTGGGATCCCCAAATCCACTAGTTTATCATCGATTTCCCTATTACCCCAAACAGTGTGGCCACACTGAGGGGTTCTTACGGTAGGTGTTAAGGCCCAGTGTTTAATGGAGGTGGTCTCTGGGGCGTTTGGCATTTTCCCGGTAAATTTCAACACAAAATGGCTCTTGTGAAATGTCGATGTCCATTTCGACTGCGCAGGCTCGCACAAAACGATGTCCCCGGAGGTGTCCCGGGTTGTTTTTGGTAAATTTCCATACAAAATTGCTCCTGTACTCTGTCCATGTGCATTTCGACTGCGCAGACACGCACAAAACGATGTTCCCGGAGGCGCCCGCGGCCATTTTGCCGGTAAATTCCTATACAAAATGGCTCTGGTGAAATGTCCATGCGCATGTCGCCTGCGCAGGCTCGCACAAAGTGTGCTTCCCGGTCTTGGGATCGGTCTTCCTCCTCATCATCTTCCTCCTCTTCCACATCAACCTCATCATCTTCCTTGCATCATCATTTTCCTTGTATCATCATCTTCTTCTTCTTCTTCATCATCATCATCATCACCATCATCATCACCATCATCATCATCACCATCCTCCCCCTCCTCCTCCTCCTCATCATCATCATCACCATCATCATCATCATTATCATCATCATCATCATCAGCATCATCATCATCATCATGATCATCATCATGCTCATCATCATCCTCCTCATCACCACCATCATCGTCATCACCACCATCCTCCCCCCTCCTCCTCCTCATCATCATCATCGTCATTATCACTATCATCACCATCACCATAATCATCAACATTGTCTTCAGCATTAATTTAACATCATCATCAACATTCTGATACATTATCCTTTTACTCCCCCCACGCTGTTTGGGGTCTCTTGCCGGGATAATTTTTGGGTATACCATTTTCAGACAAACCCATATAAACCAAACTGGATGGTTTTACAACAACAAATGATATCTGGATGGTTTGGCGCTGAAATTATTGATCCCCAAAGCGAGGGGATCCCCCAATTCATGTCAAACATTTTACGATGCCATGAGAGCAGTGTTTTTTCACCCACATTTCCAGACGTGTTCAGAAAATGATGTTTTTCCCCACCTGCCAGGTGAGGGTTGTTAGATTTTATCAGAGCTGTTCTCCTCCTCCTCCTCCGCCTCCTCCGCCTCCTCTGCCTCCTCCGCCTCCTCACCCGCCGCCTCCTCCTCGCAGTCCAGATCCCAGTGGGCACAGCCGGACCTCCACCGCGAGCTCCAGATCCCAGTGGGCACTGCCGGACCTCCACCGCGAGCTCCAGATCCCAGTGGGCACTGCCGGACCTCAACCGCGAGTTGCAGATCGCAGTGGGCACTGCCGGACCTCAACCGCGAGCTCCAGATTCCAGTGGGCACTGCCGGACCTCAACCGCGACTTCCAGATCGCAGTGGGCACTGCCGGACCTCAACCGCGACTTCCAGATCGCAGTGGGCACTGCCGGACCTCAACGGGAAGAATGTGAGAAAAGATGTCAGATAGAATGTCAGAAGATATGCCAGATAGAATGCCAGAAAGAATGTCACAAAGAATCAGAAGATATGCCAGATAGAATGTCAGAAGATATGCCAGAAAGAATGTCAGAAGATATGCCAGATAGAATGTCAGAAGATATGCCAGATAAAATGCCATGAGATATGCCAGATAGAATGCCAGAAGATATGCCAGATAGAATGGCAGAAGATATACCAGATAGAATGCCAGAAGATATGCCATATAGAATGCCAGAAGGTATGCCAAATAGAATGCAGATAGAATCCCAGAAGATTTGCCAGATAATATGCCAGAAGATATGCCAGATCAGATAGAATGTCAGATAGAATGCCAGAAGATTTGCCAGATAGAATGCCAGAAGGTATGCCAGAAGATATGCCAGATAGATATGCCAGATAGAATGCCAGATAGAATGCCAGAAGATATGTCAGATAGAATGCCAGAAGAAATGCCAGATAGAATGCCAGAAGATTTGCCAGATAGAATGCCAGAAGATATGCCAGATATGCCAGAACATATGCCAGAAGATATGCCAGATAGAATGCCAAATAGAATGTCAGAAGATATGTCAGATAGAATGCCAGTAAGGAAATGTATAAATGTCATGGTGGGGATCACACGAAGTAAAGTATTTTTTTCATAGATATTTTTCACCCACATGTTCGCACCACACCCATACTTTCTCGGATCACAAATCTAAATTGGGTGAACTCGAGCCCTGCAGGTAAACGTGGCCGGGTCCCAGGCCATCCGTTTTTTTTTGGTGTTTAGTCGGTCAAAATCGAACTACATATGGGCGTAATTACCGTGTGTGGCAGGTTTCAAGTCTTGATCTTTGGTGGTTTCTGATATGGAACAACATGAAACAACTAGCGTGATTAGCATTAACCTGCCGCCTGCAGCCAACGCTGCTTAGTAACCAACAGGATCTTTGGTCATGTGCCTTGACACTGATGACTTTGAACTGGGTCCAGTGGGAGTTGAAAGGTTGCTATGATATAGATGGCCCAGTTCAATGATTTACCTAATGAATCCTGTTAAAACATGGTGATTATCCATAGCTATCTGTATTTTAAATTACCAAAAGGTCATTTTTGGTTATACATGGGGATATGTATTCACCTCACCAACTCATGTTTTTTTGATGCCTTGGGCATCTCAAGGTTTGACTCTGGGGCGCAGTGCCGCAGGTTGGATTCCTTCACCATTTAGTGATTCCACTCTACAAGGCTTGCGCAGTGGTATGATTAACGGTGATTCGTGGTTCCAACTGATTGTTCTTATTATCCAAATTTCCTTGGACACTTGCTTGAGTTGGTTCCGGTCATGTCCACTGTTTCAGTATACTTACACCTTTGTTACGCTTCACGGGTGTTCTATCCAGACGTTTCGTACTTCATTGAGGCTTCTTGGTGTTTCTGTCCACATCACCGGAAACACATTTCTATCAGGCTTACTGAGGCCCATTGACGTTTCATTCCCTACTTTGGATGTTGTAGGCCCTTCCCTCTAATAATAAAGACACAAAACTAAATAGACATTCCGTCAGAAACCTCCATTTCGTCTCGAATCTCTCCATTTGGGGGTCCCGGATGGGATTGTAAGGGTTTCGAGATGGTTAGAGTACAGGGTCCCAACTGGAAGGAATTTATGAAAATTATGAAATAGTGCTGGGAAACTGATCAAATGGATTCAAATGGCTACATTATTTACCATCTGGTTCTGACTAACAGTTCGCCATGGAAAATCCCAACCATCAATGGAGCTTTCGTTGGGAAAATCATCGATTTCGATTAGGGCCATCGAAAAACCATGGCGAACTGTGAATGTCATAACCAGAGGGTAATATCCAATAATCATCCAATAATCATTATAGGAAATTAATGGAAATTATATATATATATCCAATATGGAACAAGGAACATTCCAGAATACCATGGCTAGGTAAGAGGGTTGTTCTTGCTGGGTATCCCCCAGCAAGGTCACCTCCATGATTTTTGCTGCGGTGGTGGGTCGCTGTAACTTCACCACATCCAGAAAAATGAGTTATGGGCTGCTTAAGTGAAAATATGGGAATATCTATGGAATATCTATGGAATATCTATGGAATATCTATGGAATAAATGTAGACAATGGGCTGCTTGTATTTCCATAGATATTCCAACTATATTCCTATGAAAAAGTTAGGCAGGTTCAAAAAGGGACTAGTCACGGGACAAACCCCCATTATCCCCCATTATGTTTGGGGGGATCCTCGTTACCTATCAATGATATTCCGTATTTTTGGTGGTGCCATAAGTTGGTTTATGTTGATTTATATTGATTTATATTGATTTATAGGATTGTTAAAACAACCCCCTATGAAATATATGTCAATCTATCCACCATAGAAGCATCAATTTAACCTATAGTAATCTCCAAAAAGATAGAATCGTCAGAAGAGTTGAAAAGCTGTTTACCCTCTAGTTATTTAACATAGCCATGGAACATCACCATTTTTAAGTTCGGTAAACCATCTATTTCTATGGGCCATCTATACCATGGCTATGTTAAATAACTAGAGGGTAAATGATGAAACACACATCATTTGCAATATCCCGGTGTCACATGGTGTCACACATTTTCGGCATCTTGGGACCCTTGGGAGGCGGTGCACTTTTTCGTGACCAGCGATGAATTCTTGAACGACTGTCTGAATCGATTGGAGGTGCTGTCGATTCGTTGGGGGTACTTTGGGATCGATAGTCAACTCCCCCAGACAGAACAGGTTCAATTTAGCACTTTTTAAGTATAGGATTTTTCAGGATTTTCGTTTTCTGTCTTTTTTTTGGGTGCTATATTTCATATCGAATGAGAATGATTTACCAAACCAGCCTGGAGGCTTGATAGATTTGAGGAGGGAAACAGCGGATACTGCAACTTCTGGCCATGGCAAAAATGGCAGATCGTGACCACTTTCGAAACCATATACTAATATATTATATATACTAATATATATATATATATACTAATATATATATATATATATATATATATATGTACTAATATATATATATATATGTACTAATATATATATATATATATACTAATGTATATATATATACTTATATATATATGTACTAATATATATATATACTAATATATATATATAATCATATATATATATATAATCATACATATATATATAATCATACATATATATATACATATATATATGTGATTATATATATAATCATATATATATAATCACATATATATATATAATTATATATATAATCATATATATATGTACATCTCTACATCTATGTATGTATATATATATAATCATATATATATATACATATATGTAGATATGTACATATATATATATATTAAATATTCCCTGTGTTCAGACAGCGCCAAGTTGTGTGTACTGTGGGATAGTTCACATTGAAACGTGGTCTCAAATCTGTAGCCCCTACAGCAAGGATTTGAATATTTGCCCAGAGCCATGAGGAAATGAGAAAATCGTTTAAACTGTCAGAAGGGAGCCACAAAGGGACTGGTAATGTTTTGCGAACCTGAACCATCCAATTTTCCGGGTAGTGACCCAAAGCATCCAATGCCAAATAGTCAAAAGATGAACCAGAGGAGGACAAACAGCAGGCTTGAAGTGGAAAGAATTCGTCTGATCTTCGCGGCGATTCCTTGGGAATCCCCAAGAAATCCGATTTTTTTGGATTGGAATCATTTTTAGTTCAGTCACTGACAGACCATCAAGACTGGGGATACAATCAGTAAACATCGAAGGACATAACATAATCAATCAACATAAACAACTGTGGACACGGACTCCGGGCGTGTCCCAAATTCTCAGCTGAAAACATGGCTTCACACTGGACTATTATTGATGAGTACCTAGGGTAATCCATTTTTGATGAGTTTCTATCCCATCAAATTATCCCATCATCATTTTGCCCATCATTATCATCATCAAATCATCAAATCATCAAATTTGGGAGTACCCTCTGGTAATTTAACGGTTTGCTATCGAACATGGCCCAGTCGAAATAGTGGATTTATCCATTGAACATGGTGATTTTCCCATTAAAAATGGTGATTTTCCCATTAACAATGGTGATTTTCCCATTAAACATGGTGATTTTCCATCGTTTTTTGTACGTTTACCAGGCCAGGGACCTGATTTTCAGACCCAAACATGGCCCCAAAAAACGCCTGAGACGACTCCCAGCCGATCTCGGGAAATATCTCGGCCCGGCTGGAGGCCAATCTCAGTCACTGGCAGTCCAGCAACCCTTGCGTGCCCTGGTGGCGATGGTTTCCCACTGAACTTTGAGATATGGGTATGGATCAATACCTATTAATACCATTTTTAGGGGGATGTTTACATCCATTTGCCAGCTATTTTGATGTGAACTACAGGGGTACTATTGGTTTTGACACACTACCTAATATTGGTCAGTGAATACATATATATATATATATACATCTGGATAAATTATAACGACCTCACTGTTCTCCCTCACTATAATCTTAGTTAGTAAGGGGAATCATCCCCTTTTATGGCCTTAATTCAGGTTGGTGAAATATTAAAAATTACCCAGTTATATACATCTATATGCGGGGGTTTCCATTAATGATTAATGGGGATACTCCAAAATGGATGGCTTATAATGGACAATCCCAAACAAAAATGGATGATTTAGAGGGGTACCCCTAGTTCAGGAAACCTCCATATATATATATATGATATGATATGTGTTTATAGTTGATTGAACCATTTTTGACGATTTGGGAGATACCCTCAAGCAACTGTAGCAGTTTGCTACGCTATAAGTGTCCCATTTATCGATGATTTGCCTATTATAAATGGTGATTTTGCATGGCAAACTCTTAAATTACCAGAGGGTCGGGATCATACAAAGGATCCTTGTATTGTGTCAAGAATCAGCTTTGCATATGTTACAGAATGTTACAGATATAGTGGATCGACTCTGTTGCATGCTTAGTTCAGTGAAATCGTCCCCAACATGTGAACATACTCTCAGTTTCTGGGGACTCTTGTGATTTTCGCTGATATTTTGGCAGACAATTCGGCAATGTGGTGCCCCTGTGCTTCGTCCAGTTATGTTTGTTTGTAAAATGTGTATATCAATAGATATGCTATATCTACCATCAACCTGGCACTTGATCTACTGATTTCAAGCAAGTTGGCTAGTGCACTGGGTTAGAAATTTCAGCGCACAGGTGTGCACGGATGACATCCCCGACAAGCGCAGCTCCTGTCTTTTGGCCATCCAACTTGGTCTCATGGAGGAGACTTCGAAGATATCCCCAATTCATGGCTGGAAATATTGGGGTCTCATGGAGGGTTCCCTATTCCAATCCCCATTAAAAAACTTGGGAAATTCATGGCTGATATGAATATATATCCTATTTTAATTGGGGTATTCCTAAAATAGGGGTACCCCAAAAAATCATCCCAAGTCATTAGACCATGACTTATATGGCTTAGTATTGAAACCTATGGTGATTCGGGGATCCATTTGAGGATACATAAGTTTTGTTGGGAAAATAATGATAAAGCATTGGGCATTTGACTTCAGAAGGATACGAATTTTTGAGCAGTAAACACAGTGATTTAGTGGGATCTATCTGAGGTATGCAGAGATATTTCACCAGCTTGATATGATACACTAGGGTCTGCCAGCAAATGGAGGACGCCCCAACTTATGGCTTTTGTTAAAGGAGAACATCATGATTCATGATAAACTATGTTTTTTTTTCAACCATCATTCTCAGACAAAAATGGCTTAAACATCAGGGCAACACGGGTCTCTGGCACTTTTTGTTGAATCAAATTGAGATTGGTTCACTCGATAAGCCTTGTACGGGTAGTTTCTAACGTCGTGCTCTGGGGACTGTGGATGGCGTGCTATTTTGCTGTTGGACACTGCAATCATGCTACTGTACCTTGGGGAAGGGTTGATGGGTGAATTGATGGGTGAAGGTGGTGGGGTGAGGCGGGGGGCAATAACGTTCAGTTGATGTTGCACACATCACTGATGCTCCGCTATTTGAAAGTTCATTTGCACTTGCACGCAATGCTGATGCCATGCTACTTGTAAGCTGACTTACACTTGCCTCAGCCCTAACAAACCCAGTACAGGGCTAGGAAATGGCATGACTTGGTTTAGTAATTACTTTGATCATTTGACAAGATTGGGGATATATCATATCATATCATATCATATAATATCATATAATATATATATAATATCATATCTCAAAAGATGAACTTTACCAGCTAAACATGTACATTTCTTTTTGCATGGTCTCTAAGACAAACCATCTTCAAACCACAAACATCAAATCAAGTTCTCAGGTGACTCTACAGTTCGGGGAACTCAGCGACCCCCGAGTTCTGTGGGACTTTGATGGTTGAGTCTTTCTGGGATAAATCTTGTTTCTTTCCAGTGATGGGAAAATCCCTACCCTCTGGTAAACGTTTACATACTATGGAAAATCACCACGTTTAATGGGTAAATCAACTATTTCTATGGCCATTTTCAATAGCAAACTGTTAGTTTCCGAGAGGGTAAATCTTAACTGTTTATGGATTGATCTGAAAATTCTGGGAACAGCAAATCTACTGCTGATGAATCACCTTCCACAGTCACTTGGGATATTTCGAGGCTAAAAAAAAATCAAGACACACCCAAATCATGCCAACATATTTCGCTGAGAGTTAAAGGAGTTCAAGTGGGTGAACTATGGCTGGCAATTGTGGAAAATAATGCAACATTTCCCATCCCGTTTTCAATGAAATTAGCATCCGTGCACTGAACTTAATACATAGCTTACTTAAACCATATTAAACCATTGCTTGATGTATTTATATATATATGTACATTATAACATGATCAAACATAAGTTAATGGAATGGACATCATATAGCTTAATTGAAGTACCACATTTCTGAACTTACCCTTTTGTACTTTTAATTTAAGCATTGCAATGAACAGTCCATTTCGGTAGTTTAAGGCTTTGTATTTTCGTGTACCATGGATGGGGATGCAGACTGACTTGGATTTCCTCTCAGCCATCAGCTGGTACTAGTAACTAATTAATCACCATTGGCCGATAATTCGTCAAACATTTTCGATGTAAACAACATAGCCATGACTTATAACTACTTATAATTCCTATTATCTTAGACATTTATAAAACAGTTGTAACATATGAAACAATACATTAAACATACTATATATCATTCTTAAGATCTATCCATGGCACCAAAACCCCCCCAAAAAAATACGCGTCGCCAGGTGGCGTCGCGTGGCGTTTTCCCGCAAGAGTCACGTGTCAGCTATGGCTGTTTGAATTGGAGTGATGTCAGATTTAAGGGACTTTGGGGGTAAAGATTTTTGCACTAAGCATGGCAAAATATTTTTGCACGATCTATGATGATAGCAATGGTTTATATATATATATAAACCAGCAATGGATTTTGATGGTTACCAAGTTACCAAGCATTAAAATGGTGATTTTGAGGATGGTTTACGATAACCATGACACTTTTGAATTTTCCTCTTACACTGGCATGTCTTTGGTGCGACAGGTAGCAAGTGGGGTTGTGATTTGAACTGCTGGCTTTGAACCTTGGTTCTTGGTGGTAGGTGGCTTAGGTGGCTTGCTCTAACTCTACCGATCTCTGGGAAAGGTTGAGATGATGTGACTGTCAATTTCGCTGGCATTGATGAAGTGATGGAGTGGTGCAGTGATGATGGTGATGATGGTGATGATGGTGATGATGGTGATGATGGTGATGATGGTGATGATGGTGATGATGGTGATGATGGTGATGAGGAGGAGAAGGAAGGAAGAGGAGGACGCATCTCCAAACTGGCAGACCTAAATCCTAAGCCTGAAGCTTTGACCCACCGAGGCAGATCGTAAAGCTGATCAATGGGCTCCTTGACGAACATCTCCGTTCCCAAACTGGGGATACTCAAAAGTGGCAATTTGGATATCAATGGATGATCAACTATGGGATTATATCATATTACCCTCTGGTAAACTAACATAGCTATGGAAAATCACCATTTATAGTGGATTTTTCCATAAAAAATGGTGATTTTCCATAGCTACGTTAAATTACCAGAGGGTATATCAATGGATGATCAACTATGGTAACTCTGGGGTACTCGACTTTCAGACCCAGGATGGACACGTTAGACAACAGGGCAAATTTATTGGTTAGACAACAGGATGGGCCCCCCCAGTTATAATGTTTGTTGGTTTATAAACCATGAAATAGTCCCCATTAACTATAGTTCGTTATATCTACCATAAACCATAGAATTCAGCCACTTTTTTCTGGCCTTTTAGCCATCTTGGGGGCGCCATCCTGTAGGTTTACGGGGGCTTTGCGGTTCATTTTTAAACCATACATGAAGGATGAAGGATCATGAAGGAATATGCTGTCCTGCTCTCTGATTGTTGTGAAGCATCGAACATTAGCCATGGAACCCTGCTGAATCGTGGTTGAACCATGATTTTTTCATGGAACATGGTCATTTTTTAAAGGATGTTTGATTTTATTTGGGTCACCAAAGCTACCAAATCCAAACCGGCAGCAAATTCACCACATTCGCAAATCAATCCGGTCATTCTCATCATCCCCTCCATTTCCATTTCCACCTTTCCGCGCCTGAAAAAGTTACGCAGAGGTTTGAGTAGCGAAAGGTAGAGGCTGGCATCTGAGCTATCGAAATTGGTGTCACCTCGGAAGGATAGGGATTTCAGGGATGAACCAATAGATCAAAGGCGGAATTCACCAAGAAAACACGCCTGATTTAATGGGTATTGGGGATATGGCAATGGGATATAGAACCAACTTAAGATATGATTGGTGTGTCTGAAAAATGGAGGATAACACAGTTTATGGCTATTCTCTTTGGTAAATTGATGATAAACCGTGGGACTTTGGGGTAGCCTATTTCAGACCCGTATCTTAACCCACAGAAATCGGGAGACTTTGGGAATTTTTCCGCAACCAGATACGGAGATGCGGGGATTTCACCAAGAAGAATTGAATATCACAAGCGAAACTACATGGGGATGGCTAGAAAGGTGAGTAGGCAAGGGGTTTGCTGGGGACCCAGCCGCCATATTTCACACCCATTCCGTAAAAAAACCTGGTGAAACGGCATGCACCCGACCCTTCTATGTTTCCCATTTAAGGCTATTTTAAGAGATTCACTATGTTGTCCGGTCCTATCATAGATACATTCTGGTAATCTACACGGCCCTGCAAAAACATGTGAGTAGAGTTCAAACCCCCTGTTGATGATTACAGGGGTTTATACTACCCAATATATGAGGGATTGTTGTATCTAATCTATGAAAAGGCACCCCTTGTTAACCAACCGTTATTCCATTGAATGCCGTTTCGGGTTTCGAATACTGCTCAGGTGGCCTTGCTGTGACTCGGGTGAGTAACATTTGCCCAAGGGGCAAAGTCGAAACGTGCCGATTTTTGAATTCAGATGTGGCAGTGAGCATGCTACTGCTGCTCTTTTTCGGATGCTTCCGACATTTTCAAGACTGCCGCCTGGATTTTGAGAAGAGTAGTAAGCTCACATTTTCCTGGTGAAAGACAATAAGAGGTTGTTTGCTTCAAGTTGGCACCAAGTTTTTGCTTTGTTCCACGCCTTTTGCTTTCAGCCATATCTTCTGGAAAATGGGGCTTGTCCTGACAACCTTTCTCAGCTAAGCTGTTGAGTGGTTTGAAAGGTAGCAGCTCCATGCTTATTCCAGCACAAAGGGTCAAAGCCGCGAGAAAATCTGGGCTGAAGATGGTCTCATGATGTCTCATGTTTATTCCTGTTTTTTCTGGTTTGTTCTTCGATTTTTCCCTCATTCCCTCATTCTCATCCTTCAGTTTCTGCATCGCAGTGGCTCCCTAGTCTCTTGGTGTTGTCCATCCCTTCACGGTTTTTCCATGTTTTTTTCTCTGAGAACAGGTATATCCAGGTATATCTTGGCGAGATGGTCAGGCCTCTCCCCATATCGGCAGGATCCTGGGTACCAGAGGGTACTACCGCGGCCACTGGCGGTACCCCAGCATCAGGCCTTTCGGATGCTGTGGCGGTGAAAAATCCCCCGATTTCTGGGGGATTTCTGGCAAGCCACAGCATCAAGTCTACTGTAGCAGTATAGAGATCACAGAGGATAGATACCCTCCAGTAATACCCTCTGGTGAATTAACATAGCAATGGAAAGATCCACCATTTTTCATGGGAAAATCCACTATAAATGGCCATTTTCCATTGCTATGTTAGTTCACCAGAGGGTAAGTCTATTCTATAATCAGTTCCATGGCTGGACAACTCACGACCACAAAAATCCCCCATTTATCATCTCACAAAAATCCCCCATTTAGAATCATAGATAATCTTCCGTAATCTTCCATTATCTATAGATAATATGCCTACAACACCTCCATTGATAATGGTGGAGCCGCAGCCGAGCGATGGGCCACCAAAAGTCATGAGATGTACCGTAAATCCGCTACAAAATATCTATATTTTCATGGGCCATTTCCATCCATTTCCCATAGCAAACTCTCGATTTACCATAGATGGCATAGACTTTTCGGAGCTTTCACCTTGAATTTCGAGGGTGTCACGTGTAGATGTGCAAAAATTGGGGTCCATTTTACCATGTGGAAAAGCCACGGGAAAAGCCATGGCAGCCATCGCCAGGAAACGATCTACACGAACTGTGTATTGTTTTCCATGACTTTCCATGCTAACTTACTAAGGCTTGCGCATGTGAAAAAGCGCATTTTTTCCGACCTATTTTTGATCATATCTTCAGTTTTGTTGGTGATCCATATACTGTACATCCTGCGTTGTGCATTTTGCGACCTCACTGCGACGTCACTGTAAATGTTGGAAATGATGGGGGATTATCCCACAATTGTCACAGTTTTCAGGTGAATTCCAAAATTGATCCAGATATATGATGATATATGTAATTATATGTAATTATATGTAATTATATGTAATTATATGTAATTATATATATCATTATATATCATTATATATCTTGGATCTATATCTTGGATCTATTCCTGCCTCTTTGCTTTTTTTCTTCATTTTTGTAGATATAGACCTGCACGATCTGTCCCCTGCAGCATGTTGAGCGAGAAAATGAAGACATGACCCACATGGTCTGGTCAAGCGCAAAAATCTAATGTGTGCGAAAGAAAAAATATTGAACACCTCCTGTTTCTCCAACTCCTCAATGTTCAATGCATGTCAATATGTATTCCACCTGATGTATTTAAAGACTTCCAATTAAGATTCATGTGGCCGTTGGCCTCCTTTACAAAAACACACAAGCTGCACTACGCATGAACAGATAATTTTTTGTTTGCAGGGACATGCCAAAATCCAGCTCAACAAATTCAACACATTCGGCTTCGTCTCGAGATATGGATACTTCAAGCACCATGTTTGAATGGAGTGAAAACTGTTACTTATAACTGATAATGGGTTAATAATGGTTAATAATGGTTGATAATGGTGGATAATGGTTGATAATGGTGGATTCTTCGATAATTTCAATCAGACGCACGCTTCCTCGCACCCTTGGACCATGCCGGGCCGATTGAGCAACTGGATCGTCCAGCCGCCAGCCCAGATGGGGAGGGGTGGAGCCATATACAGTAAATAAGATATATAATGATATATATATATATATAATATATATAATTATAATGATATATATATATACTATAATATATACATAGCAGACACATATGAAATATTATGAAATCATACGTATAGTATACGCATAGTATACACATATGATAAATATGCACTGTTTTTTGGGGGATAAAAATCATGATCAATCACTTTTTTTTTACGAGTTCCATCCCTGCTTTTGATGCTTAAATCACCATATTTGATGATTCAATCACCATGAAAATGAGGTTTTTCAATCCTCATGGATTCCATCATTTTCCATGGCTTGTTCATCAGTTTTTTATCCCAGATTTTCATACATTATCACCATAAATCACCATATTTGAGGTTGAAATCCTCATGGATTCCATGGCTTGTTCATCAGTTGAATCCCACAAAATATCCCATTCTGAATGGATGGGACCAGCAGTTTGAAAAACATCGCCGCCAAACATCGAACGCACCAGGCCAGGACAGGCCATTCCGGAGAAGACCATGGAGGCCGTGGATCGGTGGATCGCGATGCGTTCCCATCATATCCAGCGAAAAAAAGGGATTTGACATGACTTGAACACTGATGAATATATGGTTCAATAGTGGTTTGGAACTGATTAATAGTGGTTTATAGATGTTTATAGGCTATAAACCAACAATGGGAATATGATGGTGATCTGGTTGGTGGTTTGAAGCCTTTTTTTTTTTCGGTGGAATGGATTTCCCATCTTTGATGTCTTTGATTATCAGAGGGTAATGGGCTTAATTGTATATCTGGTTGGTGGTTTGGCACATTTTTTATTTTTCCATATATTGGGAATAATCATCCCAACTCACTTTCATATTTTTCAGAGGGGTAGGTATACCACCAACCAGAACATAGTTTAATCAGTCTCAGAGTGGAATTTGAGTCGATAGTTGGATTGTTGGACCTAAAAAACCTGTGATGTGAACATAGTTGTTGGATTTAAGGATATTAACATATATTAACCATGAAGATCATGAAGAGTAACCAGTCTCAGAGTGGATTTACGAGTGGATAGTTGGATTACCCTCTGGTAAACTAACATAACTATGGAAAGATCCACCATTTTTAATGGGAAAATCCACTATTTCTATGGCCATTTTCAATAGCTATGTTGACATAACCAGAGGGTATTGTCAACCATGAAGTGAACATCCACGGCTAAACTCGTGGATTTCATCATGACCAGAGGAATCCGAGGCGCCGGAACGATTTAGCTATGGATCCAGTATCACATTGTGTAATTGTGTAATTGTAACCATAGGAAAACCATAGGAAAACCATAGGAAAACCATAGGAAAATGGTGGTTTAATGGGATTTAATGGGATTTAATGGGATTTAATGGGATATACCCTCTGGTAATTTAACGTAGCTATGGAAAATGACCATTTATAGTGGATTTTCCCATTAAACATGGTGATTTTCAATAGCTATGTTAATTTACCAGGGGGTATAGGATATCACCAAAAGTCCTGAAAAGGTAATACTTTTTGTCACCGGAATCTTGATGTTAGGTAGGATCTATGCTTCGGCAGATGTGCGATATTTCGCACTGAGTGATTTGCTTCTACCAGGGGTTCATCGGTCAGGTTACGCATGGTTCATAAATAACTAGTTCATGCGCAATTGAAGTAGAATATGTAGACATATCCTAGCCATTTGCATGAGGCTGATGAGCCTTACGGATGATTTGAGCCCCCCATTCTGCTGGTCAATGTCGGTTCTGAATGTACCATCAGTTCGTAGCGTGTGTTTACCATCATCCTTCCCTATTCGCAGAATTGGAAGGAAATCATCACGCTTGAAACCTCTATCTGTTTCTAAGTGGATAGTTTAGGACTGTTTAGGACAACTGTTGAAACCTTTCATTTTTTGCGATTTCAGAATCATCATTGACCTAGCTAAAGCTTTGAGTTTGTTCCAGGCAATTCAAATTGTGTTTCGTCATGCGCACATCCAAACTCTATGTCTGGATAGTAGAGTAGTTACATATACAGATGGTTGTAGATCTCATAATATACACATATATATATATATAAAAATACACATTTATTTAGTTCCCATGAAATGTTGGACATTTCAGATGTTAGTTCATCTTTATATCATACATATTGATAGGAACTATACGTTTACAGTACATATAATAGGTGTTCGTAGATCTCACCTATCGACCATTTTTTGGGATGTATAATGACAATATATAGTTGATATATATATATTCACATATCTATACATCATTAATACATCCCGGAGATATCTTAGATAAATTTAACTATATATATATATGTATATATATGTATATATATATAAATCAACCATAGCTAATACAGTTGATGTTATATATATATAACAAAGATCAACTATACATCAACTAACATATCAACCATGCTAACCAGAACCATAGATGTTTTATATCTATTTAATATATCAACTATATATATATTCCATATGGGTCCCATACAGATCATCCCTGGGATATCGAAAAAGAAACGGAGGCCTTGGCTCGTTTGGAGGCATCCACCTCCAGGTGGGACGAAAAAAAGACGTTGGGCTTTGGGGATGACATTTTTGGTGATACCTTTATATACAACAGACATGAACCATGAATATATACCCTCTGGTAAACTAACATAGCTATTGAAAGATCCACCATTTTTAATTGGAAAACTTACTATTAATGGTCATTTTCAATAGCTACGTTAAATTACCAGAGGGTATATGTATTATAATATATGATATATATATATAACATATTACATGCATTGAACATTGTTATATTCATTCGTTGGTTATATATAATATATATATGTTCACGGAACATTACCAGAAATTGTAAAAACATATAACATTGTGATTACCAACATTTCAGAAAAGCTGTTTGGTTTTGAAAACCTATGTGGTTTCTGACATTTGTTCATAACATTTGGTTTCCCTTAAACCGAACAAACACCTGGGATAGTCTCACATGAAGGGGGTCTCCAGACGTTTCCAGAAAGAGACTTCCATCTGAGAAGCCATGGCCCTCAAAATGGAGTCAACTTATAAATCGCTCTATAAACCCATCCAACTGACTGTAGATCTATCTATCCACATGAAATCCAATCGTTAGCCAGTTTTTTAAGCAATCTACAAGGTGGTGTCACTTAGATGGTTATTTAGGATATTTAGGATCCTTCTTTTACCGTTTGATCATCACCATAAAGCCATAAACTCTGGTAGTGACTATGGGGCCTTTAACCTGGTAGAAATATCGCCCAGGACGACCTACAATGAAGCCTTCAAACACCATGGGCCACAGCCACCCAGGACGATACCCTGTCGATACCTGTCGTGTCTGAATGGCCACTAGTCAATGGGGATAGTGATCATGGATGTCAATTGATGTCAATGGAATTAGGCGTACCATCAATTTTCAGACAGCCAGCATTTTGATTGAGTACATATTCCGGTATCATACTGGTTTCAGCATTATCAGTAATTTTGATATTACAATGATAATGATATCATCAATGGTACATGTTCCAGCTCGCTCGACTTGATGTTTGATGTACTAGCCCATTTTCTTACTCTCCTTCTGCAACGGCAGGCTCACACAGCTAGCTATCTTCATGAGATATCATCAGATTGGTTGGGTGATGAATACTACAGTACAGTTTACAGATGTATTCCTTCCTGTATTCTTCTCTGCAGGATTTCCATACTACATACTGTAGCTACACTGTATTTACTGTATATTATATAGTTTAAGCGAATAGAGCTTTGGATGATACACAGGCAACCCGTGGTTTCCAGATATTGTGAAACAAGTCCAGATATGAATTGTCCTATTGCCGTAAAAAAAAGATCTGAAATCATCAAGTCTAGAGTTTTGCCACAAAACCTCCCGCATTCTTTCCATTCTGAGAGGTTTGCATATTAGAGTTTGTCTGAAAATTTAGCGAAAGATCCCCCCAATCCCATTGTTTATCATCATTCTGGCTGAATTAGACCGACCTCACTGCGACGCCGTATGATGATGGGTTTTCTTTGCGGTAACTCTCCCCACATGCTCAGATTTTTCAGGTTTGTGAATCATTCTCATTTATTCAGATTATATATATATGGTTATAGTTATACCACCATGATAAACCATTATTTACCATACATTAACCATTAACATTCACCATTTCCAGACACAACCAGAAAATGCTGGCTGCCAGGAGTAGCTCTGCTGGGCATCTCAAGCAGGTCACGGTCTATCCTGAATCTATCTACCTTCAAAACGAAGACTCATATCTTTTACATCTTTTTACGTATGTGATATGTATATATATATGTGGTATATAATATATATATAATACATATGTTTATTATATATTGTTTATTAATATTTTGTACTATTGTTGAGTAAATGGAATTGGACGACAGAGTTCTGCTGGAGATAGGTCTATTCGTGTTGCAAACATCACAAATCAAGTGCATCCCCTCAAAAAAGTGGTGACGAATTACTGGTACTTTTTTCTGTGTTTTTTCTTGGAATCACTATTTTGTACTGTATATACATACATACGTACGTACGTACATACATACGTACGTACGTACATACATACGTACGTACGTACGTACATACATACATACATACACATCACCACATGTTGAACAAGTACATGAAAATATACTTCTACCACAAGTATATACATAATATATACATATATTTATACGTATGCATACTCTGCACTACACTACACTACGCTTCAGTACATTACATTACCTCAGCTTCATCGCATTAGACTACACTGCATAATCATTACATAGCATAATCCTTGAATTACATAATGACTACATCACATAGTCATTACATGATATAATCATTACATCACATAATGATTCACGAAAACACACAATCATTACATCACAAAATCAATATATCACATAATCATTACGTCACATCTCCTCACATCGCATCACATTACCTCACAACATACGTAGATAAGGTAACGGTCTATTTGTATTCGCAGATGCACATATCATGTCTGTGTATATACACACGTATATCTACATTATCTGCAGTATTGGTATACTATACATATCTATGTAGTATGGTATACAATATATATATATATATATGCAATGTATATATATATATATATGCATATATACAAAGATACAATTAAATATATGACATTTATGTATAAATATACATATATACAATATATATATATACTATATGGATCAAAGAAGATGCAACACTTCTTCCCCATACCCCTTGGAGGTGAGAAACAAGCATCGGCGTCGCGACTATGCTGGGACCTTATGCTGGTTTTGCCATGTTTTGCCCGACGGGTGGTAAGTGAAGACAGTGAAGGTTGCATCTAGCCTTCACTTAAATGGGTATTTAGTAAAGGTATATATGGAACATGGTTATTACTATATGGGTACTATCAAATGGTATTACTATATATATATATATCTATCACAGGTAAAAACTTAAGGCATCAAAAAACCATCAAGCATGGAGATCAAGGCATCAACATCCGGCATTTCACCCGAAACGATGGGAATTTCATCCATCAAACATCGGGGTTGAGGTAACGAACGTCATGGTGGGTGAACCTTGGAAACATACATAAGTCAACTGCTAGGGGAATGGTAGGAATGGGTCAATTCTTGGCCAGGCATTGCCGTAGATCAGCCATGTGGTATCAATCTGGAAAATTCTGCACTGAATTTGGCAGCAATTCAGGAATGTTTGTCAATGCACTCAAATGATAAACATAAATATATGCAGTAACACTAATGATGATTATATTCATATGTGTGTGTATATATATAATATTATATATATGTATATGTATATATATATGTATATGTATATATATATATATATGTATATGTATATATATACATACATATATTCGAGATGGCAGATCTCTGCCGAGGCAACCACATATTCGGATGCCTTCCTCCACTTCGGGCGAGAGTCCTACCAAAAGTCTCAGGAGACGCCGACGCGAAACTGGTCGATTAGTTGAGGTGGAAACCCTCAATGGAAACAAATATCATCCAACTCATAGGCCCCTTTGGGCATTGCTGACTGAGGTGGACGAATTGGTTGATTTCATCCAAGCAGTTGACCGGAAAATCCATGGTAAGATATAGCAACAAACATGGTTTCCGATAGAGACGATGAATCTATAAACAATGCTTCACAAGAAACAAAACAAATCGATATACCCTCTGGTAATTTAACATAGCTATTGAAAATGGCTATTTATAGTGGATTTACCCATTAAAAATGGTGATTTTCCATAGCCACGTTAGTTTACCAGAGGGTACATCGATCAATGAAACATATCAACGGAACATCTCATTTAGTTTGGATGACTTTTCCAGCGAAAACCTCAACAGTTCTGGGATCTTCCCAGCACCATGAGGAGCTGAAGCCGCAACAAGTGGTCGCATTGGGACCCGAAGAGCTGCGACAAGAGCAACGCAAGGCAGATCGACAGGCGAGGCGATGGGCAACCGGGGTCCGCTGCCTGGAAATTGGGAGTGAAAAGATGTGAAAACCCAAAACATGTTTGGGAAATGACCCAAGCTGTTAGGTTAACACTGTTTATCCCACAAGTATCCCAAACATTTCAGAAACATTTCATATTTCATTCCCAACATTTATGGGAACATTTATCCCATAGGGTCTAAGTATGACCCAAGCTGTTGCAGTTTAGGTCAACTACTGGGCCATGATCTGCAAGGCTCGTAGCATGGAGGACGGGGGTGGCTGTGTTTTTTTTCACGTAAGCGGACCTTCCAAAGTAACAGTTTTAATGGGGAAAATGGGAGAATGATGAGTGGATTTAAGGGCGTATGTACCCCATTCTTGGAGAAATTCAACATGATTCGTTGGTTATGGCCACCCACAACTCGGGTAAAACGGTTTTTCAAAATTAGGATTATATAAAATCAAGTGTAACTACTCAAAGAGAAGAGTTCATTGATATCAGAAGCATATCAAAAAGCCATGCTTTCAGTGTGTTTGTCTATGAATAGGGTACCCCCAAATCCCAGGCTTGATCATCATTTTCCTTCCAGCTCGCAATTTTCCAGGATCATTTTGGATGGTATACGGCTTTATTTGTAATTGGACATATAGCCCAGCAATTAGTTAGACACTTGATAAGTAGATAGTTTCTCGCCAAACATTGCAGGAGCAGAATAAAGATGGCTCTTACATGCAGAAGGACTTCGGCCCCTTACAGGTGACGCGACACATCCGCAACGGGTTTCCTGCAAGGTGACCAGCCGAGGCTGTGCTTGTCGAACTTGACCCAAAGCCATCAAGTTATATGAAGATCTAACATGTTCTAACACCAAACAACGAAAAAAAAACAAGTATATATTAGTATATATATATATATCTTGAAGCTATATCAAGCTATATCAAGCTATATCAAGCTATATCAAGCTATATCAAGCTATATCAAGTTCATGTATTGTTGACACCAGTGATTCTCCAACTACTCGAGATAGAATTGTAAAATTAGGTCTCCTTCTCCCCACATTCCAAGAATTGATGGACAAGTTGACAGCAAAAAGCTGCAGGTTTCAACCGTATTGTTTTCCCTTTAGACCAAGCCCTTGTGGCTATGGATCTCTACCTTTAAATGCAATTTGGGGAATAGACATCCAGCTCAACCAGCTGGTGAGAACCCATGGATTCCATGGGATTTTGATGCCACAACGGTGGGTATATTCACCCTTTAGCGGTACTGTAAATTTGGTAAATGCATTCCAAAATCGCAGTAATATTCGCTGGTAATATCCAGTGACTTTGTAACTTATTATTGGGATTATTTGTAGACATGCATATATATATATATACGTATGTATATATATAGTTATATCTAGATAACCATCTATAAGAATCATATATCTACAACTCTATGTCTATATCAATCTATATCTATATCACCATACATCAATCTATATCAATCTATATCAATCTACAACCATCATATATATATATATATATTGCTCCCATAAATTGCCCACAAATCGGTACATCATCGCAGGGCAACTTGCACGCCTTGGCCACGGTCTTGACGGGCGAGGGTGAGGCCAAGGCCACCTTTGTGGCTTGGTGACATTCAAAACAGATGGTTGTTATGATTATGGTTGTTGATGTACATATACATATCATATATATGTAGATACATACATCCATCCATCCATACATACATACATCCATCCATCCATCCATACATCCATCCATCCATCCATACATACATACATACATACATACATTGCATTTACAATTACAACTACATTACATTACATTTACATGTACATTTACATTTACATTTCGATTACATTACATTACATACACAACATACATATTATAGATAATAATAAAACCCACATATATATATATATATTAACATATAATCATATATATATAATCATATATATATAATCATATATATATAATCATATATATATACAGTAGATAGATAGGTTTTTCCTTTTCTGGTCGGATGATATCGCAATACGCCATTTCACCAACCTTGTGACGGCAGAAAGGAGGCAATAAAATGGGGTGTGTAACAAAAGAATCTGATGGTCAACCCCCCATTTCACTTCATTTACCCATTTGAACTAAGGGAGATTATGCAAAAATCACGAACAGAATCTCCACCATGTGTAGAACTTCATCCACTAATTATGTGTAGATCTTTCCGAACGGATCTCCAACCACGGACCATATGGTTTTGGACCATCCGTGAATCCCACAGAACCTGCCTTGGTTAGACCTCCATTATTACAGGAGGTTATTCATATCATATTGAACAATTATGTACCATGATGAAAACCACCATTTATAATCATCAGATAAATCATGATGATCTGCCACTAAAACCACCGTTTATAATCTTTATGTTTCCTTCCGTTAATCAAACGTGGCGTGCTGGAAATAGCATCCCATTACATCAAAAGGGGATTCTATCCCAGTTATTGTCAATTACTATCCCAATTATATACCTTTTACCCTCTATAAATCCCAGGGTTTTCCAAACTTATTACACTGTAAATCCCTAAAAAAATACAATTATTATAGCAATTTTACATTTAGGATCAGCTTCATCATAAATCCCGAGGTTACCATCCCTATATGTCATAATATATATATATATTATCTGGTTCGTGGTTTGGAACATGGCTTTTATTTTTCCACAATATATGGGATGTCATCCTTCCCAATTGACGAACTCCATCATTTTTCAAGATGGGCACATTGCTCCAGCAACCAGTTATTCACCTTATTATCCATTATCCAATGGGCAAATCACCATGCTATCAATGTAAATCCACTATTTCTATGGTTAAAACATGGTTATTGCACCACCAACCAGTTATATATCCCAACATGTTCCTATTTCATGGGATGGACAGATGGACATCCCAACAATATCCCTCCAGTTCCAAGGCCGCCGGTGCCAAGTCTAACACCTGGAAGAGCGAGGCGCTTTTGTCGACGCTTAAAATTCTTCGTGGGGAAAGTGGAGAGCCAGGGAAAACAGCAAGCATTAGCATCTGGTGAATTCACCAATTTGTAGTGGAACATAACTAATCTGTAGTGGAAAATCACCAATTTCTAGTGGAAAATAAACCGACCCTGAAAATAACATCTTCTTAGTGGAATTTAATCTTCCAACTCCAACTCATGGCAGGGTCTATGTTACTTTACTAGAGGGTATGTTATTTAATAAATAACAACTACCAAATAACAGAAAATAAGCACGGAATAAACACTAAGACCATTAGGTTTGTTGCCTTTGTTGCTTTTGCTAAAAAACGATTGGATACAATTGGGATATGTCTCCATGATCTAGGTGAATGAAGTGTAAAAAGATCTCTCCGTTTTACGATGTTTTCCTAGGAAACAACTATATCAGACATTTCACCATGACTATCATGATTTAGGCGAGTGAATTGTGAAAGAAAAACATCTCCAGACAAAGTGAAGAATTGGGGTTGAAGGTCACCTGGCACCTCCTCTGACAGGCCTGAACAAGAATATAACAATTTGTTGGACTACAACGGAAAAAAACATGATTTTTGGTTTTCTATGCCCAACTTTGGATACTTTTGGGGGGATATATGAGATATATGTGATGTATGATGACTATTTGCATTGCATTCTTACATCCCACCTGTTTGTTTCCTTTCGAAGACACTTTTTCTTCACCGCTCCAATGTCCTTCATTTTATTGGAACAGATGGGGGGATCTATTTCAGTGTCTAAAAATGGATTAAACCATTGGATTCATATAGTTATCATATCCAATTATGGTATGATTGATACCCCAAGTGGTTTGCCAATTTCAAACCATTGGATTTAGCTTCGCCCCATTTTCAAGCATTGGATTGTCGAGTTTTCAGATGTGGAGCTAATACTGGAGATAGTTCCCGCGCCGTGAGGCCAAGTCGAATTATACTCAAGATCCCTTCTCAAACACCAGTGCGGAGAAGTACGAGCTGCCACTCGGTTTTGTCAAATTTGGCCATGATTGGGTGACCAAGGCCAGGATTTGGCCAACGTGGAGACTGCACCCAAAGTGAGGGATTCTACAGTTATGGCCATTTACCAGTTATAACTGGTTATAAATGGGATTATACATTCTATAAATGGGGTGACTTAGTACTTATAACTGATAAATGGCCATAACTGTACTGATTCTGCAATAAAGTTTCTACAAGAAAAATGAGATGTCCTCAATTGGCAATTTGAAATAGCTGCGATATCTTTGCCAATCTGGGATGATCAAGACCAATTTTTGTGGCTTCAAACGGCACCGCGATGTCGCTAGGGTGATTGTTAGGGATAGCTACCAGTAGCTATCCCCAAATGGTATTATTTCCGGTTTCTGAATGATTAATTATTTTATGACCATGATTTACCCCATATATATATATATAAGTAAGATTATATGGTTATATACAATTTTCTGGTTATACCAACCATTATTTACCGTTACTAATGGACCGTTTTTTTCGTCGCTTGTGACGGCTTGCCTCGGACGGACTCCCCCGGGCACCGAGGCCAGCCAAGTTAGTGGCCTTGGCCAAGTACAAGAATGGCTGAAGCCGGCCACCCTAGCGGCGAGAAAGGTCATCTTAGTAAGATTTGAATCATGAAACCTTATCTTAGTAAGCATTAATCAATCATTAATCCTAATTGATACCTTGTGAAAATGATAGAATATGAAAAAAATGGTTGTATTCATACAGATATACACATATAGATGCACAGTTATACAATTTACATACATAGTGAAAGCTACATATAAATCTTTCAAAACGAGGCACCCGAGGTCTGTTCAACAACAGTCCGACTCTGCTTGCGAAACCTTGGCGTTTCGCCTTTTGAAAGTATCTATCTCCATGACGCGTTGGCTCCCGTTTCCGAAGGAAACCCGCCGGGAGCTCTCCGTTATTCTAGGGATGGATCAGCGATCTGGCCAGATTTTAAAAAGCGTGTTCATTTGGGTTAAGGTAAGGTGGCCTTACCGTAATGTTGATGAGCGAATTATTATATGAATTATTTAGATATTTTGTCTGAAAGAATTTAGCCACACCTGAAGTTTTTCCAGGAGTCCTCTACTTGATTCTTGATTTTATCATATTTTATGTTTGTCTCACCACAAAATCATGGTGTGGGAATACTCACATTTAATAAATCGATCAGTGCTCCCGGTGCTGCTCCCCACCTGGGTCGACCTTGGCCCTTCTCCTTTGATTCGTCTTATCAGGATGTATGTACCCTCTGGTAAACTAACATAGCTATTGAACATGGCCACAGAAATAGTTGATTTATCGAAAATAGTGATTTTCCATAGTCATGGGACAGCTTACCAGAGGGTGTGTATGTATATATATATATATTAATTATGTATATATATATATATATTATGTATACATGTATCTATATATATATATTATACTTTGCAGCTAAACCTCATGTATCTTTTGCCGAGTATCCAAGATTGGCATGATGGTAAACTTTGCTTAGCGCGGCCCAGGACGTTTCGCTTTGTAGTCCACCCGGGATCTGTGACTTTTGCGAAAGTGCACTCAGTCCTAGGAGATGGCCACTTGATGAAGTCATATCTTATACTTGTATAATATATCATGAATACATAATACATACACATATAATATGTATATATATATATATACACGCCTTTAGTACATAAATGCATACATACCGAATGAAATAATACTACATCATATGATATTCATGTTACGACATTTCGAAATTTTTCGCTCCTCTTCGCCATGCACCCGCGGAACAAGCATCGGGAGTATTTGGACTACCGCGACCTCGCCAAGCGCCTTGGAATGCCGTAGTCACCATCCCATAAACCAACCATGGGGGTCATGATATGGCCATCATCGAAAATCTCTAGGGGTTATGCCGGTTGTGCCGGTTATGCCGGTTAGGTCATAATCATAACCTCTATGACTGGGGAGGGGAAGATTCAAACAATGTTTACAAAACACTACTGTTGGCCGATGGGGATCAAAGCAAATGTCGGGTCAAAACACTCCTTCGTTCATGAGGATTTTGAAAAAAGACATATCCGGCTTGAGACTAAAGAGAAACCGGAGCACCCTCCTAGCATAATCTCTGGAAATCCATGGTTGTTTCCCTTGGACATGACTGGAAGCTACCCAGGGTACATTGTACATCCATAGTTTCTGTGGTCTTCCCGCAGGGCGATCCTTTTTTGTTTGGGAAAAAACAAGCCAGCCGCAACTTTGATATCATCCAATTATACATACATAGAGATATAAACTGTTAATATATACATATATACTATGTATGTATAGCGGTATTGCTTAATTATCTTTATTTCCCTTCAACATCCTTCAACCATTCAACCACTTCTAAAAATGATACCTGTCTCACCTCCTTTTTTTCAGGAAACAGAAAGGGCTCCGTCGCTTCGTCTACGAGAATCAGTGGGGTGGAGCTTCTATTGACTACTCAGACCCCGAAGCCTTGGAGGAATTGACACGGAGTTTGCTGGCAGAATTCTACCAGATTCAACACTGGAACCTTCCTGCAGGAGCCTCGGCATCTGATGACGATTTCGTATTATGTTGTTGACTTTTTACGGGATGGAGATGGAGATGTTTGCCTCAAGTTTTTCGACTTTGGGATGGTTGTGCTTGGGGCACCTGCCAGTTCCCCCGCCAAGATGGGGATGGGTGAAAGTCGGAAAAACCATTGGGAATCAGTATATCAGTGTTGATAATCCAATGTCTATATGAGGTAGCCTCTGGTCACAATTTGCTTATTGAAGATCACCACATCACCATTTCTAATAGGGACATGGGGACATCACCTTTACAAATGTACCATGTTCATCCATAGCTTACATAGCTGCTCATTGACTTGACCCCTGAGAACCAGTTGGGACATCTGTCCCACCTAGACCTGGTTCGTTTGCGAACATGGGGCACTTTGAAATCCAGTCAACTATCAAAATAGACAAGTGAATTACCAATATTTGATAGTAGACTAGTAATTGGGGTCAACTATCAATATTCCAGTCAACTATCAATTATCAATATTCTAGTAGGGATTTGCTTTTCCATCTTTTCGGGGTATACATCATCATTTTTCAATGGCCATGGGGCAACGCCTGGTGAGGCTACTTATGTCCACCGGTGCCTCAACGTGTGGACTACCTGCACATCATGGCCGATTTGTTGAGGGATACCCTGAAGCCGGCTGAAGGGACGGAAGGCCCAGAGGACCCAGAGGGCCCAGAGGGCAAGCAAGAAACGCAAATACCCCAGGGCCTGTGCGGCCTGGACATAGGAACAGGTGCCGCCTGTGGTGCCGCTTAGAAGTTGGTTCATAAAGCCAATTGACCAGTCCAATATGTCTGCCACACCCCCCTAGTTAATTGACGAATCTGAACCAACTTGTCGAACCTAACCGTGGGGCATGGTGTAGGGGTGGAGGATGAGTGCAAAAGGATGCAAAAGGTTGCAAGGTGAATATGTCTTAAATAATATGTGTATAATATATATACACATATGTATTGCAACGAGGCTGATCCAAATTATTTCTTGGTGGGTTCAAACATGCAAGTATTGGGATCGGGATGATGATGGTGATGATGGTGATGATGATGATGATGATGATGGCGATATCAATGGTGGTATTTTTCTGGTGGTTTTGGGATGACTACGAGTGGGTCCGATTTCGACCACCAGGCAGGCAGTGAAACAACATGTATCATAATAGGCGGAAACTTGGTAGTATAGGTCAAAAGGCCCAGGGAAACCCAGCTTTTCACAGTCTTCAGTGTTTCAGCATCTAATCTTAGGTGGTACATGGTGGTAGCGTCCCCAATTTTCGCCCAAGGTCACGTCTTGGGAGTCAACCAGTGAATCCACCATTGGACCCGCCTGAAGTCCAACAGATGACCATCCAAGCATACTTTTCTCTCTCTCTCTCTCTCTTCCGTAAAACGCGCGTTTTTGCTAGCGTGTGTTCGCAGGTCATGAAGGGGCGGGGCGGGGGGGGGGGGGCCATGTTAACGTTCCTTGTACTTCTTCCGCTACATGTTGCTACGCTGCACAGATGTTTGGTAGTGTTGCTTCGCTGTATACATGAAGGGGTGGGGTGGGGTGGGCATGGTAACAAAGAGCAAAGATCTTCTCCTCTATGTGAAGTGCTGGCAGTGGAGATATGTGAATCTGCATACCCATCTCCAGCAAAAAAACAATTGCAAGGCTGAAGCCCCTGCTTTGAAAAGAAAGAAACAGCCTGTCAATATGCTTCAATGAAATGAATCCAAAACCCACACGAAACGCGAATTTTGCCAAATTCTCGCGCGAGAATTTGGCACAATTCGGCTTCCAGAAATGTCGACTATGGCTAAAATGACAATTTTGGAAAACGTTGTTTTTACGAGCACGGTTTCCAGTCCGCCGGGATGTAATTATCTATTGTATGAATATAAATTCAGCATAATAAACACGATGACTACTATATATACAATATATAACATATACATGAGTATTTTAACATATCTCGTCTATATTATCTCTTATAATCGATATATCACCAGATATCATGAAACATGTACATCTGAAAATGACCTAAATAATTCGATATCATCAGATATTATACAATATCATACGTATTATACATGTCTACACATCTATATGAAACATATCTATAATGTATCCTGATATCAAATCATATGTTTCATGATTTTTACGGATGCTAATATATGTAAAATATAGATGTCTCCTGATAATATCATGAGAAATGTTTCCTTATGTAATATCTATAGATATATCTACTCCAGGTGCCAGCTGCATCTACAGTTTGTTGGGCGCCCGGGAATACGCCTGGCGCTTCATTGCCAGCGACATCGACGCTGTGGCGCTGCAGCACGCCGCGCAGCTGGTGGCGGAGAACGGCCTGGAGAAGCAGATCACGCTACGTCATGCGGCGTTTTTTTTTGGGGAGAGGTGGTGACTTTGGGGGATCGGAAACTTGAGGTTTAAAACACCAATATCTATCTATATATATATATTTCAAACTATGCATATCTGTATAGTTGTATATCTATATAAATCACCAATGTTTTCGTTTTCTGACAAAAACATGAAGAACTGGCAGGATTGTCCAATCCATGATAGGTAAAGGATAGCCACAAGGGAGGGAACTAGTCATTCTACCTGCTTATCTACCCAGTTGGGAGCATCCCTGATTGGGGATTTATATACGCCGAATAAAATTGTTTTTTCTAGGCAGTAGACCCTGACTAGCTGACTAGCAGATTGTTCATGTTGGTTGGTGACCCCCAATCGTAGATGGTTGTTGTTGTTGTTGTTGTCGGTTGTTGGAGTCGCCCTTATATGTTTGTTGGTCGTGATGGGAAGTCTTCCTTCCAGCTCCAGACCTCACAGATGCCACCAGCACTAAGGGCGCCAAGAGGATCCAAAACGGGTCCTCCGTGGTGTCATGCCGAAGAAGGTGGCTGTTCGTGGATCATGGGAATGGGGACTAAACTCCGGTATTCAAACATGGAAAATGCTGGAAAATGCCTCTAAAACGTGACTCTTTTGTTCAATGATTTTCCGCATAAAAAACACCAGTTCTATAAAATGTTCAGTTGCCATGAATATGGGTATGGGTCAATACCTATAGATACCATTTTTAGGGGAATGAACATCCATTTACCAACTATTTTGATGTTCACCAGGGGTACCAGGTCTTGACACACTGCCATATGGAAAACCCATGAAAACCAATGGTTTCCCTGGTTTTCTTTTGTACCGAAGGCAACAAACTTAGGACCGCTGTATGCTGGAGCCGCCCGAGGCTGACCAACACATGGTTCGGCGGTTAATTTTAGGATATGCTGTAAAAAACACCAACTAATCAGTAATCGTTTTTTTTTTTTTTTTTGCGAAGTATATATATATATAATTATATATATATAATTATATATATAATTATATATATATAGATAATATATAATCCCAAATGATACAGTTACAGGTGTGTGATCTATGGACTTTGCCTTTGATTAGCAAATTCTGAAAGCATCCTGGCTGCTCATCTAATTTGATGCCTGGCGCAGGTTTCTCAGTCGGTTGCCTTCGCTGTGTGCAACCCGCCCTTCCACGAATCCTTGGAACAAGCACAGCAAGCGGCAAGGAGCAAGTGGCAGAGGTTGGGAAAGGAGTTGCTCAGTCGCAATTTGATGATGCTTGGTGGTTTTTACATGCTTAGAATCTTCAAACCTTGATTGTTTGATATTTAAACTTGGACGTTTGATGTTGAAATTTCCATATCTCATTGCTTAAATGTTTTTTGAATATGTAACAATATGTAATTATATAATATGTTTGATGTTGGTTTAACTTGTCTAACTAGGACTTTCCGGTTCAACTGACCCCATGATAGTCACCGAATGACTTGTGGTCGGCCTTACGGTTTCACAATTGGGCCTCAGGTTGGAGAGCAAGAACTACCAGGCAGCCAATTCCATTCGCCCGAATCCTTGCGTTGGTTGGGACTGAATCAGGGTTGTACTTGTACCATCTTGTACTAAGTGTATCCAACTTGTTTCTTAATGGCATCATGAGTCAACTTGGGGATGGCGGGGATGGATTAAAACATGTTAAAACCTATGTATACAATATTTTGCGGGGGTGAACTTCTGCCACCATTCTTGATGTTCAGCAGAGGTACGGGGTTGTGACTCATCACCATACCGGAAACCAAAGTGATTCTTCAACATCATACTTGATGACTGCTTGTACTATTTAACTATATTTAACTATATTTAACTATATTTAACTATGTTTAACTATATTTAACTATTTGGTCTCATAGGAATTGTGATGTTCTGAAGTCTTTTCAACCAGTAGGGTCAATCCAACGAGACGTCGAAACTGATCGTTCACCCAGTTAGTAGGGCGAGCAGGCGTCGTCCAGTTAGAACTGGGGTTAGAAGCCACTTACTTGGGGTGAGCCACTAAGCACTATTGTTCAATTTCCATGCTGATTATGGAACATCCAATAGTTTTGCTGTTGAACTTCAATTTTTTGCTGCTGAATTTTCATCAATAACTGGATTATCCCATGCAAAAAAACCACCATTTTTCTTATTGAAATGCCACAATTCATGGGGGCCCGTCCATGCCCGTCCACTTTTCTCGGACTATGTAAGCTTACATTGTACCCACTATTGCTGGTGAAATTCCCATCGTGAAATCCCCCATGAATTCCCATCATTACTGGGTGCTTCATCCCAGTTGTAACTGGATCAAACTGTTAAAAATCCTACTAGGGCCACTAGGGTTATAAACCCACTTAACTACCAAGTGTGATTTTTGCCATTCAAGTGGAGATAAACTGGGAACATATATAATGGATACATCCGATACATCAAACCTCTCCAATGCATCCCATTAGATGGGCGAAGCTAAAATCACCATTAAATCATGGCTATTACACAACGTTAAACCTATCAAATCACCATTAAATCATCACCATTGAGATTAGGCACAGTGACACCACGTGGAAAAACCGATCAAATCACCAGCAAAAATCACTGTTATTTGATTGCTGAAAAACCGCTAAACCTAAGGATCCCATCCCAAGAAAAATGGGTCACCGCCAGGGGCGAGAGCTGGAGCTCTGCTGCGAGGGAGGGGAGGTTGGCTTTGTCCAGCGCTTTGCAGAGGAGAGCGCGAAGGTGAGAGGTCCCAGTGATGCCAGGTCTAGGTAAATTTCCAGGCGCCCGGGCCAACGAAACCATAGGAAAACGGGTGATTTATAGCTGGTTTAATGGGATTTAACCAGCCAAAATGGGTTTAAGCAACGAATAATGGGGATTTACAGGGATATCATTGGGATATATGAATGAAATATATCCATGTTATGGACTCTGTGATGTGATAATTCAACCAAGAAGAATGGTGGTATGAGGATGATGAGGATGTACAGTAATAGGACATCATCTGATTCTGGATAATTTGGCGTGGTTCACCAGCCAACATTGTGATATCATTGTTGGATGATCTGGGTGAATTATATACAACGACATCACTGTGACAATAAATCACGGTTGATAAGGGTAACTATCCCAAAATGATCCCAAAAAAATCAGGCTGGTGAATTATGCTATATATATTATATATAATATCTAAGAATATCGGTCAATCTAATGTCAATATGATCATGAACTGAATGCATTTTCGGACCTTCGTCCCCAAACGACTTGACCGATGCCAACAACTTGAGACTGGCCGCTTGCGGCGGTTGGTTGTCCTACTTTTTGAAAGCCCATTTTGGAAGGCTGAATTACCCTCCAAAAACTGACATAGATCTGGGAAACCATCATTTAAGTAGACATAAGTAGACCATTTTCCTAGGAAAACCCTTAGTTCGATTTGAACTGCCACGGGCCGATCGGACTTGATCTAACTGGACGCCCCGTGTCCGGGACCTTCCTCAGGTGTGCTACCGAAGCAAATGCGTTTGGTTCTCCAGCCTGCTGTCCAGGCGATGAGCTCAGAACATATAGCTTGATGTCTACAAAGCATGGTAAATCCTCGGGTTTCCTGTGGAATGTCTATGATAATGAGCTTTTTTATGATGTGAAACCTAAAAAACATGTACTATTTCCTACAGGTTCTCCAATGTTTAGTTCAGAAAACCAGTGACTATATAAACATGATGTGAAATATTGAACATAGTTTATGGTTTCCCAGTAGACTTTCCCTTGTAGCAATTGGATTGAGTCACAACAAGCTGCTTGGTCTCAGTCAAAACAAAGACCACCGACCGCTGACCCGCTGACCCGTGCTGTAACTCAACCAGGCCCATTTTGGGTCAATGAGAATCCTCAGTATCAGTATCGAATATAATATCTGGTTCATCTTTTCAAATTTTCTATTCCTTCCTTGTTGTATTAATTTAATATAATGTAATCAATGTTCCCAGCTGCCACGTATTTCTGTGAGATTCGCTTCTGGGTGATGTGTCTCAGCCCGGAGAAGGCATTCGAGTTGGCAGCCCGTGGTCGACAAGCTGCGGCAGTTGGGTGCCAAGCATCGAAGCTTTGAACTGGGCACAGGCGACCGAAACCACGGTGGGGGACGTTCGTCCACACCTGGAACATCCTGGAACCATGGGGCTGGGATGAATCTTGGGGCTGATAAGGATCAGGCTCCAGGGTAACCCACAGCTATAGCAGCTATGGTTAATGAAATGTTAATCTTGGGTTATCCTGGTTACCATCATCATTAATTACCAGGGTAACCAAAATTTGTAGTTCGAGAAGGGTAATGATGATGTTTTATCTTGTTTGATGTTATCAAAGATGGGGAATAGATGGGGAAGCTGTTGGGAATTTGGTTTTGAACATCTTTGCTTTTGTCTGTTTGGTACAGAAATTTTCCAATTAGGTTAATCCATGTTAATCGATCATATTTGAGTGTTTCCTTTGAATTGGAGAACCCCCAAACTGTTGCCGATTCCGAATCCTAAAAGAATTGACAGCAGCATTGGTGACCCCACTTTAGAGAACCTCCAAACACGGAAAATCTATCTCGGGATATATATGTTTAAAAGTAACTCTGAGAAATGTTCCCAAATAATCCCAAATACGCGTATATTCGGAGGAACTTGTTGTTCAAAGTTCGCAAATCTTGGTTCATCCACCAAAAAGTGGGGAAGCTATAAACTGGGATATCAATTGGTTAAATGATGTTAAATGGCGATGTTCATGGTATTCTATCCCGATTTTGCCATCCCGATCAGTGGACCCCCCAATGGTTGCTGGTTGCCAACAAGCCCAAAGATTGTGGGGTCACCTGAAATGGGGGTGTTGTTTGAACCCATCCCACATTTTGTTGCTTCGGTCCCAATTCATCAGTTTCCCAACCTAAAAATGCTTCAGTCCCATTTTACCAGTTCCCCCACCTTCAAATAACCATGAATTGGTGGTGAATATTTCACGCATCGTCAGGACGCAACGTCAAATGGGTTATCGCCTGGACCTTCCTGCCGAAATCCCTGCGACGGCTGCAGTTGCAGCTTCAGCTGATGCTGGTGGAGACAGAGGAACCACCGCGGAAGAAGAGGAGAAGCTGAAGAAAAAAAATGCCGAGGGTAGGGAGGCAACACTAAGAAAAATATGGTGAAAATAGAAGGATACTTACTCTACCATGGGTGGTGGGTTAGAATCCCAATTCCAGTGAATAATTTCCATTTTGTCAGCTGGGTGGTTGTCATTTCTCATAGGGATCGATCCTAGACATCCAGGAGAGTGACCCTTGGGGTGCTTTTTTCAAGGGAATAGACGCCACTATTTTGTCTACAAACCTGCACTTTTCATTGACCCAAGTCTCATTTTTGTTGTTGAAATCATTTTTCGGGTTAAGATTCTTTACGTGGTTGTTGAATTACAATGTTTTTGTTGTCGAATCATTTTGGCTGTTGACATTTCAACTTTGTGCGGTGAATTTTCAACTTTTTGTTGAACTCCTACCTTTTCCAAACAAACATCAAATTTGGTTCAAACCACCCTACATAACCTATACCGCCTATATAGCCTATACAGCCTATCTATCTATATCTATCTATATCTATCTATATCTATATCAATCTATATCTATATCTATATCTATATTTATATCTATATCTATATCTTATAATTACATATATCTCTGTATTATATCGATATCTATGTCTACATCTATATCTATATCTATGTATATTAACCGTACATTAAGCCCATGAAGCACATCTTGATCCAGCTTCCAAGATGACTGTCACCCAGCCAGGTTCCGCGCCGCTTGGCGGTTGCAGGCAATTCATCACTTCCAGCGATGTTCGGTCGATAGCCCCAGAATAAGGTGAACATTTTGGGCGTAACTGAGTTACTTTGAGAGGATTTTTTTGGACTTGGCAGGTGGTTTCCCGGGCTCTGCTCGGTGAACACTTCCTGCGGGCACTTTGTATGGTGTTTCCCTGTTTGTTTTGATTTGAGACTTTGTTGCGGGAATCCTTTTTGAGCCACTGGATGTTGCTTGAAAGCCGCAGACTTTATATTAGGAAGTATCACCAAAGTCATGCAGAACCTATCCACTTGCCGCTGTTACTGCTTTCAGCTTGCACCGTCCAACTGGCACAGCAAGGGCGCGGATGAAAGCATAACCTGCAAGATGTAGCAGCCAGCCCTTCAGAATTGATGCCTGAAAAAGAGATCCAAAATGATCTAAGTCCAAGTCGCGTCGATTATCTCAACATCGATCTGACACATATATATATATTATATAATAGATATATCAAATATATCAACATCATTTCTCAAATATGACAAGTCCACCCAAGGTTGTTTTCAAAGAACGGGCCATCGTCCCACATCGTCCCACATCGACCCTCAGCTCCCAACCGTCCGTCGGTCATGCGGTCCTTCCACCATGGACACTGCGAAGGTGGACCAGGATGTGGAGGATGTGGCTTTCCAGGGCTAACCTATAGGGTTTCCATTAAAAATGGTATGTTATGGTATGTTTCCATATACCAAGATAGGGTTTCCTAATATATCATGATAGATATGATATAATAATGGTATATAATGGTTTCCAATGGTATCATTTTTCTCACCTTGGGTATCTCCAATGGTTTCCAATGGTATCATTACAGACCAAGATATGCCACGTACCGTGGAGGGACGGTGCTGAACAATTTGGCTATCTGCGGTAGGGAAGATCTGCGGTTCAGCACCGATGCACAAAGGGTATTTTGTTGCACCTACCCCACGGTAGGGGTATACCAATTTGGAGAAATGCCATTGCGATGTGTCTACTCAATCCAGAGGGGGCCCCAGCCACCTAGCATTTCTAGAGGAGACTAGACTGATATCGCTTTGGTACCCGAAAAAAGGGCCTAAATCCATTGCTTAATCATCATCATTGAATAACTTGGGGCGTCAATCATTGAAACATCATTCTCGAATGATTGGTTAATCATCATCATCATCATCATCATCATCATCATCATCATCATCATCATCATCATCATAATCATAATCATAATCATAATCATAATCATCATCATCATCATCATCATCATCATCATCATCATCATCACCATCACCATCACCATCACCATCATCATCATCATCATCATCATCATCATCATCATCATCATCCTCATCCTCATCCTCATCCTCATCCTCATCCTCATCCTCATCCTCATCCTCATCCTCATCCTCATCCTCCTCATCGTCATCGTCATCGTCATCATCATCGAATATGGCAACTTTGGGGCGCGCCTCATTTTTGGACAATCACATATCCACCCAATGTTGCACAAGCATCTTCATCAGGGAAGAAAGAGATATTATGCGAATTTATGCGATATGAAATTTGGATGTTAAGGACATCCTGGAGTATAGCCATCCTAGCCATCCACATTTGATGTTCAACCTGGGATTCGATGGATGTTTACCTCGCCCCCAGGCTAGAAGCCGGAAAAAGACAGCGAAGCTGTTGAGAGCTGCTTCCATTTTTCATGGCCCATCATTGAATCGATCTTGTGTATTCCCCACCAGAGCCGCCAGGCGCAACGCATCACAGTCTTGGCGGAGGAGCAAAGGACGGGGCCCTTCGATAGCGGTTGCTGGGGGTTGACGCCAGGCAAGGTTCAGCATCTCACGGCGGCACCAGATTGGATTTCGCCAGATCGCCAGATTTTGCCACTTGCATCAGTGAGACATAGGATGATGATCCCATAGGCAAAGATATTAAGTATGTGTTTTTTTTCACCACGAACCGTTCGGATGATGTCCAAACGATGATTTCTTTAGGAATCTCACCAAGATGTCAACCTAAGTAGCCCAAATGAGTCATTGGGGAAGCCCTCCGCAACCTGGTTTGATTGGAGAATCTTCCGGTCGCCAGAATATCCCCATCATATCGACATTTCAGCCAGATACATGCAACCTTCCCAGCCATACGGATTACACATGTGTACCATGTTATGTGGAAATTTCTTGTTGCCTCGGATATACCCCAAAAAGTTCATCAATGATCATCTGGTCTACCCGAAAATTCACCATTCCCATATGCTCCATGGAATATTTACCAACATGAATCCAACAAAAAAGACCACAGTATATATATATATAAGTATCTATTGGTAAATATTCAACATTATTTTTCCATAGATATTCCAGCAGCATTGGTTTCCCTATGCAAAATATCACCATTTTTGGAGAACGTAGTACACATATGCCAGGAAGTCGCGTGTGACGCAGGCGCCGGATGGTGACGATGGTGAATTTTCACCTGAAAAAATGAGGACTCTTTATGATAGAATTGATGTGAATTGAACGGAGTTTATCAATGTTTATCATGGGACATGGGATTTTTAAATAAGATTAGAGGATTTTAGGAGTGTATTCAACCACCTGACATGGTGTTTTCGTGGCTCAGTGATGCTCAGTCCATGCACCTGACATGATGGTTTCAACGTGATCTGACGCTCAAAAAGCTCAACAATTCATCCAGAATTTCCACCTAGAGACTTGAGGGCCAGGCATCCGAGTTTTCTTTGGAATTCTTTAGACATGTTCTTTGGAAATGGACCAAGACATTTCAAGACATGTTTGTTGATTTGTTCCCTTCGTTGTTTTCCCCGCAAGAAAACCTATTGAGTTCCTCCCATGGACCAGGCATTGGTCAAAGAAGAGGAAGAAGAAGAGGACGTTGCAACGGGGGGGTTGGGAGCACCTGGCGCAGGTGAAACCTCCAGAAGTCGGGATATGGGATGGTGCCCCTATAGCTATGGTTATATTATGGTAATTTAACATAGCTATGGAAAATCACCATTCTTAATGGGAAAATCATCTATAAATGGCCATTTTCAATGGCTATGTTAGTTTACCAGAGGGTATATATAGAGGTTTCCTGAAATGGGGGTACCCCAAGTTATCATCCAAGTCATTGCTTCAGATCAATGGGAAAAAGCATGGAAAAGCCATGCTTTGGGGTACCCATATTTTAGGACACCTTCAAATATTCACTTTTAACGGGAACTGGACCCCCAGAGTGAGAATCACATCAGACATTGCTTGGATGGCATGGGGATGGCATGGGGATCTGCTGCTTGGAATTTCTTCGCATCTTTATCACTGAAAATGGGCGCTATTCCTACATGGCTTTGGCCCTATTCTGGTGGTGGTGGCAAAGATTTTCCAATCTGCCATAATCCATCCTATTTGGAATGATGATCCAGATATTTTGGGTACGGGGTTGAAAGCCCAGCCAGTGTTCCAGTTTTGAAAATGATCATCATCTCATGTAATCTCCAGTGTTAGTTTTCGTCCTAACTCTTCAAACAAAGCCAACAAAAAATATGTATTAGAATTGCCATCGGAATAGATTAGCATGCTGAACACAAATCTTGAAACTAGGATCTGCCATTCATATCCATTCATTAGATATCTATATCAGAACATATTATCTCCTATATTCTGATGATCTCATTAGATATCTAGAACATATTATCTCCTATATCCATCATTTATTATTTCCTATATTCTAGAATGCCATTTATTTGATGATCATCCGCTGGATTTTCGCTCCATGTGCTGGGTGTTCAGCCCATCCAACTGGTCCGGAAGGAGATCGCCCGAGCTTTGGAGGTCGATGAAGTTGAGATAGGCGCCCGAGCTTTGGGATGGGGGAAGCTAAGAAAGAGAGATATATAGTGTTCCAAAAGAAGATATATATATATATATATGTTGTAACTTTTCTATCTATTTTTGGATCACTATATATATATATATACCATCTGGTTATGACTAACATGGCCATGGAAAATCACCATTTTTAATAGGTAAACCCAGGTAAACCATCTATTTCTATGGGCAATTTTTCATAGTTATGTTAGTTTACCAGAGGGTATATAGAAAATCAGCATGTTTCATTGGTAAATAAATGGAACTGATATATTTTTGTCAATGGGCCATGGCCAAGCCATAGCTATGTTACTGTAATTTGATTCATATTTTTGGGTTGAACGCATCAACTCCGATGCGTTTGCAGTTGGACCACTGTTCCTTAGCGGACGATCATCACATATCTGGCCGTTTCCCCTGGATCTTGTTTTGCACCCCTTTTGAAGAATGCAAACAGAAGATTTTGGGCAAGTGAACAGTCATAGTCATGTTTTAAGATGTTTGTGCTGGCGAATGGCTTAACAACCAATGCCAGAACCCACACAGCAAAGCCCAACCTGCCATGTTGGTTCAGGTTATGACCTCAAGGACAGGATGTCGTGTTGTTCGTTTCTTTGGGAGGGACAGCGTGTGCTCGCCCTGGTCAATTATTTTGAGATGTTTGAAATGGATTAATATGATTTATAATGCGATTCTGAGTCAGCGGGTTACTTGTACCAGTTTCTGTTGGGAAATTATGTCCTCTCCAAGTTTGCGCAATGGGACAGCATCAGAGAAGATCCAATCTTCATCTTGTTGGCGCGTTGGTATGATCGGGGGACACCGTTGTCGTGGTTGTCGCGATGGTAGACAGCTGTTGTCGTGGTTGTGGTTGTGGTTCTGGCTCTGGTTCTGGTGGTTGTTGCTGCTGTTGCTGTTGCTGTTGTGGTCGTCCTCGTCCTCGTCCTCGTCCTCGTCCTCGTCGCCGTCGCTGTCGCCGTCGATTGTTGTTGTTGTTGTTGTTGTTGTTGTTGTTGCCGTCTTTGTCGTTGTCGCTGTTGTTGTCATGTCGTTGTCATGTCGTTGTCATTGTCGTTGCCATTGCCGTTGCCGTCGTGGTGGTGGTGGTGGTGGTGGTGGTGTGGTCCTCGTCTCATTTCTGGCAGTTTGAAGCAGCATGGGGGCTCATGAAGCTGCAAAGGTAAGTTCCAACAAAGTGACCCACTGCGTCTGTCCGTCGTGATTCACCAACTTGATTTCACAGAAGAGCATAGTATCCTTCAGCATTTGACATTTGAACATCATTAAATAGTTTGCGCATGACCGGCTTGTGGCTTTCCTCGTGCCTGAACAACAGACAATCCATGTTTTTCTTTAGTGTGATTAATTCAAAAGATTTTGCGTGATTTTACCGCCACTCTTCCTACAAGTTGGTGCCCCCCATTTTCTGTATAATTAAGTTGGTTTATGAACCCCATGAACATCCATGCTATATATATATATGTAATTATGTAATGTATGTATGTATGTATGTATGCATGCATGCATGGATGCATGGATGCATGGATGCATGGATGCATGGATGCATGGATGCATGTATGCATGTATGCATGTATGCATGTATGGATGTATGGATGTATGGATGTATGGATGTATGGATGTATGTATGTATGTATGTATGTAATGTATGTAATGTATGTAATGTATGTAATGTATGTAATGTATGTAATGTATGTAATGTATGTAATGGTATGTAATGGTATGTAATGGTATGTAATGGTATGTAATGGTATGTAATGGTATGTAATGGTATGTAATGGTATGTAATGGTATGTAATGGTATGTAATGGTATGTAATGGTATGTAATGGTATGTAATGTATGTATGTATGCAGTGTGTAGTGTGTATGTGTATGTGTAGTGTGTAATGTATAAATGTATGTAATGTATGTAATGTATGTAATGTATGTAATGGTATGGTAATGGTGTAATGTAATGTATGTAATGTATGTAATGTATGTAATGTATGTAATGTATGTAATGTATGTAATGTATGTAATGTATGTATGTGTAATGTATGTAATGTATGTAATGTATGTAATGTATGTAATGTATGTAATGTATGTAATGTATGTAATGTTATGTAATGTTATGTAATGTTATGTAATGTTATGTAATGTTATGTAATGTTATGTAATGTATGTAATGTATGTAATGTATGTAATGTATGTAATGTATGTAATGTATGTAATGTATGTAATGTATGTAATGTATGTGATGTATGTGATGTATGTAAGGTATGTAAGGTATGTAAGGTATGTAAGGTATGTAAGGTATGTAATGTATGTAATGTATGTAATGTATGTAATGTATGTAATGTATGTACTGTATGTAATGTATGTAATGTATGTGATGTATGTACTGTATGTAATGTATGTAATGTATGTAATGTATGTAATGTATGTAATGTATGTAATGTATGTAATGTATGTAATGTATGTAATGTATTGAATGTATGTAATCATGTAATGTATGTAATGTATGTAATGTATGTAATGTATGTAATGTATGTAATGTATGTAATGTATGTAATGTATGTAATGTATGTAATGTATGTAATGTATGTAATGTATGTAATGTATGTAATGTATGTAATGTATTAATGTATGTAATGTATGTAATGTATGTAATGTATGTAATGTATGTAATGTATGTAATGTATGTAATGTATGTAATGTATGTAATGTATGTAATGTGTGTAATGTATGTAATGTGTGTAATGTATGTAATGTGTGTAATGTATGTAATGTATGTAATGTATGTAATGTATGTAATGTATGTAATGTATGTAATGTATGTAATGTATGTAATGTATGTAATGTTTGTAATGTATGTAATGTATGTAATGTTTGTAATGTATGTAATGTATGTAATGTATGTAATGTATGTAATGTATGTAATGTATGTAATGTATGTAATGTATGTAATGTATGTAATGTATGTAATGTATGTAATGTATGTAATGTATGTAATGTATGTAATGTATGTAATGTATGAAATGTATGAAATGTATGAAATGTATGAAATGTATGAAATGTATGTAATGTATGTAATGTATGTAATGTATGTAATGTATGTAATGTATGTAATGTATGTAATGTATGTAATGTATGTAATGTATGTAATGTATGTAATGTATGTAATGTATGTAATGTATGTAATGTATGTAATGTATGTCATGTATGTAATGTATGTAATGTATGTAATGTATGTAATGTATGTAATGTATGTAATGTATGTAATGCATGTAATGTATGTATGTATGTATGTATGTATGTATGGTATGTATGTATGTATGTATGTATGTATGTATGTATGTATGTATGATTATGTATGTATGATTATGTATGTATGTATGTATGTATGTATGTATGTATGATTATGTATGTATGGTATGTATGATGATGTATGTATGTATGTATGTATGTATGATTATGTATGTATGAATGTATGTATGTATGGTATGATTATGTATGTATGATTATGTATGTATGTATGTATGTGTGTATGTATGTATGATTATGTATGTATGTATGTATGTATGTATGTATGTATGTATGTATGTATGTATGTATGTATGTATGTATGTATGTATGTATGTATGTATGTATGTATATATAAACAGTATACTAATCATGCGAGGTAGTTGAATAATTATAGATTACTATTGAAGCTAGTTTTCAAATCAACTTAGCTACTGTTTAGAGTTTAGAGGCGCCACCTTGTTACATAAACCAAGTATACACTTTTTACGTATGTACCTGCCCTTCGTGGGTCCCTCTAAGAGTCGGTCTCCGACCAATTTGAGGAGATCAAAGCGAGAAAGAGGGCGCCGCTGGAGATTCATCCCTGGCTTCGACCGTGTTACAATACCTGCTACAACAAGACCTTCCGAAGGCCGTTTCACTGTGGTGTATCCTGAGATTTTTTGAAATGATGTTTGGAAACGAAAAGATATGGATGCTTTTGAGGAAATGGTCTACGTTATAGACAAGATATGGAAACCCATGGTTTTGCGAGGAAATGATCTATATTCATGGTGGGTCTTCCATACCCGCGTCAGTTTATTGGAGGGTCAAAGGCCTACAGGAATCTCCGCCTATGAATGGGCACCCAAAATGGATCCTATATACTAAATCAGGTTCGTGGGCGGGTGTTGAAGAAGAGGGGTACCGGATCATTTAACCAGCAAACATGGAGATCATGGAGGCTGCACCAATAGAATATGTGTAAACCGTCTGGTGATTTGGGTAGGTAAAGATCTTTATTTTCGCTCAATTTCGATGATTCGATGCGGAGTCCAGCTTGAACGTGGATAATTTCATTGGGATTTGGGGATTCAAGAAATGGGGTTATGGCTATGGGCTGATATATGCCTCCTGACAAATTAGAGCGACCTTGCTGCTTCATTTCTCTTTGAGTATGAACATCTAAAATTTGCCTGCGATTCCTGCGTTTTGCAAAGGTTTGAATGCCCCATAGCTGAAGTTTTGATGCTTTACCCTTTGGTAGTTTAACATTGCCATGGAAAATTGCCCATGTAGATGTACCTATGAAACATGAAACATTGCAATTTCCCATGGCTATGTTAGAATTAACAGAGGGTACATCCAATTTTTCACCATTAAATCCCAATGAAAACTCCCCTTGGACCACCATTTTTCACCATTGAAAAACGGGATCTGTTGAGCAGGCTGCGCAAGATTCTGCGGCCTGTGGTGCGGCATGTCTACTTTGACCTTGCTGTGCGACGCTGAGAGAGACCCCATGCGGCATGGCTATCTATCAATTGAGCAGCACTCAAAACTCCTGTTGATTTACTATTGGGAGAGCAACGATTACTTGGCCCATAGTTACCTCCAGGTTTGGTACCCATCCTATGATTGGTGCTTGCACACCTATTCCTTTCTTCTGCCTATACTAGTTCTATCCCCAGTTTTGGATGGTTCGTCATGCGTTTGTGGTTTGATATTTCTATGAGTTCCATTCTGATCTTCCCACATCTTCCCTATATTTCTTAATCTCCACATCGTACCATGATGTAATATATAGTATATATATATAATTATATACATACATTTAGTGTACATACATACACGCATGCATGCATGCATACATTACATTACATACATTACATTACATACATTACACACATTACATACATTACATACATTACACACATTACACACATTACATACATTACATTACATACATTACATACATTACATACATTTCATACATTACATACATTCCATACATTACATACATTACTTACAGTACATGACATTACATGACATTACATGACATTACCTACCTACCTACGTACACACATACGTACGTACGTACGTACCTACATACCTACATACATACATACATACATACATACATACATACATATATACATATACATATACATATACATATACATATACATGTACATATACATATACATATACATACACATACATATATATATATGCATACATGTACATATATACATATATATACACAGTATATACATCCTCCAGCACCGCACCGATCTTTTTTCCCCCCCTGCACCCTTCCGTGCCAAGTCGACGGCCACGATCATGCTGAGCGCTTTGATCATGGGCATCGAAGCGGAGATTTGGAACCCCAACAGCGGCGATTTGAAGCCGGCGCAAGGGCCCTCGGTAGGGCTGGGTGGGGATGGGATGGGATTGGTGGGGAAAAGGTTCAAACATGGAAGGCTATAGGCAAGTCTAAGTTGATTTTAAATGTGTGCGTTTCTTGGAAAAGGTTGGAAAATGGTGGAAAATGGAGTGGGGAATTGGCTTACTGGTCAATGATGAAATTGGAAAACAGCTAAATCAGCTAAATGTTGTTTGCAAAGCATTTTGACGGGGTTAAATCCAAAGGGTCAAATGGTTGGACATTGGCTGGGAGGGTTTGAAGTGGCGGAACTGGTGGAAGATCTCAGGTGAAGAAACTCTTCAGTTCTGTAAGATTCCTGAGAAAGCAACATTTGCGACAAGGCTAGCACAATCACTTTTTTAATTTGTTGAGGGAAGAGATTTGGAACTTGGGTTTCGATGCTTGGGATTGCTTCCTGTAGATTTCAGGTGACCAAATGGAATGATGCTCAGAACAACGAAGCGGGTCTCAAACTTGGGCACTCCCCAAAAGCCTCTAGGATTTAAGTTTGGAAATTCCAGATGTTCCTATATTTTCCCATAATTTTCCCATGATTTTCCCATGATTTTCCCATAAATTTCCCATGTTTTCCCATATTTTCCAAGGTTTTCCCAATGACATCTGCCACCATTACCATCAGGTGGATCGATCCCATCATGTGGACCGTGAACTGCCTCTTCCTGGGTGAATGGGTTGGGGATCACAGGGGAGTGAATTGGGTCAGGAAAATCAAAAAACAATCCTATTACTATAATACTATAATAGTGCTATACTACTATGTTACTATAGTACTATATAGTACAATATCTAAAATACTATTATTATCGACCATATTATAACTGGTTGGTGCTGGAATTTTATGACTTTCCATATATATTGGGAATTTCATAATTCCAACTGACGAACTCATATTTTCATAGGGGTTGAAACCAAACCAGTATTGGATTTTAACCATCCAAATAATGGATAGTAATGATGGATCATCCAGTTTTTTTAAAATAAAATTTTCATTGATTGTATAATCCAAAAGCAAAATTGATAGTATTAATTGTTTAATATCCTGCATATATATATAGGGCGGAAGCTGGGGGTTCCCCGGAAGCCAATTGCAATTTAATTGTATGGATATGGAAAATGTTGATTTTATACTGTGTTTTACAGTGTTTTTTGCCTTCCCTTGAAAGTGTTCCATCAGTGAAAGTATCAATGTCGGCGCGGATAAACTCGGAGTTTGTCCGCGCAGAAAAATGATGAATTTACATCTTCCATGGATGGCCAAAAATGCGTTCAACATTTTTCCCATTGGAATTGCGGTTTCATACATTTTTCAGTTTTTGTTGATAAGTACAAAATGTCATAATCCACTGGAGAACCATGGACGAAATGAACATCACATATTTTTCATCTTCGCTTTCCCAAACCTTTTTTTTGGCATGGCGATGGAAAATGTTGTTTTTACACTGTGTTTTACAGTGTTTTATGTTTTTCTCTGAAATGGTTTGATCAATCGAACTTCCATTTTCATCGCGGAAGAACTTGACGTTTGTCCGTGCTGAAACAGGAAAATTTTACATCTCCCATGGATGACTAAAGATGTGTGGAACATGCTAACCATTTGAAGTGCGGTTTCTTTTAATTGGTCGTTCTGTTCAGAAGTAGAACATGTGATAATGCACTGGAGAACCATGGACGAAATGAAGAACGCACCTTTTTCATCTTCATGTCCACAGAGGCTGTTTGAAGCAGTTGGCAGGAGCGATGCACCATGTTATTACACCCCCCCCACAACCCCTTCTGTAAACAACAACGGAACTTGCAACGTAGCAACATCTTCCAACCAAGCAACATCTTCCAGGATTCAACATCATCCAACGCACTTCACATGACGTTATTACAGCCCCCCCCACCCCCCCTTCTGTAAACAACAACGAAACTTGCAACGTAGCAACATCTTCCAACCAAGCAACATCTTCCAGGATTCAACATCATCCAACGCACTTCACATGACGTTATTACACCCCCCACCACCCCCCCACATCTGTATACAAGAACGACCTTTCTGGTATAGCATCAAGACTGAGGGTTCCTCGAAGCTCCGGGGAACCCCCAGCCTTGAGCCTATATATATATATACTTATGATTATAATTATATGTATATATATATATATATATATTGGGTAGTATAATCCCCGAACTAATCATCAACCAACAGAGGTTTTGAACACTGTTCAATTGTTTTTTCTGTTCAACAAACCATGGAGAAACATGGAAACATATGGAACAAGGGGGGTTTGCCATATATGGCAAATACATGCAAATAAATAGTTTATAATGGGACATATCTATGGAACAATGATGGACAATGAGGGTTTCCATAAATGGGATACCCCAATAGCTGGATGGTTTATGGAAAATCCCATAACAAAAATGGATGATGACTGGGGGTACCCCCATGACATGTCGGAAAGCACCGTATGATTCAACCATCAATTCAGTGGGAGAAAAAACCATGGTTTCCTGCAGACTTTCCCCCCCAAAAAACAAAAAACAATAGAAAATAGGACTGGGGATGACTGGGGAATCCACCAAGTTTTGTGCTTTCTTTTTTGGGTTGTGAGGCTCACCATGCAAATGCAAAACATCTGGAAAAACCTCTGGTTTTCCTCCCGGAATTTGGCATCACATCTGGGCTTCAGGAAAGCCGCACAAAAATGGGTGCATTCAGTGATTTATTCTGAAATATCAGTCAGATCCATGAAAATCGGCTGGTGATTTGAACATATTTGAACCGTTTCTCATATAGATTTAGGATGGTATAACCATTTTTCTAACCATTTCTCCATTTTTCTAACCATTTTCAACCAAAAAAAACGGCATAGGATGATCTGCAGCCAGAAATCTCCCAGGTGCTACGCTTCATAGTTGGAGGCGGACGATGGCTCAAGGCACAACAAATGACGATTACTGCAAAGGTCCCCCCAGTGATGTGAGTTGGTTTCTAATCCCCATTATATAACTGTGTATGTATATATATATATATACATGATATATATATATATATATATAAATGATATATATATATAAATCATATATATATATATATATAGATGATGTATATATATATATCATTTATATATATATCATATATATATATAAATGATATATATATATAAATGATATATATATAAATGATATATATATATATAAATGATATATATATATATAAATGATATATATATATATATAAATGATATATATATATATATCGTATATCATCTGTATCTACTGCAAACATCCATAAACAATCCATAAACCGTATAGTTGACATGCTTGGCGAACGACGTTGGAGCCGCTCCCTCCTCCCACGGCCGCAGGAGCCCTTGAACATTGCCTTCACTTTTGCGGTCAGGGCCCTTTTTTATTTCACCGTGGTCGTCAAGACCTGGCACCGGTAAGTGGCATCACCGGTAAATGATCACTTAAAATTAGGGGATTTGGGGAAAAATATGGGTATATATATCAACTGACACATTCACCAGAAAATATGTTAGGGGATATGATTGGGATATAATTCAAACACTTTCAGTGAGATCAATTTGAAGACCAGTGCTTGACTCGTCTACCTCCACGTCGGTTTTTGCGTGCCGTGGTTTTGGGATGTTGCCTTGATACCTTGTCTACCCTCCGGTGTCATCAAACATGGCTAGCCCTGTTTAATCCATTATGTTAATGGGACAATTTTCAGGAACTATCTGGGATTTCGCAGCTAGCCCTGTGAAAAAAACCGGAGGGTATTGCACCTTCCAATCATTTGATATGGTTTTGCCTTTCTTTTGAATGCTTCAACTAGGTTATTGATATGTGCCATGGTCAAACCTTGGAGTGCATTATATATATAATTGTATATCCATATTGGGGGATGGTCATCAATCCATATCTTTGGGGATTTATATACCAATTATGTTTGGAGTCCCATTGTAGGTCAGACGACTGTACCCCATTAATCCAATGTATCATATGTACCATGGCTAGGCTGATTTTATTTGACAAGATACCAATCCCCCAACTAGAATAGACCCCGAGAATTACGACTTTTGGGCTGGAAAATCATCCGCTAAGACTTAGTTCGAGAACAGTGGCCCGCTATGGTCCCCATGTTTGATGACACCGGAGTGTATATCCCAATTCTTATCCCAATTATCTCCCTATAAATTCCGATTGTTGTTGCTTGAAACCTATTTTTTATCCCTATCAGTCCTTATCAATCCCTATAAATACCAATTATTTTGGATTAAATAGGGATTGATCCCTTAATAGATCCCAAGCTAGGCATCATCCCAAGCTAGGCATCATCAGCTGCATCAGCCCACCACCAAGGCATGGGCTCCGTTCTTCCTCTCAGCCTTTGGTGACACGGTGGAAATTGTCCCGGCCTTGGCGAAAACGTGGCCAAAAGGGGCCAACATCTATAGGATTCAATTGGATATAAGATATATATATATATATGATATATGATATATAATGATAATATATATATATATACACCAGACTTATAGATATGGATGTTTCATGGAGATTCAAGCACCCCAGGCTGGTGACCCCAATGATAGCTGCTGTTGGGGGGGGTTGGTTGAATCCATTATTCTCCCAACTGTTGGCCTGGTTCAGTCCCAATTTATCAGTTTCCCAAACTTTAGAATAATAATAAGAATATCATAAAATCAAAAAATGGTGGTTGAATCCCCATGGAAATAGATCATTTTCCCATTAGCACCTCCATATTTGTAGTGGATTTTCCCATGCTTTTCCCATACTTTTCCCCATGATTTTGTTCTTTTTTCAGCAGGATTTTTTTCGCAGGTACACCTTGCACCAGCCGAGGTGCGGATCGTGCTGAGGCGCTGGGCAGCGTGGTGCGGATCGTGCGGGGGTCAAGGTGATGTTTGTGGATTATTTGGATTATTGATTGGATAATATTGATTGGATAATCCAACTAATTGGATAATAACATGATTGGATATATAGATTTATCAATAATCTACCCTCTGTTATTTGAACATAGCCATGGTTTTTCGATGGCCGTAATCGAAATAGATGGTCTACCGAACTTAAAAATGGTGATTTTTCATGGCGAACTGTTAAATAGCCAGAGGGTATATCTATCAATCATATTGGGGATAGATTTTTGAGGGGCAGATGCATTTTATAGACTACATGTAATATCATGTAATTGTACATATGCATAATAAGCAAGCGCCTAAAAGATGTAGATAAGTAGACAAGACAATCCTACTAAACTAATCTGAAATAGAAAGGTCACATGTTTCTTTGATAATCTTTTGGGGCTTATGATGTTGTCGACTCTGGAATAATAAACCATGATTGTTTATTTGCAGGGTTCCCAGATAGTGATCTCATCTGCTAAGCAATGGGTACATCTTGGTCAGCTTGCGGCGAAGCCAAGTTGGTTGAAATCACAACCGGTTACTGTTGGGTGTACGGGGATGAATGACTATAGTTAAAGCAACATGGGGTTCTAAACCAACATAAACCAACTTACAGTATACCCTCTGGTAATTTGTTACATAGCTATTGAAAATTGCCATAGAAATAGTGAGTTTTCCCATTGAACATGGTGGATCTTTCCCATCAGTTTTTTGTTAACGTTTACCAGGCCGGGTATCTAGGAGGCACCACATTTCCAGCCGTTTCAGCTGGAGCATTGGCAGGCTGTTGAGATTCGGCAAGGCCATACACACCATCAAGAACGTGAGGGTGCGCCCGATTAATCCGATGGACAGGTATCGGTAATGATTCGAATGGTTGCCAGTTATAACAGTTAGCCAGGAATATCCGGAATCTCTGGCTGTCTCCTGAAAAACCTGATGAAAAACATCTCTCTATACTTTCTGTGAAAAAATGCATATCATTGCAATGTACTAATACATGTTATATTTATACTATATAGCCTATATAGCTATTATATGATGCTGTATAGTGCTATATATATATATAGAGTATCATATACATTCCGTTTTCATGTCATCATGTCGATCATCCCCATGGCCCTTTGATCATGGCTTCCCGTTGCGGGAAGCCATGGGCCCCCATATGAATCCATATGAGTTTACCCCCAGGTGACCCATATTTTTTGTTTACAGTTTGGAATCAACGGAATAAACCATAAAACTCTTAAGGCATTTTTCAATCGCCATCGGGCCATCGGCTGCTCCAGGGCTTCAAGGTCATTTGGCTCCTCCTCAGTGGTCTGTTCGGAAGCCCAGCTACTCTCCGGTAATTGCTGGCACTTGCGAGGTGGTACAGGGCGGGCCCCCAGTTAATCAAATTATAAACCAGCTTAGATACCTAGGGGACCTCACTGCCTCACCTTGTATAGATGGCCCATTTTAGTTCGATGATCTACCTATTTGAAATAGTGGATTTCCGTAGCAAACTGATAAATTACCGGAGAGTATGTGGAAGAAGTTGGGGAGTTTCAGTAGCAAAGATCGGACGAGCATAACTTTCTGGTGGTGAATGGAGGGAGCGGTGAGCTATGTGAGATGAGCTTCGGTTTTATCCTTATTGCCCACCCAAAATACCATTAAGAGTTTCTCAACCACAATTTTAGATTCCCACTGTGAAGGACAACTAGTTACTTGCCACTGGTTGATGGTGGTGATGAAAACTATTTTAATGATTGCGATTGACGTTGATCTTGTTTTGTTTTGATGTTGTTGTTTTAGATGATGTTGTATTTTATGGTGATGGTGATGATGATGATGATGATGATGATGATAATGCTGATGCTGCTGCTGCTGATGATGATGATGATGTTGATGATGGTTATGATGACGATGATGATGCTGCTGCTGATGAATGACTATTATTGCTGTCGGTGATTATCATGATGATTTTCATTATCATATATTATCGTTACTATTACTATTGCTCTTATCACTATTGCTAGTCTTACTGTGACCAGAACTGATGATATCAATGATATCAACTGACCATCAAAGAACCGCCGCCTCAGTAGCTTCGGAGGTTCGCTTCGGCTGGGACCCTGTTTTGGTCTTGCCTACTCTTGGCCACGTCGGTGTGCGCTTTCCCAGACATGTGAGGTCGTCACGCTCCGGGATGGATCGTAATCGTTGATGAAATAGTGAGGAAGATCCATTTACCAGTTGTAGCATGTTGGGGGTCAAAAACCCATCTCCAAACCTTAACTTTCGTGGCATAAGAATCGAGGTAATGATGCTGCCGTAATTCTCAGGCTGAATTGATGGAATCCCTGAGACTAGTCATTTTGAACAGCTCAAAACACTGTCCTTTCCAGGACAGAAGCCTGGCGTGCACAAAAAAAGGAGGACTAGCCAACAGATACCGGGATTTAACTAACAACAATTGGTTTAAAATGGTTTAAACCAACCAAGGATGTGGGTCAAAAGCAATGATTTTCCTGTCGGATTGACCGTATGGCTCCGCTTCACGGCACGCCATCGCCATCGCCATGTCGGTCTACTGCAACATTTGGGGGCATACGGCATACTGGACTCATTCTGGTACCAGTCCAAATAGATGACCCAGACATGTGTAACAGATATGTCCAGATATACATGTTAGATATATCCAGATATGAGGCAAATTCAGACCCAGACATGGAACATGGGTCATGGAGGAATTTCCTAGACATGTGTGCTTTTTCATTGAATGCCAGGTTCACTGATACATCCCAAGTGCGATCTGGCCATACCTGGCGGCCCGGCCTAGGCTGTTCTTTAGCATCATTGCTGTCGCTGGCTCAGTCATCCCATAATGAACTATTTCAGCTTGGTGTATTGCATCTACTGTATATTACTGTATATTATGGGTAAATATAGTATAGATGAATTATTATACCATTCCATCACTGGAATTATACTGCATAGTAATGTATTATACTATAATAATTATATATATATATACACACTATTCGGGTATATTATTGGTGTGTTATAGAATTATTATATATTATTATAGTATAATTCCGAATAATGGATAATGGGATTATATACTAATAGTATAATAGTAGATAACCAATTACTATTAATGAAAATATATATTCCATTATTATAGTAGTAGTAATTGTATAATGGTTGCATGAACTTTCCAATGACTACTCGCTAGTTCCGCCAGATTGAGGTGGATCTCATAGGATATGCGGATGCTTGGACCTACCAGCCGGAGGCGCATTTTTTAGCTGCGGCCCTGAGAAATAGACCATGGAAGCCACATTGGGTGTATCTGAAAATCCGGACAGCCATAATTTATGGCACTCTTAAAGGGGAAAATGGATGAGCATCGGGGAACATGATGAATTCATATTAATTCACCATGCTTGGCACCCCATGAAATCATGGGGCAAAGCCCATACTGTAGTGACAGGGGTTGGAAGGTTTTATCCCTACGCTTTCTTTGAGTGAAATTGGCAAATCGAATGGGAAATGCTGTGATTTGATGTTTTCCAGACCCGGTCAAAGGTGAACCCTGCGATTTTCACCGGCATTTGGACACTTGTCAGTTGTGTACCATCCAATTCGCCAAAAAAAAGTTGGAGATTGCTGCAGGGCCGACAAGTAAGAATTACAGTTTTCCCTCATAGGCCACCATGATATACCCCACTCATCATGCTCACCATCCAAAATAGTTCATGGTCTATGTTCGGAGACACATACGGAGTATTCTGGGTTAAGATACGGGGGAGTTCCATGTTCCATGCGTCATATCAGTATGAATGTGGCAGGACAGAAAGGGGTATTAATTTAATACCATTTTTAGGGGAATGAACATCCACTTACCAGCTATTTTGATGTTCACCAGGGGTACAAGGTTTTGACACACTGCCAAACCATCAGAAAGGTCAATTTGGTACTGACACCATATGACACCTGTGCTTCGTCAGGATGCGGTCCCACGGTGGTTCGTGAGCATCCGCTGCTTGGCGTTTGGTGGGATCCTGCGTGTGGCAATGGTCAAAATCCTCACTTTGGTATACCTGCAGTTGTCGCCATTTATAAGTTATAATAGGTTATAATAGATTATAAATGGGATTATACATTCCATACAAGGGGTTATAACTGGTATTTCAGGCCAGCGATAACTGTGGACCCCGAAGATTGATGAAGCTTGGATGATTTGAGTCAAAGCCACGTGGCTGTCTCGCGGCCTGTTTTATGGACATTCAATTTAGAGAATGGTTTACAGTAGGCACTGAACCCTGGAACAGTTCCTTCTATTTTTAACAAACCATATCATCATTATTATGATGATGATGATCATCATCATCATCACCATCACCACCATCATCCTCATGCAGGTCCTGTAGATACACAATCGACACGTACATAGTTACATGATCAGTAGACTATACATAATGCCTTGGTCAAAAAATGGACTACGTTATATTATGTTATATTGTGTATATTATACATCTATCGTGAGCGGGATGGCCATGTCGCCATCAATGGCCATTCCACATACTGGTGGGTTGACCATAATCTATATATATATATAGATATACAGCACATCATTATACATCCATATACCATGCTTTGTCCATGGCACAAGTCACGTCCTACTGAACTAATCCGAACATGTCCCTTTTCTCTGTTGCGGTGTCACTGAAAAATCCCATTCCGGAAATCCAAAAGTTCCTCTGAAGTGTGCCTTCGAAGCATTCGGATCCATAGAGTGAAACAGTCAATTATTCCTGTTGATAGTGGTGAGAGGGACATGAAAATCCACCCAACATATTTTTCATTATATACTTGTACGAACATATGGGACACATATACATATACATATATAACTAAACCCCAAAAAAGATAGAATAGCAATTTTACTACTTTTTGTAGTAGGATTCTAGCTATATATATATATATACACGTATATATATATAATATCCCATCCAAAAAAATTGAAATACACATATATATATACATACAGAATCATCATTTACCACTTTTATAGTATTTTAGTAGGATTCTACATATATATATACACATCACATGTGTATTCTACTACCCTTTCCATCCTTTTTTATCTGTCGCCAAGGTAGTGCCATGTTCACCATGAGTCGCTTCATGAGGCGCGGGAATCGTTCCTGGAAGGAGTGGAAGGGTTCAGGTCCCGGAAACGGTTGGGAAATTTCGGGATTCCCCTTCAAATAACGGCAGATTCATGGGATATTCATGGGATATACACTCTGGAGATTTGTCGAAGAAACACTATGTGATGAATAGGGGGTCTGAACATGGGGTTATAATTATGGATGAGTCATGGGTTGAGAATGGGCTAATCATAGGGATGCTAACATGGGAGTTGTATACACCAATCTATGGCAGTTTGAACAGGGAACATGAGGAATGAAACCATGAGGAATGAAACCGTTGTTCAGACACACCCATATGGAACCAAATTGTAATGGAGATGTTGACATTTTGAAAACCATGAAGCCACTTCTGCCCGGGATAGCTGAGGGATCTTTGAAGGCCACATGAATGGATATTCCTTCACTTTGCTTGCAGAATTTTCCAAGCCTTGAGATCCACAGCTGGGAATGTTCCGAAGCACCAATTATCGAACTGGATTTCAGTGGGAATCTTTGCCACTTTGACCCAGCCGCCCAGTTCGGATGGTGCTATGGATGTGGTGGAATACCTCATGCAGGTGGATGAGTTGGGGAATCCTTGGGGACGTTTGCAGATGAGAATCAGGATATGAACCAACCAAAAGATGGGAAGATATATCTGACTAAAGATAGCTTTATAATATGATTAAACACACATATGCATATATATATACATATATATATATACATATATATATACACATAATATATATATATATACACAATATATATATATGAAATATCATCCATATCACGCAGCAGCCATCTCCCAGGTGCCCTGGGAACAGGACGACAGCAGCCCGTATCCCACCGAGGTCGATCTTGTCGGTGAAGCATGGAGGATTGGTTGTGATTAATGGTGGTTTAATCTGGGTTAAGGTGGGATGAAACATGGACAATCACCATTTTTTAATAGCTAAATCAACAACAAAGGTGGGATCATGTGGGTGAAACTGTGCCAGAAAAATGGTGATTAATAGTTTTTTTGTTTTTAATGGTGATTATAATCCATGAATAGAATTTTTTAACCAATAGTGGTGGTTTTGAGGATTAATGTAGGTAAAACAATGCCATAAACCACCCATGACTGGGAATGGTAAACATACCACCTATAATCACCTATAGAAATGGTGATGACTGGGGGATGGTTTACATATTATTATTTTTTCCCACATTAGATGATTTTTGTAGAAGAAAACTTGTAGAAAAAACCATCAGTAGTGACTCAAACACAAAAAACTCGTAGGAAAAAATGTAATTGACTTGATTTTTGAATGTACTGATTTGATTTTTGAAAAGATCAAGGGGATGTGGAAAAAGAAGATTTATTTCGAGTTGTGCAACATGGCAGGGTCTGACTGCCGTGGTGCATTGAATTTATTAGAATCCGAGTGATGCCACGCATAGGCATAGCTCAGAATGATTGACCCCCAAGTGGTTAGTGGTGGTCCCCATGGCATCACTGTTGGATGCATCGAAAGTGGAACATCCAGCTCAGTTTGCCGGTCCCCATGACATCTCACAGCGGCCAGGGACAGCCCTACATCTGGATCTTTCTGTTTGCTTTTCAGGCGCGCCTCTCGAGAACATGGGCTCCAACCACCGATTTGAGCAGCAACAAATTGGACCTATTTGGGCCTGAAATGTCAGAAATCCAAATCTGGTTCGTGGTTTGGAACATGGCTTTTATTTTCCCATATATTGGGAATAATCATCCAAACTGATTTTCATATTTTTCAGAGGGGTTGACACCACCAACCAGAAATATATAGCGGCAAGAGGGGTACTAGGACCTACTAGGAATGGTCTGTGCATTTCCATCCCCAAGAATTCGCAGGTGGTCATCCATGCATGTTTTTTCCGGGCGCGTTGAAGTAAGTGCCGAGAAATCTTTTATATCACTTGAGAGCAGGGCAGACCAACCAAAGCGATCAGCTTACATAATCTTATATATTAATATATATATATATATATACATATATTAATATATATATATATATATTAATATATATATATATTAATATATATATATACATATATTAATATATATATATATATTAATATATATATATTAATATATATATATATACATATATTAATATATATATATATATTAATATATATATATTAATATATATATATATTAATATATATATATATATATTAATATATATATATATATATTAATATGTATATATATATATAAATATCTATTATATATATACATACACGTAATTATACGTGTATATATATAAACGATCTCAAAACCACATCATCTATGGTTGTTGCTTGTTTCAGTGGGTTTTCTTCACAGTGGGCCGTTCAGAAGTTCAAAGAAACGCAGGCGCTGTCGCAGTATGTCATTCTGAATCTGGTCACGGCAGTGATCTGCGACAACTCCATGAAGATTGTGAGCGTCAGAGCCTCAGAATTTACGACGTGCATACGACGTGCCTTCACGAAACGAAATGGCAGTTATGCTTCGATGATTTTCTCAGCTATAAACTATATATATATATATAAACCTTCATTGAGTTCGGGGCAAAATGATAGAAATTAGATTTGTAGAGATGGATTATCATGGATTGAATGATTGATATCCAAATGCTATTGAGGTGGCCCTTGCCGAAATATAAATGTCCCTCTGCTGGTCCCAATTGACTCCCAACCGCAAGATGTAGTGAATGTAATGAGTTCACATAACATCTGCATTGACATTACAAAATATTACAGATTTCCTTTTAAAAACATGACATATGTCATCATATGATATCATATGTCTATGTTTATTCTTTTTGCATCTTTGTTTACCATGGTTTTCCCCTGGTTCTAACCACTCCTTTCCGTTCTTCACCGGGATTTTCCAGGGTTTTCTTACCCCATTTGGAGCCGGTCAGGAAGACGAGGCGAATCGCGCCCGGGAGGCGGAAGAGGAAAAGAGAAAGCAGATCGAGGTTCACGGCGCCGGTTGGTGATTTCTATGGTGATTTCTTTCAGGTGATTTTTTTCCATGGGATTCACCAGATATTTTTGGGAGATATTTGGGAGATATATTAGATTTATTAGATTTATTTATATGAATCATTGGGATCATCATGGTTTTTAATGGAACTGGTTTGTGGTTTGGAACATGAATGATTTATTTTTTCCCATCATATTGGGAATAGTAATCTCAACTGACGAACTCATATTTTTCAGAGGGAATGGTCAACCACCAACCAGGGAAACTTTTCATGGGATCTTAATGGGAGATATATTGAAGATCTAATTGATCTAATTGATATATATATAATGGGATTTAATGAACTATTTACACATGATTAATTATATGGTTTAAAATGGGATATACGTGAATATGGGATGATTTATTGGACGATCCAGTTATTACTAGTTTGTAGATCATTTTCCGAAGGTTTCCCGTATGGCTGTTCCACATCTTTCTGTATGTTTACCCCAGGGTAACCAACAACTTTGCTGGAGATTTATAGGTTCATAACATATATATATACACATATACTGTAGATACTCATAATATATATATAGATTCATATTAATAGATTTTACCCCAGGAATATAATATAGATTCAATATAGTATGATCTCTTCCCCCGTTCATATCAAACATCCCTAAAAGCTGGAGCATTTCAGGAGCTGGAACTGATGATAGCTGATGTACCCTCAAACGGTAAGCGTTAACAGTTTGCTATGGAAAAAAAACTAGCCACCTATTAGATGATTTACCGTTTCTAAAACTGGTGAGTTTCCATAGCTAAGCATAAACTAATGCTAGTTTGCTTGTATGTGAATATGTGCTGTATGTGAATACTGAATATGCTGTATGTGAATACTGAATACACTGTATGTGAGTGTACGTCGATCTAAATCTACGTTAGTGCATATATATATATATATATTAAGACTAGTAGCTATAACTCACAATGATATTAGCAGATGTACTTGGGATATGACCAACTATATGATATCTATACTCACTGCTTATTGTTTTAATCAAGTTAATATATCTGGTGGGGATTATAAACACTTAACCCCGATGATTCGGCCATTTTTATTTCGAATGGGTCCCCAAAAAGACCGACACGACTTCCACGTGTCGTAGATTTTTATTGTTACCCCATAATGAACATGAATTTGGGGGTTGCACACTAGTTGTAGTTCAAACCTCTCATATGTAGGATGCAAGTGGCAACACATACACACACAACACTGGTGATATATATATATATACATATACATATATGTGCACCAGTGCACACATACTATAGAACTGTTGTAATTGAGGCTATGATCTTCAATTATATACTTACTGTAGTCTCAGGCAGATGATTAATGATCCCAGTTACCCAGTTACAATCGCACTTATTGACTTCTATGCCAAGCAAACCCAGTTACTGTCCCAGTGATAATCGTGAATCATAGAGGAATACACGAATATCCAATCATAATCCCATAGATGTTGTCGGGATACTTCTGAGAATTCCAGGATACTAGGCAGAACTAGGGTTAGACTCACCAATTCATGCGTCAATCATGGATTTTCATGGTTGAATTCCCAGCATCCTTCAAATCTGATTTGTTTCAGCAATAAAACCAGTTTTGGATGGATTTTCATATCCCCCATGGACTTTTTTTTTTCAATCCAGGGTTTTGGGGTCGCAGGAGCTGAGAGAGCTCTTCAAGCTGTTGGATTCCGACGGAAGTGGCGAGGTCCTGGGTGCTTGGACCGAAGAAACATGTCGTTCTTTGTTTTCTTAAATCCATATTCATATTATTCATATATAATCATATATATATATTCATATATTATAATAAATATTCATCTAATATCACATAATCTATTTTTCATGGAGACGAAAGATGATTGTTTGATGGTGTGTGACCAGCAATAGCAGGGATGTGTTTCTCCACCAGCTGAGAGTTTTGGGATTGACTGAAACCACCAGTGCAGAATTGTTCGGCAAAATTACCCAAGTCTTTTTTTTTTCCACCTCCAGTCATTGGAAATTCACCCATTTAGTTCGAGGAGTTTCCCAGCGAAGGACACCGAAAAAAATAGTTCCGGGATTTCCCATTGCTACGTTTGACCAGCGGAGGGTATGTTCCAATCATTTTCCCATGACATATCATATCCCAACTGTATCCCTATAAATCACCAATATATTGGGGAGTATAACCCTATAATACCCTATATTATATAATCATATATAATCATCAGCCAACAGTGGTTTTGAACATATCGGGGCGCTGGTGTTTGAACAGTGGTTGAATTCTACGATGATCTTTGAGAGCAGCCTGCTGCGAATTTTCGCAGGGGGCTTCAAAAGTTGTGAGAGATGCCCGAGAATCAAGACGAATCGAAGTTGGTTCAAAATGGACTATTTTAATGGTAGAGTGTTGCCACATGCATCTCAATTCCAAATTTATACCCTAAATTCGAACACAACAAAGACGGTTAAGTTATTCTTTACGCCCTCAACCAATGGGACCGGTGGCTTTCAACCGCCAGGTGGACACCGGCGAATTTGACAGTGCCTTTGAAATTCCGGTGCCTTGCCAATCTGCAAACAGTCATCGTCGGTTGCTCAAAAAGGTATATCTTACTGGGTAATCCCATACTTCTGATACACAAACATCCAGAAATTGTTAGTTCTGTGCCACAAAACCTGTGTTTTTCTGCATCTTTGTTGGTGTGTCGTGCTGAGTGTCCAGTGTCCGTTCTCCAGGCTCTGAAAAACAAGCTGCTGTTGCTTGGGCTGGAAGAGGCATCGGGATCTTTGATCCCAACTGACGCAAGTCCTATGACTCTCCATAAATGTCACCCTTTTTTTCCATCAATTGGGGGAAAACCCATCTTTTCCATGGAGACAATCATGGAGACACAATTTCTCCTAAAGCTCCATGGTGGTTTTTGTTTCCATGAATTTCCATCAATGTCCCCAACTTTTTCCAACGCTTCTACGTTTTTTTTTGAACTTCAACCAGTTTTCATAGCGAGGATTTAATGTTTGGATAGATTTGGATAGATTGATAAGGACAAATGAACACAAAGAATAATTTTAGCATGTTAAACTCTGTTAAACATTTATGTTCAGATCCTCCCATCGGCTCCCGGGAACAGACCGAGCTGAAACGCTTCTTTCGCGCCCTGGATTCGGATGGCTCCGGCTCCATGGGCATCGATGAGTTCTGCGAGGCGCGGCTGAAAAAAGTCCCAAAGAGGCCAATTTAGAAACATATGGGAAAATTATGGAAACATATTGGAAAATTATGAAGAAATATCGGAAAATTATGGAAACATATGGGACAATTATGGAAAAATATGGGAACATTATGGAAACATGGTAATGAACATTGATTAACCATTAAATTTCGGGGGTACCCTGTTTGAAGAGGAACCGCAAAAAGGTAGAAAAGGACGAATTTCCTATATACTAAACTTTAATAGGATTTGTGCACACTTCTATCTTTTTGAGGACTGTAATTCGCTGCATGCCAGTTGATGGCTGCCATTTTTTTGCTTTGATGAGTAACTCCCCTTCGCACGGTTGGTGATCTTCACATATTCATTGCTGTTAAATTCTACTGTTGTTGGTGCAGTGATATCCTACAAAGTGAATACTGTAAATCCTGACTGATTCATCAGGGAGGGGACCAACATTCCTGGAATTGGCTTAAGGGGAAAAATACCGGAATTCTCCAATGTTTAAGATCAAAGCTTCCTGTAGAGTTTCTCATAAGCACACAGTTAAACATTTGGACAGTTTCCGGAATCATGAGGCTACCTCCAAGTCACCCAAGCCATGGATGACCATGACGACTAGTACTGAAACAACCATGGTGCCGTGGGCCAGACACCTCCATTTCCATTTTATAGATGTCAGATGTCTTTCATTGCGATGTAATCGGATGATAGGCTTGGTTTTTTAAATTCTTAATCATTATAATTATAGTATATGTAGTATACATGTAGTTATACTAAACATATATAATTAATCATATATAATCATATATATATATAATTATATATACACGTATGTACTCTCTCTCTCTATATATATATATATATATCACATTCCCACGATATTCCCATTGGGGATCATCCAGGGTCAACGCTCCGACAGGGCATTCCAGAGCTCTTCGGCCAAGCCTCGTCCTTCACCATGCTGAAGGCCAAAAAGAAGGCCCGGCCCATGGCCCGCGTTCACCCGTTCTCTTGGACCAAGAGCAGGCACAAGTTTAGTTTTTTTTTGGGAGATAGTTGATACACACATATATATATACATGTAATTATGGGATGTTTTTTTGTTAATGTCATGTCTTCGGGATTTATACGAATTACGCTGTAATACGCGCTTTTTTTCGTCCATCCAAATCGGATGGCTAAAGCTTTGATCGGCAGACGGACTGCTTGAAACCTTGACTTGGATGAAATTTTAGAGGCCCCAGATTGGCCGGTGGAAAAATAGTGGTTTGATGATGGTTAATGGTGGTTAATGGTGATAGATGTTTGATGATGTTTGATATTATGGTTTGAAACCAGCGCGTTAGCTTGAAACCACCCGTCAAGTTCTTCGCTTCTCTTAGGCTGAGAAAGCTGAGAAACAGCTGAGACGGATCAAAGAAAAATCCAGCCGCAAACTCAGAAGAAAGGTCCGTGCTTCTGGGTCAAACTGAATTCCACAGGATCAGCAGTCTGGAAGTTTCATGTTGGTTGTTGTTTTTTTCCATCATATCTATTCAATGTCGGATCCGTATTTTCTCCAACAAAAAACAAGTTAAACAAGCAATGATCTGATGGCTATCCCAAGTACCCTCCGGTAATCAAACATGCAATGGGAAATTTCCCATTTTTATAGATGATTTTCCCCTTAGACAACCACTTTTTTTGAGGATTTTCCAGCCATCTCAGGCAAAGGGGATCCATCTGATCGGTGCGCCGTTGATCATTGGTGATTTTTAACGAGGGATTGAAGAGGATAATCATGGGTATACCCTCGGGAAAACATATGAAAACATCTCATAGATGTGGAAAACCCGGCTTGTTTTCCTCGAAAATCGTCTACAAATGGTTGGTTTTCCACGTCTTTTTGTATGTTTACAGCAGGGTTTCATGGGATATATAACCTGCTTGGGGCTGCAGTTGGGGTTATTTTCTAAAGATAGAGTCACCGCGAGTTCACCTGTATAACCATGATGATGCCCTCTAGAAATTGGGGTACCCTCTGGTAATTTAACATAGCTATGGAAAATCACCATTTTTCAATGGGAAAATCCACTATAAATGGCCATTTTCAATAGCTACGTTAAATTACCAGAGGGTATACAGTAACACCTATTATTAACTACGATGAAGTACTGTATATATTGTATATCCACTTGGTTCACTGGAACATACTGGAACTGCACACTTTTATCGATCTCTGATGATCAAAGTTTCTAGATATTGCCAGATTGGATTACCAGATGACCACAGAGTACTGACCACTAAGATCCTCTATCTATATGTTTAAGTCTTAAAATGCCATCAACCTTTGCCACTCGTTGGGTGCACACTGAAGTCATGCTAGAGATGGGAAGTGGACATAATGGATCATTGAATTTCAAGCAATGAATTGTACATATTGTACAGTATGTCACTGTAGACCCTTAGTTCCATGTGAGTCAATAGAATCGAGTCATGGGTCAAGACCTGTAACCCCAAAAATCCAATGGTTTCCCCACACCGGTGTCATGAAACGTGGCGGGCCGCTAAATCCCTCCACTTTGAGACGAAGCCGCGGTGTCGTCGTGCCAGGACGAGCAAATGGTTGGGAAGCCCCAGATCAATGCGAGTTTCCTCTGTTTCTGGATGTATTCCAGAGATAAAGATTTTATTAAGTCGTTGAAGCCAGCTACTGTAGATGTAGAGAAGGCGCGCCTTTAAAAAATGGCCAGCGGTGTTGGATCATGTTGGATCAACATGGATCAAGTGAAAGCCTGGCCGCCACCCAGCCCAGCCTCGAAGCTTTTGAGCTTTGCCCGTCACAGGGAATCCACTGGCGAGCTGCAGATTCAGGACGGGCAGATAGCAACCTATTGGTGGCTGATCTACAAATGCTGCTAGAGGGAATGATCCAATGCCACAGAATGCCACAGATTTCATGATATTACAAAGTGCCATCCTTAGACGAACATAGATATAGACGTGGTAATTTTGAAGAGAAAGTAGTCTTCCATTCCCCTAGAAAATTCCCCTATTTGGATCCTATTTGGAAGGGTGGGGAATGGTAAACTGCCCAGAGTGTTGCAAAGGAAATAGATACTGTACAATGTACATGTTTTACATCACCCATCAATTGTTCCACTGGCCGGATAGGGGCAGATGATAGATGGCACTAACCTAATTACTAATTACAAGGGGAAGACAACATCCAGTATACCAACAGTTCCATTTGATCGATGGTCAGTGATTGAACTGTGTCCCCTTCCAACTGGAATAGTATGAAATAATCAAATTAATCCCTTCCCCCTTTCACATGAAATACCATCCACATGTGCCATAGTCAAAAAACATGGTGGGAATTCCCACAATAGGGGATCGTCATCATTCCATTAGTAGAGATTTACATCTGGATTTTTCAGGATTTCCACTATGGGATAGATGACCATACCGCATCTACTGTGGACCATTGCGCATGTGGACCAGGTCGTCAAATATGTTTCATCAGCCTCTCAGAGGGGCCAGTATGAGCCGACAGACTAGTAGCGGAGTAGACGAAATTGATGGTTGAGTGACAGTTTCGTGAACACACCACTCTACAAAGTCCTTTGATGATTGGTATATTCCCAGGGTGCTATGAATTGCGCCGGCACACACACACACTTACAATTCAGGCAGATGATATTCATCCATCGATCCTTCCACATCGTTGCAGGAGGATATCAAGAAGTTGCAAGCAGAAGTTGAGGATGGGATGGTTTGACAATGCAGGGTGTCGTCAGATGTCAGCCCCACAAACTCGTGGTACGTGACTTGTCATGTTCTTTTTGACTCTTTTTGAAACAGCTCCATTCTTTGGTCTTCTCGTTTTGAGCCGTGTTGAGCTACAACAGCTTGATTTTTTCTTACGCTTCAATCTGGACTGGATCTTAGAAGTCGCATTCACTAGATAGGTGCTCTAAAGGATGTGGTCGGTAGGTTGTCCTGGATCTACTGAAGATGTTTCAGCTATATAATTCGCCATTCGTGTGAATCTGTTGGGGATGTGACTGGAGTTGTGTGCTGTACAGCCAACTTTTCTTTATAGCTATTCAATGTCACTTCACACTTCGAGAAGGGATCTCCTTTATGATCCCATTGCAAGGCCAAGTTGTTTCAAGATGTTTCAACAGGGCCATTTGATGGTCACCAATACGAAGAGAAGATCTGTTCCAAAGTGGGTGTAGCGTCTGGTACTGGGCCATTGTCCATAGCAATGTGAACTGACCAGAGGGCATTCCATTGTATGCTTCCATTTTTTGTCCGCTATTTTCATGGGAAATGAGGTTTGAAACCATGGAATGTTGGCCTGAACTGTACCCTACTTTGGGTGATACGCGAAGAAAATCATGGAGCCACAACTACTCCCAACTCGCAGGGGTTACTTGATCGCTTCTACACTGCGGGTTACTGTATATTGTATACCACCCACTTCCCACTGGAAGGGACGCTTTTTTGGGGACACCTGCGGCTTTTGAGTGGTTGAACCACCCCTCCCCCCAATGGGGTGAAATAGTGGTCCGGCCAGCCCTGGGTCTGTCTGGAAAGTCTGAAAATAGGGTGTTCTATTATCATGAGAACAGATTTTCTTTGCATATTTACACAACTGCATAGATATGTTGATGGATCAATACCTATGAAAATACCATTTTTAGGGGGTTATTCACATCCATTTTAACCCAGCTATGACTTGATGTGAACAAAAAAGGGGGACGGACAGGGTTTTGACCCATCCCCATATGATATACCCTCTGGTGAACTAACATAGCTATTGAAAATGGCCATTTATAGTGGATTTTCCCATTAAAAATGGTGATTTTCCATTGCTATGTTAGTTCACCAGAGGGTATCCTCTGAAAATACTCGGTATACCCATAAAATCCCATGAATCCATTGGGTCCATCGGTTCATCAGCAGTGTCCCAGCCGCAAAACTGGCAACACGTGTGGCTGGCAAAGCCTTTTCGCCTTTTCCGGGCCGCAAAACTTATGTCATGTCATATTGAGTCATATATCAAGTTGGTCAGACATAAGTTTTCGCAATTTCTTCCAGTTTCGCTCATGATATAATATGATATAATCCCAGATAGTATGCCATGAAAATACCATGAAAATTACTTCTCCAAGTCCCCAACAAGATCCAAATGAAGTAGACAAGTCAATAGTTAAATTCATATCATGCACAATTAACCAGGTATTTTCCACATGATTCTTCCATTCACCGTTGGTGTTTTCCCGAAGTCGGAGGTTCGACTTGGACGCTTGGACGAGTTGGTGCTCAGTAGCAGCAAAAACGTGGAACTCATTGCGGCCCCCTGGCGCGAGAACGAGGGTGGGATGTTACTTTTCTATACTTTTCTATCGTTTTTTGGGACTACTTTACATATTTATCAATTCTATATACGTATATTATATATATATAGTGTTATGTAAGTTTCATTGATGGGATATATATGATATTATATATGTATTTTAATTTTACAGTACATATACATATATATAATACAATTATATACATACTAATTAGTAATAATAGTAATGAGAATGGGAGATTTGATGACTACTTGGAAGTGCAGTTCCCCTAAAAACATCCAGTGGATACATGGTTTTCTTGGGGGTGTCCCAACTGATGGAGGTGAACGCAACTGCACTCTCAAGTATACCAATGAGAGATAAAGGGGAGAAAATTGATATATATATATATATATCATGATATATCACCAAGAACTAGAATTTGGGCTTGAAACTGGGATTTCTCAAATGATCGCCATTTATAGAATAGGGATCATGCTGAGTTTCACCAGAGGAATGGGTTACCCTATGACAAACCCTCGTGGCACAGTGATCCCCCATAGGCAAATTTTCGGCCAAGAATTATTTTGGACCCCAAAATGACATCGAAATCCCATGGTTTTGTGGGGATCTTCTGAAAAACATATTCAATAGGTAGTTGAACTATGGGGTATCGGATGGTATCGGTATATGCTGAACGACGCAGATGTTTTGGATTGTGGAGCGTAAGATCTAACTTTAGAAAGTACACATTGGCAATGATTGGCTTACGCTACCAATGGGGCCGACGCCATCATAAGGCTAGAAAGCTATTTGTCAAATATCGTTTTCTGGTTTTGCGGCTTCAACCTTGCCGATCGATGGTGGAGTGATATCTTTGAGTACTTTCAAGTGGAACTTTTCAATGGATTGGCTTAAGGAAAATCTACAGGAAAACATAGATTTTCCCATTAAATATGGGGTTTCCCTGTAAATTTTCCCTTAAACCAATCCATTGAACTTTGTGAATCTCATGGATATTTGTGCGTTTGCAGAACTGCGTGGAACGTGCAAGTGTTTGGAACGGAAACTTCTGTTTGGACGTGTGCCATTTGTGACGATATTTTTCTATTCCCTTTTTCGGTGCTGTGGGACTGTTGCATCTTTGGGCTCTAATCCAATCAGGCTGCCTTAGTTTCATTCACTACTGGTATTAATCGTAGAAATGCACAAATCTCAAGTGGCAAATGGATGCCACGTTCCTGTCAGGAAGTGCTGAATAGCGTGAAGCAGTGACGCTTTGTGGCTCGAGAGTGACCTTAACTGTGTCTATTTAGACATACCCTCTGGTTATTCAACATAGCTATGGAAAATGGTTCATTTATAGATGATTCATGATGATTTACCCATTAAACATGGAGTTGCTGGCCGCCGAAAGGGGAAGACGACTTACCGTCTGTCTCCCCTCAGGGCTGAATAGATTGATTGCCTGGGTTGAGTTCTCATTTCAAAATGGTCCCTTGTGAAGTTGATTGAACATACACAGGTTACCCAGAAAGGCCTTACACGAACCCAAAACATCGTGTGGAAAATGACAGCAGGATGATTTTCCAACGAAATTGAGGAAATAATCCCCTGAGTTCCAAGAAATCCATTGGTCCATAGTGGGGTCATGAAGCTTCAAACTGACGCCCACCGAAGCGGGCCACTGCCCTTCCGAAGTCTCGAACTCGGCTCGGGGACTCTCGAGCCGAAGCCTCGCCGAATTTTTTTGGGCCGACTCCATCAGTCTGGACGCCCGCGAGGTGAGCAGAGGTCAGAAAATCAGATGTGTAGCATTGTTTTTGGCGACACAAAATAACTTATAAAATAATATAAAATAACTATATATTATATAGATTACATTTGGTAATTTTGTGTGTGTGTGTGTCTTCCTTTTTCTTTGGTTGACCACTTGAACATCTCAGCTTTCATGAGGTCTACAGTGATTGGATGTTGTGTTATTGGGATTCATCTGGTTCCCTTAAACACATTCCGGGACAAGATGTAAGTTACATCCTCGGCCTGTGTCCCAGAGAACACAGAAATCGAACGTGGATGCCAATTATATAGGGGCAAAGAAAGGACCCTGTGACTTAGTTTTGACCCAAGACATGTTGACATTTTGGAACATCTTCTTGAGACCTCATGCTCTCAGCCAAATTCTCCCGGGTTAGCTTCTAAATGCATGGATATGACCATATATAATCTGTGGAACCCAAGTCTCATGTGTGTCTCAAAAAATCTGACCCACAAGTCGATTGTTGCTTGATGCATGATGATGCCCCCGAAGTTATGTTTGTTGATTTACACACCTCATGAACTCTAGATATATCTACCAAACACTTAACAGTTAACATGATGATGGCCTGGGAGAAATACCTCAAGACCATTGGTCTTGGTTGTTGTTCTGCCAAAGGTAGAGCAATCCCAAACGCACTTTGTGCACCGGCAAAGAAAGTGGAGTGTTTGCTGCAGCCCGACTGGGACTACTGTAGCCTTTCTCGTGGATGTTTCCGCATTTGCGCCATTGGCAACAGGGGTCGGGATCCAAACTGGCCCCCAATACATTTCACAACCCCTTGCTCTCGCTTGTGCAACTCGTGTTGGCTCTAGCTGAAGATGAACTGTCACATACAAACAGACCACCTTCAGCCAGCTCACCAGCTGACACCCCACAAGATTATTATCATATGAACATATATGACAATGACATCAATTATGCAATAGGAAAAAAACACAATCCATCACATGTGTGAGCCTTGCCGTATGGAATGCATAACGCACTGAACTGAACCGCTCCGACGACCTTGTAGGACAAGCCTGGCTTTTAAGGACAGATACAGCCGCTCGCGCCCGATGCTCACGACTGGCTGAGTGGCTGACCACCGAGGTGCTCTGGTTCTGGAGGGTGCCTATACATAATAAACCTGCCATTTGGAGATGGTTTATAGTTTATACAATCCATTTATGGCGATTTTGGGAATGGTTTATGAAATTGGGTTTACTACATGGACATACATGGACCACATTACCATACATTACCCCAAAACCAATGCTTTCCCCGTCCAGAATGACGTCATCTTTCGGTGATTTGGGGGTTCCCCCATTTTTGAAAAGGAGATCCCAGAAAGAGGCTGAAAGGAGGTTCGGTTTTGCAGGGTCGCAACCAATAACTCGATGTCCCCAGTCCGGGTGTTATAGCCCAACAAGGGCTCACCCTTTGGTACATACCCTCTGGTAATTTAACATAGCTATGGAAAATAACTATTTTTCCTAGGTAGATCATCGAACAAACTGGGCCATGTTCATTAGATATATATATAATTACCAGAGTCAGAGGGTAAACAATGCAATGGAAAAAACTATCGATAAAATCATACTTGACGAGGGATAGTCCATTGCCAGGCTTGCCAGGTTAGAGTAAAGGGTACAAGTCCATCTATTACTGGTTGGTGGTTTCAAACATTTTTTATTTTCAATAATATATGGGATAATCCTTCCCATTGACTTTCATATTTTTCAGAGGGGTTGAAACCACCAACCAGATTAGTTTGTTTACTCTTTTGCAGGGCTTCCAAGATGCCTAACCTCTTTGGTGCTCTGAGGTCTATGCCCGACTAACTGGGGGATTTTCTGAGTCTCCACCCTCTCTGACTTTATATGCAAAATTATAGAACATAAAAATTCACGCATTCGCATGGCTTACAACTATAATATGTATATATATATAACTATAACATATATATTATAATGTATGCACACATGTACCCTGCCTGAAAAGTGACACTTCCTATGGCCATCACACAGCTGGGGCCTTGCTTAGACCAAGGTTGGAGTCCTTCGCCAAAATGGTGGAGCCGGGGGCTGGGAAGACTGTTGGAACAGTTGGAACAGTTGGAGCTGACATGGGGTACCTCTTGGAGCATGTTGGAGATGTTGCCCCAGAAAAATTCCGATCCGAAAAGATCCGCAGGCAGCCTGCAGTTTTTGTGGATCACACATCGATTTTTTCTCAGGAGAAAAACACATCTTCCAGTTCAGTCTGAGTGGAGGGCTGTCGGTTCTGTGAGTGGCCCAATCCCTTATTCCAGGGATCGCCGAGATTCCATCCAGCCCAAACTAGGGATGAATTGAACACTTGCAGGAAGCCTCATGAACCCCCCATACGTATGTATGTATATATGATATATGATATATGTATACATAATGTCAACCCCGGATTCCGGATCAATATAAACCATGGTTTAGTCATTCTAGTCATTCTAGGGGTAGCCTCCAAATAGTGACTTAACATGGTACTTAGTTGGTACCCCCAATGTTCAACATCGCCACCAGGAGCGAGGGAACCCCAGCAGCGGCCCCGGAGCCGTGGGCGAGTAACCTCTGGTAATTTAACATAGCTATGGAGAATCACCATGTTTAATGGGAAAACTCACTATAAATGGTCATTTTCAATAGCTATGTTACGGGTTACCAGAGGGTAGCAGTTAAATTAGTTTAGTTCGAAAAAGATCCAGAATTATCCCTTACAAGCTAGAATTAGTAATTCATAACTAAAGTAATTGATAACTAACAACCGACTTATTAAGTGGTACAGTTGATAACTAGAACAACTGTACAGTAAGTAATAACTAGAATAACAGTTCGTAAGTAGAACAAACAAAGCATGACTAGAATAACAATCGACTACAGTAATTACTTAGACTATAAATACTGGTGGTGTAATCTCCAATAACTAGAACAATGTTCAAAACTTAAACTATAAAGAATCTCCAATGACTTGTCAAGAACGGCAGTTATTGTCCCAAAAAACAAATTACTTTCTTCGAGTGATCCTGACCCTGACACACTATTCTGACATACTGCCTGGATGTACATATGGCATATGGCATGTATATATATATTTGACATGTTTTCTGGCATACACTCTGACATTCTATCTGACATTCTTTCTGACATTCTTTCTGACATTCTATCTGGCATCTATTCTGACATACTTTCTGAGATATATTCTGACACTGACATTCCTGTCTTAGCTGCCTCCAGAGAACGCGATATGGCGATTTGGAGTTGGTCCAGGCACGCTCCACTGCATCCGGCGAGGAAGAAAGGTTAAAATTGAGAGATCCTCACTGACCTGGCAGGTGGGGAAAAGGCAGGTTTGTGAAGGTTTTTGGAAGCTTACGGCATTGAGCTTAGGACCTTTATTAAAGCGCGGATGAAGTGGCATGGTGGGTGGGGGAATAGGCCAAGATGTATTGTACTGCACTATATGCATATTATATACCATATGTTTATATGCAAGTCCTTCAGTCCTTCACACCAAAAAAGACGTCAATGCAAATGTGGGAATTCTTATATGCCGATGATGCAGGTTTTGATTTGCGCTCCAAAATCTTCTGCACATGGAAGATGGAATAATATGGAATACATATATATATATATATATATTTATAATATAACATGACCAAAAACTATTAATCCCATGTTTTTTTGACCATGGCACATTCATCATTCCATTGGCAATCCGAACTCCAAGGTGCCAAGAAGAAACCTGCTGAGAAAGCTCGCCCACGCTGGCGTCAGGCACAACAACTTCCAGAGAAAGGGCACTTAAAAACTGGGAGATGTGGGATATCAACCAGTTGTATGTTTTTGTATCTGTTGCAAATCGGAAGGTCGGTTAAACAGGCCAGTTGTAAAAGATCAGTTGAACCTCCGAAAAATGTGCAAGGAGAATGGAAGTCACAAAAAAGAGGAGATCTATGGATGGAAAGCGATAGAAGTATACAGTAGCATGTAAACAGGAAAAGATGTGGAGGCAACCATGCTGCGCCGGGATAGAAGTGACATGAAGTGACAAAGTATGGGAAAATCATTTGAATCAACAAGAAAAGTGGGAACATGACGGCAGAGTCATGGGGCACAAATTCAGCCCCCCGACCTGCCAATTGGAGTTTAGTCTCACCATTTTGGACTCCAGGAAGGAGAAACACTCGGAGAATTGTTCCACTTGCACGTTGGATTGTGGCCGGAAACTGTTGTACCAACCGCAACCTGGCTCATTTGGGGTTTATCTAAGATTGTATACCCCATTCCTTCCCGTGGTTTCTCAGATCATGTTTTCCATTCAAACTGCCGGAAGGATTATCATAGAATTACAACCAAATAAATCCAGATCTCGTATTGGTACCCTCTGGTAATTTAACATAACTATGGAAAATCACCATTTTTAATGGGAAAATCCACTATTAATGGTCATTTTCAATAGCTACGTTAAATTACCAGAGGGTAATATCAATGTAATATACATCCCAATATCTCCCCATTATATCGGGTAGACATTTAGCTCGTACCAGTTCTATTCTAATTATTCTATATTATTCTACTCTATTCCTCATTAGTTGGTACAATTGTTAGTCCCATGATCTCTCCATTTCTATCCATTTCTCACCCAGGGCACTGCGAAGCGGGATACTTTTCCATGGATCAACAGCCAAATCATCACGGTTTCAGAGCCACGAGCTGAGCCAAAATTTTGGCGAGTTTTTGTCGGTCAAAGCTGAAGAAAAAAAAGAGATGGGCTAATATCTCTGAGATAACTAAGCCATTTCTTACTGGTGCGTTTTACGTAGGGAATGGATGGGAAAATGGGGGTTGCTGGGATGATGAAATTGATAGTTATTGTGGATCATTCCCGAAAATTCCCTACTAAGCACAAGTAAGATTTCCAATAAAAACATCATGTTTCAACCCGTTTTTCTTATGTTTCCATGATCATTTCGAAAGGGTATCCGTGCATCATGGCACCACGGGGTGAGTCATGGCACCGTTTGGAAGCGCCGCTGGCACAATCCGGAATTGTCCAAGAACTATAGGAATATATCGGACAATAATTGAGATATAATAGGAAATATAAATATAAATATATACTGGACCAGTATATATATATATATACACCCTCCGATAAATCAAACATGGAGGGTGACCGGGAAATTCCCGAACTAAATTCATCTTAAATGGAAGTCTTGTTGGGAATATCATCGAACCAAATTTGGGATTTTACAGCTAGCTATGTTTGATTGCAAGTATATACAAGTAGGACCGCACAAGGCGGTGGCGGAGGTTTCAAAAATAGGAAACCTACAGGAGAGGTGAGTTGTTGTGAGACATGGATGGCAGAGCGAACTGATGGACCCAAAGGTGGCTGAGGCTCTGAGTCTCTCCATCTCTCTCTCTCTCTATATCTCTGTTTCCTTCTCTCTGTGTCTATCTATCTCTGTCATATGTATCTATCTATTTGTCTGTCTGTCTATCTGCCGACCTGTCTACCTGTCTATCTGTCTATCTACCTATCTAGCTATCTGTCTGTCTATGTATCTATCTGTCTATCTGACTGGACTATCTATCTATCTATCTACCTATCTATCTATCTGTCTGTCTATCTATCTATGTATCTATCTATCTGTTTTGTCTGTCTATTTATCTATGTATCTATCTTTCTTTCTATCTCAAAGGAAGAAAAATGCAAGACTTTCTTCACAAGTGGAAGGTGACGGCTCCAAACTCAAGCAATTCTGCAAGGCTTCTTCAAAAAATGACAGCGCACAGCTTCAAAACGAAGAAATTCTGCGAGACTCCTCAATTTTTGACGTTGATAACACCAAAAACGAAGCAATTCTGCGAGACTTACTTCAAAACCGAAAAGTTGAGTGCAGAGCTGACGGCCTCGTACCAATGCGTTTTGCGATTTTTCCGTCCTATCATCATTCTAAAGTATTGCGCCTGCCACGAAAAAGTGAAGCCAGGTCATACGAAGTGCTGCACCTGTCACAGTACATGCATCCTGACACATCCTCTTCAAACGTCCCACGCCTGCCATCGTTTTTGAAACTGCTGCAAACCCAAATCAAACCCACACATCTGGCTCACTTTTGAGAAGGTGCAGAATCCATATGCGCCTGCCAGGCCAAACCGCATCCGGACCTCAAAAAGTGCTCCTTCCAAAAGTGAGGTGCATTCTAGATTTTGACTTCGACATGTGTTTCGCGCCAAAATGGCATCTGCTTTTTGAACGGCTCGGCTCAACTGCCAAAAGTGCTCCGCACCTGCGGTGTTTCGTACATTTTGACCTCAGGCGTGGACTTTTTCGACATCTCAACTTCCAAAAGTGTTCCGAGACCCAGGTGGTTTGAGCATTTTTGACTTCAAAATCTGCTTTGCGCCACAGCGGCGTGCAACTTTTAATCTCTCCTCTCCCCAGATGTCTCCAGCCTACTTTTCGAACCTCCGGAGCCACAAGCATTGGAGAAGCACAACGTTTCGCAACTTTACCTTTTCGCGCGCCTTGCTCTTCTTTTTACTGATCCTGTTTCTACTGATTCTTTCTCTTCTCTGACGGCTCTCCCCGCTATTGTTGCATTTGTCTATAAGTCGGAAATTTGACTTCTAAACTTCCTTCGGTAATGACTCGCCCACAACATTGCGCTGGCTCAATTTTGAAGCACAATTGGCTTTGCGAGCATTTTGGGTGCTTTGAAGAGAACTTCCTCTGTAGATTTCCAGCTGAAAGTGGGAATTTGCCATTCACCAAGGTCTGGAAGTCTGATGGAGCTCTCTCAGACTTGCCAGGAAGGGCCGGCGGCGCCAGGGGAGATTTTGCCTTGTAGTAATGCCCCAAAAAGATGCCGAAAAGTTGGAAGTCTGGAAATTATGGGGAACGTATCATCGGACTACCATCCTGGAAACATGCTTCTATTTTTGTGGGGGTTGCAAGAGGTTGCTATACTGATAGATGAATCATTGTGATACGTCTTGGGAAGGTGTAACCAATCCACTAACAATATGATAGATCCCCAATTTTTATGTCTATATTTTGATATTATATATAATTATCCCAAACATCGTTCATATATCAATGACACACCATGACTTCTGTGTCTGAACATGGGTTGTATAACCCCAATTTGTGTTTTTTTTCTCATAGGGAAAATGATGAGTTTCACAGAAAATACTGGCCAACCCAGAGTCCGGTGTGTTGATGGAACCTCTGGCCACCAAATTGCAAGGGTTACTCGAGGATTGAAAATCAATTGTTTGGCGATACATTTTGTTTGAGGTTAAACATGATTAATGTTGGTATATGTTTTTGTGTGGCAATTTTAGTATGTTGTCTTGGTTTGGGAATTGTGCAAGTGTAAGTCGCAGTGACTCCTTTATGGGAGGCAAACAGAAATAATTGATGAATTACAAAGCAAAACATGGTATTCATGGTATAGTATGGAGACATGATATGATATGGATCGATATGATATGATATAGTATCACATGATATGATATTATATTATATCATATGACATGATATGGTACCCAATCTTGTTCAAAGATGCTCAAAGTATCCAATCTTGGATTTGTGTTCTCAAGTTTCAACTAGCATAAACCACGGATACGGCACCTTTCCCATCTCAACCATGGTCCCATCATTTTTTGTTGATGGTTGAAATGGTTAAGCATACCTTCTATCACCAGGTTGAACCCCTCATCTCTGGATGTTACAGTAACCATTTTCAACGGGTATTATGGTTATTTTGAATACTATCCTTATACTATCATCTATGTATTTTCATATTTATCTCAAATATGATCTGGTTGGTGGTTCGGAACATTTTTTATTTTCCATATATTGGGAATAATCATCCCAACTGACTTTCACATTTTTCAGAGGGGTTGAAACCACCAACCAGTGATCCAACTTTATTTTTTTTTCAGATCTCGCCAGGCGTACACATCGCAGATGAATTTGGTCAACATCTCCACAGCGTCGGGGCACCGACGCCCCAATCAGATGGTCCCTTCATGTCCCTTCTCCACAAAAAAACATAAAGGATTTATTGTTGACGGTGTATTTTTTGTACACATGTATGTGTTTGATTATATATATATGTTCTATATTTATGCATGATAGATGTGGACATACCTGAACCAGACACGAAAAGTAATCGTTGATAAACTTTTGGCGGCATCCACGTGGGGCTTTAAGGCTTAAGATGGAGGACACATCAACATTGAAAGATTGAGAAACACCGAACCGATGCCCCAAATTGTTGGTGAAGCTCAACTGATCAAGTTCTAAACCCACCCCTCAGCAATTGGTTTTGACATCCAAAATGAAGGTCGGCCCAACCCGGGAATCTCCGGCATTCCTCTCTTTTCCCAAGTGCTAAATCTTGGCAAACCGATGGCCATGGCATTGGATTTCGCCTATTTCCAGATATTTCCAGATGTTTTCATGTTAAGTCAGCAAAAACGAACCGTTATTTGCCACCATTGCCGGGGTCCTTCCAGACCAGGTCGTTTTTCCACGCTGCAGGTTTCACCGAATAGCGCGGCTCTGGACCAGCAACGAGGATCAGGAAGCTGCGATGATGGCGCAAAGCGTGGTGGAGGCGTGAGTTGTAGCACCAAGGGGGGGTAAATTGGTCACTTTGTATACTTCTTTATCTGCCCAGTTTCCTCCCACTTGTATCTGGAAGATGGGAAAGAAATTCATGTTAAGTAAAACGTATCATGTTTTGTTTGCCGAATATATCCAAAAAGATCCAGAAAGTAGATTTTGCTCGCCATAATTGTGGAAGAAGGTAGACATCAACAATTGAGTTGTTTTTTTCGGTCACCGGGTCGATTGAAGGAAACCCATTTGGAGGAAAATGCTTTGTTTTTTTTTTCGAGTTTCCTTCAACCAATTGTGGACTTGTTTAAAACTTGAAAATTTTGATCGGGGCTTCTCCCAAAAAGATCGAACAGTGATTCCTTGCTTTATTTTGATCGCCACTTAAAAACTCCCGTTTGATCTCTACAATCCTGGGTTTTCTTAAGGTATATATCATTATATATCTATATTTTCATATATTTTCCGAATTTCCAATCCAACATATGGGGAAAATATCTTTTTAATTTGTGGAACATATGGCGATTTATGGAAAAATTATTCCATATAATTATTCCTATATGGAATGATTTTTATCATGGTGATGTAACCACCCGCCACCGCCAGCGCGGTGGCAATCCCAAAGTCTGATGGGCCAAACAAAGGGGGAATTTTCACTGCCAGCAATCACGTTTACCAAGGTTTACTAAACATATGTATGTATATTATATATATACATATTTATTATATATATAGATACATTAATTATATAAGTTATATATATATACACGTATATATATATATATACATGTAGATTTTTGAGTTATACATATATATATATATACACATGTACATAGGTATGTGCCATAGTCAAAAGATAGACTCATCAATCCATTCTACACCAGGGATGTATATACCCAGTGTATCCCATTGTAAGGATTCCCATGATGGAATGGATGACCATGCCACATCTGCCACCTTTTGGCCATGGCACATGTGTATATATATATATTTAATACATATATATATAATATAATATACATATATATATATAATCTATGTAATATATTTGTTTTCCTTTAAGCAAGTCCGGTGGACGCTGTTTCACCAATTCGCGCGGCTCAGGGCTTAATCCAGCAAGCCAATACAGTCTTAGCGAGGGTCTGTGGGCCAAGATATGGGTGGCCGTGAGAAAGTTGCTCTAACATGGTCTGATCATGAAAAAAACAGGGTATGATGGATTTTTATCATCCCCAAATCCTAAAACAGGGTATGGTGGGAACTATGAAAAGCTGACTCTTAAGCATAGATCTAGATTATAACACTTCAACGGTGTTTATATATAGAACATGATGGGAATGGCTGCAGCATCAACAAAAACAAGAGTATATACCAACATATACCAACCACAAACAGGGAACATCTCTGAATCACTGCTTTGTCCAAAGATGAGGGTATAAAACGAACCATCATTTGGTGATGTCATGGGTCCCATGATGGGAATGTACTGGGGATATTCCATGGGAATACGGTATTCGATATGATGGGATGCGTCATGAAAACCATGTGAAAATCTTGGGTTTGTCAGAACATGGGCGGAGCGAACGCCTCACTGTATCGGGTAATTTTGAGATGAAAGATGATGATACCCTCTGGTAAACTAACATAACTATGGAAAATCACCATTTTCAATGGGCAAATCCACTATTAATGGTAATTTTCAATAGCTATGTTAAATTACCAGAGGTTATTTGTGTTTTTTTGGGAGCTAATGCCGCTGTATTTGGAACAGCCACGACAAGAAAAAACAATTATGATCTTCCAAAAAATCACTTCCATAATTGGTATTTGATAATTGCTGGAGGATACCAAGTATTTGATGTGGTATCCTCCAGCCAGTTGTGGAAGTCATCATCGCATCACCTTGTAGCTGGTAGGAGCTAGTGGAGCTACCACTGTACCAATGAGTTTTTGCGAATTATGAACTACCCTCTGGTAAACTAACATAGCTATGGAAATGTTTTTTTTTTTTTAAATAGGTAAATAATCTACTCCATAGCTGTATTAGTTTAATGGAGGGTAGCTCAACCATTTGGTCCAACAGTTTTCATTGCTGGAGTACGTTACCGCCGAGAGATCCAGAGAGTATTGTCATCGCAACATGCTTCGAGTTGCGATGGCAATGCTCCGACTTAGCAGGGAATGTTAGTGGTCAATGAGGCCGCATATTGGCATCAACAAATGGCCCAAGCATAAAGGCTTGCAATATTTTTAGTGCTTCGTGGTCTCAAAAATCTGTTTGTTTCAACCATAGAAATGGGATGATGACCCCCAATGACGAGTATATAATTTTTACGGCATTGAACCACCAACCAGTATAGTATATTGCATCGGATAGCACCAATATGAATTAACATACTATATATAGTGGGATGAACAAGACCCATGCACAGTCAGTGCACTCTCCCAAATCTACAAGGTGAGGCTCCCCCAGTTATAACTTGGTCTGTATCCCTATTAAGTATAGTTATATCCCCCGTAAACCATAGTTAACCAAGTGATCTCTGCGTCAACCTAGCTATCATAATTGAAATCAGCTACAAATCCGATGAAATCACACTTTTTCTTGGTTAAATCAGCATTTGTCCTATGGTTTTCTTATGGTTTGCCTAGGGTTTCCTATGGTTTCCCGTGGTTTTGCTGACCGGTCCTTAGTCTACGTTTCCTCGTGCGGCCTAGGCCAGTGCCAGCGGGACTAAACCTTCGTCACAGGCGCGCTGCTGGGCCCCGAAGGACCTGGGCAGGGAATGGTAGTAACCATACCACCTTTAAAAATGGTGATGACTGAGGGATGGTGCAGATGGCATTGTAACCAAATAAATTAATATAAATGATATATATATATATATATACATATGTCTAAAGCACCAACCATATTAACCCACATTATGTATGTAATATATATATATATTATGTAACAACAATAACGATAAGAACCATGATAATAGTGATATTGTTGAACGTGGCTATGGACAATAACCAATATTCATATGATTTGATGTGTAAATCATCTACACGCAGGCCATGTTCCATAGCTATGTTATTACATAGTTTATATTGTATGAAATATAAAATTATACAACACACACATAAATATATTATATGATAATGTGAGACATCTCAATAGTTGGAAACCTAGTTTTATTGTATTTATAATCTATATCAATCTATATCCCATTAGTTATTCTCACCATTTAGTTATTGGACGTATATATATATACATTTGGATAATAATATTGCATGATATACATTTATGTATATATATAATAACACTAATAATCATGAGAGTAATAGTCATGTTATTTAGTGTTATTTATATTTCATTATATATATAATCAACATGTATATATATATATATATGTGTATTATGTATGTAAAAATCTATTTATGTATGTATATCCCACTAGTTATTCTAATCACTTACTGTTTTTTGGATAATAACATATGTTGGATGTAGCGGTATACCCCTACTTAGCATGTTGTTCAAGGAACCCTTCGCTCGAACTTCAGTAATCAATCATTATTACTTATCGAAGAATCATTAGATGAACTTATGATTAATTTTTTGTTATGGTTATCTAATCATAACCATTATCATAACCATCATAACCATCTAATGTTACATTAATCATTAAATGGTTATCTTAAATGGTCCTATTATTTTTCATCCCTTCCCCCCATTTTTTGGTTGCCATGTTCTGGTGGAATGTATTGGATCTAATCACTGGATGATGGTTGCCATATCTGTTTTCGACACCTGGTGTTCAACATTGAAGACGGCCACCAATTCGGTTGCCCAAATTGCAAAATATGAAACATATGAAAAAGTATGCACCAAACATACATAAACATAGCCTTTGGTAAACGTTTACAGTTTGCGAAGTATTGAAAACGGCGATATAGTTGATGACTACCCATTAATAGCATGGTGATTCCCCATAGTTATGTTAGTTTACCAGAGGGCACCCTCTGGTAATTTAACAAAACTATGGAACATACTTCATTCATAGATGATTGACCTACTAAAAATGATGAATTTCCATAGCTATGTTCAACTAGTAGAGGGTATATCATACCATCATATGTCCCAGTCTTTGATGGCAACAGTCCGGCATCCGCAGGTGAAAGACATGGCTCATTCTACAAAGTTGGGACCTGTTTGATTTTCTACCATTGAAATGGGATGATGATTCCCTATGACATTCATATTTTTCATATGGCTTGAAACTTTGAAACCAATGAAAACTCGATTCAGCTTCAGTTCTATCCCCCTTATGTATCCTTATGTCGGAATCTGAGACATGTTCAAGTCCTGTAAAAACTCGCGGGTCAGGCATTGGCGAACATCACTTGGGCCATGGCAACGTTGAATATTATTGATGAGCCGTTGCTCAAGGCGGAGCGAACTCGATGATACTCGATGGGCCGGGAAAATCATCGAACTCTTGTGGGGGCTACCATAGATGGTATATAGATGCCGAATGCATGTTATGAGTGGGTTAATAAGCCTTATATATTACTGTAATAAATAGATGGTACAATAGATTGTTAATAAGCCTTTATTTCCCCCTATTTATTACTGGGTTGTGGTTGATAAACGCTTGATACGCCCTGAAAAAATGGGCGAGTCCGCGCACGGTGGTTGAATTTTGATGATATGACAGCCTTGGCACAAGGATGCCTAAAACCATGAAAGTACATGAAAGCACCTATCGGGACCAATGGGTTTCTATCGGGCTTAATTTAGGACTGTATGACAAGGAACCCAAATCTTTGCAATTGTAGGAGTGTAGTAATATACACGCACCAAGAAGCGGTAAGAGTATTCACATATCCCTTTCACATCTTTCACATCACGCTTCCGCTTTGCATCATCATAAATGTTGCGATCATTGATGGATTTTATAAATTATTTGGATATATAAATGGATCATTTTCTTGTGGCGCATCACATTTCTTCACATCTTCACCATGGCACATATCCGAAAGTCGTCGAGTCATCGTCGTCCCGCAACGCTGGTTGAATCCTCGTGATCCCACCGCTGATCAAACATGGAGACAATCAAGAAATCTCAGGTTTCATACTATATATATATGATATATGAATATATATGACATTTATGACATTCATCTACTGCTATATTTTCTTTTTAAAAATATAAGAGACTGTCATTCTCACTATCAAAGACGGTGTTCTTATCTACAATGAAATGTTTTTTCTTATGACTAAATGAACTTTTTTTCGTTGGAGTATATATTTCTTTCAACGCTTAAAGCGGCGCTGGCTGATCTGTGTCCAAATGGCGCGCTGGATCACGGCGTCCCTGCTCGCGTCCGCCGTCGCGTCCTTCGGCGATGGCGAGGCGAGCCTGGAGCAGCTGCGCTCGGCCATGGAGCCTTTTCGCTCGCTCGATGAGTTTTAACTGGGATTTAGGACTATAGGTTAACTATGATGTTATGTTACAAAATATGAGATACTGTAATTATACATAATTTATGTAATTAATATACATATATAATAATATATATATATGTATATACATATATTCTATTATTATAATTATATATATATACATACTGATGATTTCTTTGCGATGTATGGTCTTTATCATAGTCGCAGAACGGCTGATAGTAGTTGTTTGTAATCTAAGGGGGTCCCCCGGCACGATAGCCAAGTTGGTCCGTCTCACTAGGTTGATACTTAGCGGGGTGAAACTAAACTGAATATGGATGGACGACAATGGTATATGATACTGGTTGGTGGTTTGAAATATGAATTTTATTCCATTCACTTGGGACTTTCATCATCCCAACTGACGAACTCATATTTTTCAGAGGGGTAGGAATACCACCAACCAGGATATAATGGGAGATGGAGATTTAAATACCTCCAATTTGTGGGCTTTATACTATGGATACACTTGGAATTGGCAACAACATTATTCGCCCCCCAAAAATGGAGGGTTCAGTACTGAAAATGACCAGCCAGTCTACCCCCTTTGTACCTTGGATCTTGGAGGCAAGGGAATAGATACATATGCATGATCAACAATCATATGATGAGTTTATGTCTGAACATGATTACCATCTGGTTATTTAACATAGCCATGGAAAATCCCTTATAAATGGAGGTTTTAATGGGAACATCATCTATAAATGGGCCATTTTTCATGGCTATGTTAAATAACCAGAGGGTATATGGGTTTGCCCAAACAACGTGGACTTGTTGGTTGATTAGTGGTTGATTGCGGTCCATAACTACAGTGTCAGTGAAAATACCAACTAGTCATGCGACTCTTGGGTCCCAGATGTTTTTTAGTGCCTGGGACCCTGTAAAACTGACACGGAACCCCCCAAAACTGACACGGTGACTGGAGGATTCTCAGTGTCTTTCGGGAACGTGTCACCAGGATTTCGCCCCAAAACTTGGGACGTAAAGAGGGGATTCACCAGCTCCAGAAACTGTGGAGATGAGGTTCCTCCATAAAAATGCCTGCTATCATCCTACCAAATAAACGATGGTTTTCACAGTGTTCTGATCGATTTTCAACAGTTTTTGAGCTGTTTTTTTTTTTTTAAATTGAGATATGATTTTTGATATATACGTTATCTAAGGTGGAACTCTCATCATTTTTTGGTTGAATACAGAGATTTTGGGTGACCAGGATCCACAAATTCCATAGATTTCGTGATGTTTTGCGCCTAAACTCGCCACGTCTCGATGTCAACACGAAGTGACGCAACCGAACACTGAGGAGCGAGTGGCTGACCAAATGAGAGCTGCTCCGCTCAAAAATCCGGGGAAAAGGGTGATCTCAGCTTTTTCAGGGGTTGGTAACTGTCCCATTTTGGGTATATTGGACATCACCTTATAGTAGCCATTATAGACTATATACCTAATGGTTGGGTGATGTTCAATGGGGACATTTAATGACCCATGTCTCAGCTTTTTTTTCCAGCTTCACCAGGTCTGTTTTTTTTCCCCCCCAGGTCCCAGGATTCCCAGGGATCGCCAGTTGAAATCCCAAGGCTCGGCGAGGGGCTTAAATCTTGACCATATATCCCAGTCTACAACATTCGCGTGAACAAGATCTCCAAGAAATATCTGCTATATTCAACTATCACAAGATATGATTTGTATATATGCACAACATTGGAATAGATTCCATATATCCAGTGTGTATTCTTAGTATCTGTGGATGGTTGCGAAATCCTGCAACAGTTGGTCAGTTGGTAGATGGTTTATCCCATTCTCCCATTATTTACATTGTTTCATAGGAATCCCAATAGTCACCCTGCCTGGTGAAAGATTTTGTCCACAGCCCACAGTCCCACTTAGTAAGTGGCTTATGATCTATACCCCCTTATACATATATATATATATAACCCATATATATATATATAACCCATATATATATATATACACATATATATATATTCCCATATATGAGTGGGGATATTCCATGTAACTGGAGGTCTTGGAGACATTTACGAAGGGCCCGCAGTGCCCGCGTATGTCCATATCCCAGGACAAGTATGACATGAGCATCGCCGCGGCCTTCTACTCCCCGAAACTGAATTTCACCGTTGCCTCGGGTTACACCGATGCAGGTGACCAGTGATATCAAGGGGAAAAGATGGAGGCGAAAAAACATGGAAAGATGACTAGCAAGCAACAGAGGAATCATATTTAACAGTTGAACATTGGGGAGTTAAACATGAATGATTCTGAATCGAGTTTTTTTTGGGGGCAGTTGAATGGAACCTTTACCGCTGGAGTTTGCATGAAAAGTTTGCCCAAAAAAATGTTTGGGAATCATATGGATGCAAGCAACAAATTTCGCCTGGTCCAACATGCCAGGGAAAATTCAGGTGCCGGGGGTATCCATATTCCCTAGCCATGGGGCAGCGGTTCAGAGCTACAATCAGAGTTTCCCACCCAGATGATGGTTTCTTTCCAACAGCATCTTGAGAACAGTGAACTTAGTAGACGGATTATCAGCATAATGTCAACTGTGGGATCAATAAACCCTGACTATAAAAAGGGCGACTCAAAAAAAGAGTGATCATTTGCTGCAAACATGGGAAGCACTGCAACCCCCTTGATACACTTCTAGTTAAACCTGAGTTCATCTTACATGAATATCTTCTTGGATCTAACTTTCTGGAGCCTCATAGACCCCATTTTTTCAGGATTTTTTGTGAGTAGAACAATAATTTTTACCATCCCCCAGTCATCACCAAAAATTAGGGTGGTTTATCATGGTTTACCCTCTGGTAAATTAAAATAGACCCTGAAAATCACCAATTTTTAGAGGAAACTAATCTTCCAACCCCTATCTACCAGGGTCTATATATGTTAATTACCAGAGGGTATCATTGTTTTCACCACCAAAAATGATCCACCCAGAATCTCTTCATCTTCCCATGTCACAGCCGTGTCCATTGTGCCAGGTTTGGGCATGGGCAACAAGACCCGCTTGGCCAAAGGGGATGACCTCTATGAGTCTTGGAGAAAACTGGGACTGATGGAAGACATGCTGCACCAGTTGATGGTAAACATCCCATTATTTATAGGGTTTCAACAATCCTTTTGGTGGTGCAGGATGATGCAACCATCCACAGTAGCTATGGTACTTTGATGATGTAACGAAAATCTGAAATTTAAATGGTTACGTTACATCAGCATCAAATTGTACTATGAAAATAGCATAGCATAGTTATGCTTTGGTAATCTTGAACATCACAAAAGCACACAGATGAATCATCTGAGATGGTAATGTTCCAGTTCGCAAACTGGTAAATTACCGGTCATGGTGTATTTTTGGGTCATCAAGTGGGGTGGGGGATAGCTTACTGTGACGGCGTTTTTTTTTGCAATAAACTGGGAGAAGGTAGGAACATGCTTAAAGGTACCCTCTGGTAAACTAACATAGCTATTGAAAATGGCCATTTATAGTGGATTTTCCCATTAAAAATGGTGATTTTCCATTGCTATGTTTGATGTTTGCTCCAGCAACAAGGCTTTGTACATCTACCCTCCACCAGAGTTGGGGGATGTAGATCTTGGAGGTTCCCCAGGTTCCCCATGTGCTACGCATTGCTACGCCACGCGAGGTCTGGGGCTCTACCACGAAGATGTTCACTGCTCCAGCGGTGCTGCAGCTGGTGGAGCAGGGCAAGGCCGGGTCCGTCTTGGGATCAAACTGATTGAAGAATGAGGACGACTCCGCAAAAATTGGGCGGTTTTAACTTAAGAACTTGGGAATTCACCCGCAAAAAATGGGGACTTAGGTATCTCATTTTCAGACAAAGCCAAATAGATCCTGAATCTATAATCATCAGAACAGCAAAAATGGCAGAATATGGTGATAAAACTAGGTGTAACAAACCAAACACGGGGGATGCTCGGCACCCTGTGGCAATCTATCCTGCCTAGCTGGAAAACCATCCAATTTCTATTCATGTACGTCCATGATTTTCCCATGATGAGGGTTTTCCAGCCATGTTTGATGGCCAGAGGATAGTGATTGTCTCAGTTCAAACCCATGGAATCCTTCCAAATGGATAGTACAGATATACATGTACTAATACATATTTACATAATTTTACATATATATATACATGTATGTATGTATGTATATATATATATACATGTATATATATATACATACAGTTATATACATATATATATATATATATACATATGTATGTATGTATGTATATATATATATACATACATGTATATGCTTCATCCCACCCAAAGACTATTATGACAACATATTCTGTATGTTCACCAAGGGCACCGGTTGTTTCCGAACCAAGTCCTGTAAAATACGGCAGTGGATGTGATATTCGTCGTCCAGGCAAAGGAATTATCATAAAACCGCCACAGAAAAACAGCTAATGTGGGTAAAACAATGTCATTTTTACCACCAAAATGACTGGGAATGGTAAGTTTATACCACCAGAAATGGTGACTTTGGGATGGGTGCAAATGGCATTGTTTTAACCCACTTCTGGACCATTTGAGTCCCAGATTCTGCCATTTTGATCCCGGTCCTCCGGTGATCTCAGGTGCAACTGGATGACCCCATCGCGGCCCACATCGATCCCACGTTGTGGGCGCTGAATCACAGCAAACTGGAGCAACACTTCGGAGCTGCCATCGACCAGGTGCAGATTCAGCACCTTGGTGTTAAAAAAAACCATGGAACCACTGATGGAGGTTGGGCCCGGGAAGTGTACCATGTACCAAGAATTGTTCATGATATTTAACTTGTATCCAGAAACAAATGTCCAGAGTTGTTCATATTTGTAAGAATCTGTGTGGGGAAAACTTTAGATGTGAACACTTTAATCTTTTGCTATAAATGGGGATATCTAAATCATCTAACCAGGAAAACACATAGTTTTTCGCACGGTATTTAAGTTTGGCTATGTTCGAGAAATCCGCTCGTAGCTAAGCTTTGGCTTCAAAACTCCCGGAAACTGAAACTTGTTGAGACTTATTTTCTCTTTTTGCACCTGCCTTGACATGTTTGCAAACGCCACAGGCATTTGTTGCACATGACCAGTGGCATCCAAGACTACGACGGGGAGGCCTTTTCCAAGGCGCAATTCGCGAACCGTTCCAAGGCCTTCGGGCCTGTAGAGACTTGGCAGAAATGGGCCCCATGGCCCCTGGCACCAGATGTTAACCATCAAAAATTGGGGAATCAACCATTTAGACAATCAGAAATTGGGGAATCAACCATTTTAGTCATCAAACATTGTAGAAATGAACCATTCTAACCATCAAAAATTGGAGAATCAACCAAAAAAGATGTGGATTTGCATGCACTGCATGACCCAGTTTCCACACCCAAACGTATCTGGAGGTGTTGGGAGCAACCCTTTCATGAGCAACATGATCAAACAAAGGGAATTTCGGTTGCCTTGAGACAACCCGAGATGGGCATTTCCAATAGGGTCTCAGAGTTCATGGTTGATTTCTGGACCTGGAAAACCGACCGCTGTTAAGGAAACCACTGGTAATACATATATATAATGTTTTATAATGTTATTGCGGGTATACTGTTGTTTTTCTTGGGATCCGGTTTTGCTTGGTGATTTGCACACGGGGACTGCCCCATATTCCATAATCTCCAATCTTAATGGGTAAATTCACCATGATTTAGAACAATTGACCTGGTAGTAGTTATTGTAGTGTAATGATGTGTAATGTGGTAAACCCATTTCAAAGCAACCCCATTTTTTACAGTAAACCCTAGATGGGTGAATCCCACATTGGCCATACATATATATATATATAATATAATCAGAATATATATAATAATAATAACAATAATAATAATATAATAATAATCATAATAAAAAAATATATATAATAATGATAATATATATAATAATATATATATATATCATATAATGATATATACAAATCATAATATATATATACAATATATGATTATATAATATAATAATACATATAGAATAATAATATATTTAATAATATATATAATAATATATATATGTATAATAATATATCTAATGATATATATATATAATAATATTTGTAATAATATATATATATATAATGATATATACAAATAATAATATTTTCACAATATATGATAATATATATATATACATACATAATATTATAATATACATAATATATATATACAATATATAATAGACATATATATATACACAATATATAATAATATATAAAAATAGTATACATATAATATATAATAATAATAAATACTAATAATAATAACAAATATATATATATATATATAATAACATATTTAAAATATTGTGTAATATAATATAACATTATATTGTGCTATATTATATTGTGCTATATTATATTAAATTATATTATACTATTATATTGTTTTATATTATATTATATTGTATTGTATTATATATATATATCATATCCCATAATCCGAATTATTGCTAGTTAAATATAGTTAGATTCCCATCATTGCTAGTTAAATCCCATCATTGGTCAAGCGCTCCCTGCCCCCAGCCGTTTTTTTCTTCGTCTTGAGACAAAGCCATGATATTGGGTAGCTATTTGTTGGTCAGATATCCCATGATATATCCCATGTTATATCCCATGTTATATCCCATGATATATCCCATGATATATCCCATGATATATCCCATGATATATCCCATGTTATATCCCATGTTATATCCCATGATATATCCCATGATATATCCCATGATATATCCCATGATATATCCCATGTTATATCCCATGTTATATCCCATGTTATATCCCATGTTATATCCCATGTTATATCCCATGATATATCCCATGATATATCCCATGATATATCCCATGATATATCCCATGATATATCCCATGTTATATCCCATGTTATATCCCATGATATATCCCATGATATATCCCATGACATATCCCATGATATATCCCATGTTATATCCCATGATATATCCCATGATATATCCCATGATATATCCCATGATATATCCCATGTTATATCCCATGTTATATCCCATGTTATATCTCATGATATATCCCATGATATATCCCATGATATATCCCATGATATATCCCATGATATATCCCATGTTATATCCCATGTTATATCATGTTATATCCCATGATATATCCCATGATATATCCCATGATATATCCCATGTTATATCCCATGTTATATCCCATGATATATCCCATGATATCCCATTATTTCCTGATTAATGGCTTCGTTTTGACCATTCAACCTTATATTTCCCCATCTTGACAAACAGATGCCAAGGAGATCATTGGCAAATTCGTCAGTCCAGAGTTGCAATCCACACCTGGAACGAAACAGACGCTGGGCGATGTTGGATGAATTCTTAACCACCCAAATTCCGAAGTCCGGCAAATTGGATGTAGGTTACATCAGACACAAAATCATTACATAACCCGTTAGTAGGTGGACCCTGTTGAAACAGCCAAATCCACATCCGGATCTTTTGATGTTGTCCAGAACAGCTGCTAAACTTAACATTGATGAAAACATTGGGTCATCTAACATCTAACATTGGAGAGATAAAAAATACGTGATAGTGACAGGATCTGGATATTGAAGATAGATAGGTCCATTTTTGATCTCCCATGAATTTGTTGAGAGATTTGACTGTGATTTGACTGTTGGAGTATCATCCTGCTTTGGCTTGCGGATTTCCGGGTGATCTGTTGGTGATCTCAGAATTCTGGACTTGGTGATCTCAGGCAAAGTCGAAACCGGAAAACTCTAAGAATGAATCCATTGACAGTCACATTACATCCCCACTGAAAAATTGTATTGGATTTCCAGCTTCTTGCATTCATCACCTCAATTCACCTCCATTCACCTCCCTGGAACCTCAGGATGTATTGCAGCACCAACTACATCCTGTTGGGTCTTGTCCTGGCTACCCACTACCACCAGCCCGACAGCCCTTGGTCATGGCAACAGTACGACCAATTCACCGTGATCCCACAGGCTTTGCAAAAAGCCTTCCAGCATTCGAAGTTTGTGATGTTTCTCTGGCTTGATTTCTGATGATTTCTGGGTGGAAGATGGTGGAAGAACTACAGTTCTATTGAATTCTATTGAGGTGAAATCCATGAAATGATGGGGAAATCCATGAAATTGTGAAGGATACACCGAGACGAACTAGACGAACAAAACTGGAGATTTGTGACCAGAGGAATCGCCAAATCGTGGCGTGAATCCTGGCGTTTGGAACATGTGTGGTGAGGTTTCGGGGGGGGTTGGACATGGGTCAGATTGACCATGATTGACCAATTGGTAAATTCACCCAGCTGCCAGCAGCCCAGCAGTGAAGATACCAAACTCAAGGCGAAAAGGTTCCTCAACTTCCATTGTGAATCTGTCATAGTCACGCAATAAATGCTTGAAGAATCAATGAAATAGTCAATTGATGGCAATTGATTGTTTAGCAATTCATAATTTTCTATTTCAATCATTGCTTGTTTGTTAAATTGAAATAGTAAACCGGGCCCGTATTTTTTCCTAAATGGACATAGCATTGGGGGCACTGAGCAGTGGCCAATATAGATTTCCTTTGATGGACCTAGACCCCATCTAATTGGACATGAAAGCTTTGCAGCTTCCCTCAGAGGTTGTCGTCGCTCCACTTCCAAGGGTTACACCTTAAACGCAACCGCGTCCATTAAATCCTGCCAATCCCAACGCACTGTACTTTGCGAAAATCTTTCAGCACTTTCTCAGTTGAATGGCGCCTATAGTCCCCACGCATTGGGGACTTAGAACTTCATAGCTGGAACTTATGATTTTCCGTTCCCATGGGATTTTTACTGGGTGAAGTCATCTTGAAATCGCTCCAGGTCTGGTCCCTGCAGCGATTTCACTGTTGTGCACGGCTTCATGGAGTTCTATCCATCAGCTCAGTTGCCGAAACAAGACGTCTGGGATGTGAGCTGTTTGGGTGGTTGGACTGCAGGGAACTACCTGGGCTCGGTGGCAGATGTGGCGAGATTTACCTATGAGCTCTATAATACCAAGATGCTCGGAAGATGGCAGGGAACTACCTGGGTTGGTTGAAGGCGATGTGTTATTTTCCCAATGGGAAATCCATTTGGGGAATCTTTGCTCTTTTTGAGTCCCTTGAAGAAATCCAAGGCGAAGTGCCTGAAAATGGGATGAACATTCACAACTATTTAAGTTGAGCATGTTGGATTCCAAAGGCCTGACGGTCCAGATGCAGCCGAAGGTCTGATGTTTTGTGAGTGGCTGCCCCAGGAAACCTACCATTCTCTCAGCATCCAGTCAAGCCCTCTTGACGAACTTCAGCACGATGAGTGGAGGCTCCTGGGCCTCATCATCAATTTGTCAAGGGTCTGTTTTTTGAGATGCAAGGGCCTTATTCTGAAAAACGTCCATAGTCTGGCTTCTGCGGGGATTCCCTGCACCAGTGGTGAGGTATGATGAAGTTCTACGGCATGGGCACCTTCAACTTGGACTGGAGCATTGGGAGTGGTGCTGCATATGGCCATGTGGGAGACACCTATGGCTATCAATCGCAGACCACCTATGTTCCGGAAGATGACTTTGTGATTACTGCGACTTGGCGCTTGAAGTATTAGTTGAAGCTCCCAGAGCATATGGGTGTGTCTAAGACTGTTTTTTTTTAGCTCCCAAATGGCCATTTCATGCGGATTTTTTGTAGATCTAATGCAATGCATTGGACTTGAGGGTACCACATTTTCAGAGGAACCCAACTTGTAGATGTTTTAAGTAGCGTTTGGTGATGCAGGTTTTAAGACAGTTTTGCAGATGTTTTCAGATGGAGTTTGCAGAGTTTGCAGGATCCGTTCTCTCGGGATACCAGAAAGTCGGGAACCTCACCCAACAAAAACGGACTTATTAAAAAACACATTCAAAAAGTTAGCCATTAGAACCTATTGACTTCAGTGTTTGAAGGTTGTCAACTGGATCAGTGTCATCATCTTTTCTGTATCTTGAAAAATCTATTTCCATCACTTTATATTCCAGGATGCTAGATGCTAAAAATATTGACTCCGAAGATGGATCGTATCAGACCCTAAAAGTGAGAACAAATTTGTGCAAAACATTGCAAAACTTGTTTATGTTCATTCCCAAAAGACAGCCAGATTTGTGAGTCCATTGGCACATTTTGACCCGTACTTCTGTATATAATATTCTTTTTTGGAGGTCCTAGCTCACATGATCTAAATATAACATCATTCTCTAAATAGGTATATCATCTCAATGGATGAGTTTAAGGGAAAATCTTAACCGGAAACCATAGATTTTCCCATTAAATTCATGAAATATGGGGCTTTCCTGTAAATTTTTCCCTAATCCAATCCATTGATCATAGGAAAGCGGGTCCAGGTGGCCACCAACGTGGAAACCACGAAGCAGGCGCAGCCCGCAGACTTCACCTGCTTGGCCTACCACGCGCTGAAGGCCAAGATCGAAATCCGGGGGAGGAGATGGGAATATCATGCGGATATCATGCAGATCTCATGGGATATATAGAGGGAGTATATGATTTATGATATATAGAGTGATTATATAGAGGGATTATTATATATAGAGGGATGATTTATACGGGATGATCTCACTTGATACGAAGTTTCTTTTTTCTGTCCAGTGGTGAGAGCGATTCGGAGCTTTGGCTGTTCATTAATATTTCCTATAAATGGGGAACCATTTGGTGCTTGCAAATCAAGTTTTTGTCACAACAACATGGATTTGGAACATCCAATTTCCTATCCCTTAGAAAATGCCAGATACATAAAGATACCCTCCGGTAAACTAACATAACTATGGAAAATCACCATTTTTCATGGGAAATGTCACTATAAATGCTGATTTTCCATAGTTATGTTAAATTACCAGAGGGTACATGACATATTATCATAACACTCAATTACTATCTTAATTCACCCTTTCAATTTCCAAAGGTCCCATCTGATCCTGCAGGGTGATACCCCCAAGTTTTCTTCGGTTTATGAACCCCGCGAAATCCCATAGTAATTATTGCTATATCTCCCATAAACCCTATATGAATCTATATGATGGTTTCCTGAACTAGGGCTACCTCTAAATGGATGGTTTATTTCCAGAGGAAAATCCATCTATAAATCGGATGATTGAGGTGTACCCCTATTCATGGATGTTCCTCTTTTTTAGTGATTATTGCTATATTTCCCAGAAACATCCATAAACTCTATACTGGTTGGTGGTTTGGAACATGAATTTTATTTTTCCATATATTGGGAATTTCATCATCCCAACTGACTTTCATATTTTTCAGAGGGGTTGAAACCACCAACCAGTATATGATCAGCATGACATCAGGGTGTTTAACATCAACCACCATCCACAATATCCATAAACCCTATATATATACTGGTTGGTGGTTTGGAACATGTTTTATTTTCCATCATATATGGGATGTCATCCTTCCCATTGACGAACTCCATCATTTTTCAAGATGGTTAAAACCACCAACCAGTGTATATATATATATTATAGATAGTGAAGCAAGTTACAAGTCCAGCCTTCAGGCGGCCATGAAGGGCACCGCGGTGCCACATTGTGCCATGATTATCCCGCAACGGTGGCGCGGCGTTGCCAGGGGAGTCCGCATCCAACGCGCAACGGATCGGTTTTAGAAACTTAATGTGGGTAAAACAATGACATAAACCAACCATGACTGTTTTTTTTATTTACCACATAGAAATAGTGGTCTGACTTTGGGGGATGGTTGAAAAAGATGGCATTGTTTTACCATTCGGAGATGGGGACTGGGGACTTTCAAAAAAAACAGCCAGATCCAAGGGATTTTTCACACAGAAATCGATGGATGCTTCGACGGATTGAATGATAGAACTGGATATCAAGAGATCTTGGGTGTGATGCGGCAGATCATGATTGAGCACACAAGAAAAGCATGTCTGAAAATATCACCATTCGATTTTCGGACATCAAATTATTGCAGGTTCTCTAGATCGGAGCTTTCGTCCCCCATCCCCCAAGCCTCCTGCGTTGCATGTCCAACGGTCCAACTGCCCAACGGGTGACTGAGGTTTATTGGGAGATGCGTCTGTCTGCCTGAACTGATTGTCTGAGCGGTAGATTTCATCAGCTGAGTGCCCGACTGCTGTGAAGTGGTGATATCTATAGGGACCCAGGTGCCACGACCAGAAGGAACGGCCGTGGCGATGAAAGAAATCCGAGACATTCCAAGCATTGAGTTTTTGAGTTTGAGTGGGTGTGATATGACATATATGACATATATGACATATATGACATATATGACATATATGCCATATATGACATATATGACATATATATGACATATATGACCAAACCACAAGATGTTACGATTTTTGTGGGGATGAATTGAACCCACGTGGGACAACGTTGGGCACCAGCTGATCCTTTTGTGGCAGCGATAGTTTTTTCCAGTGGCACTTGGCTGCTCGGCATCGACCTTAAAATAGGCGTGGGGAGGTTTGGACGGCGAAAACGCCCATGTTTACCCAACCTGGTTATGACTAACATAGCCATGGTTTTTCGATGACCCATAGAAATAGATGGTTTACCTATCAAAAATGGTGATTTTCCATGGCAAACTGTGTTAAATAACAATGATCCACAGAAATAGATGGTTTACCGAACTCAAAAATGGTGGATCTTTCCATGGCAAACTGTTAGTCATAACCAGATGGTAAGACCTATGTCATGTCAGATCTAGGCTGTGATGGTTTTGTCCGATGCCCAGAGAAGTCATGGTTGATTGGGCCTTTGTTCCTTCGGACGAAGAAATGTGGAAATGTGTATAGGTCGGTGTTTTCTCTTGAAGCATTCCTCCCAGCGCCTCTTTTCTTGGATACCCTCTGGTGAACTAACATAGCAATGGAAAATGGCCATAGAAATAGTGGATTTTCCCATGAAAAATGGTGGATCTTTCCATTGCTATGTTAGTTCACCAGAGGGTAGACCAGCTTTCTTATGGATTTGTCGCCGGGGGACGCATAACTTTGCTGGTTGCCTCCATCCTGAACTGTAGGGCGCCCGTTGAATCAGCTCCTTATCCCGTCCGTGAATTTCCTATCTTAGCCCAATATTTGTGGATGAACTGTGTGAACTGGATTGGTAATGTGGGAATTTCAATGGATGTATTATTACTGAGTTACTGCATTCCATATTTCTGCATGTTTCCACAATCGATATCATTTGGGATTTATGTGTGCCAGTTGTCAAAATTGGTTGAAAGGAAAGATTTGCAGGAACCCCCTCATGGTTTCCTGAGGCTTTCCCTGATATGGATATGAGTCAAAACCCTGATACCGGATACCTGGTTTTTGTACCGCAAAACAGCTGGTGAATTTGGATGTTTATCCCCAGAAATATTTAGGTTCATGATAGGTTTTGAGTTTTGACCTATCCCCCATATCTTTTTTTTATTTTATTTTGGGGGGTTAAAAATGGTAAACACCACAGTTTCCAGTCGTCAAATCTGTGCTAAGTTAGACCCAAAAATCATCCTATTTCATCCTACACCATCCCCTTAGCCAGTGCCGTGGTAGGCGATCGCGACTCCAGCTCAGAGTCAGGCGTGGAAAGGGCACATTTGGGAATTCTTGGATGAATATTACTTAACTTAATTTACCATCACTGCAACTTAATCTATCATAAATACGACTTAATCTATCACAAATGATCATAAATGGCTATATATATATATATATATGTACTAACCAGCTAAAACAAGAACATGCAGGGTATCTAAGATTGGCCATGAACATGGGAAGAACGGGAGTTACCCAGGGAGTCATCCAGCAGAAAAAAACACAAAATACTTGACCGAGAAAAATGCAGGTGTTTTATCAGCAGTTGATGTAACCAATAAATTAAGACCTGCCTGCCTCCAATTGACCTGGACCCTGCCGTTCATGTGGATTCGCAGACTTCCAAATCGATGTGATTCTCATGGTCTAATTGTGTTGGCTGGAAGCTTGGTGAAGAATTAATCATGTCCAAGTATCTTCTGATGGAACAAAGAAACCCGAGATGGAAGCAACAAACTTGGCTATCTGAAATGGCAAGAGCATTATTGAAAGGTAGCTTGTGCTGGAATCAATTGATTGGTTTAAGAGAACATCTGCAAGAAAACATGGTCTTTCCCAACATATATATGTATATATATATAACATGTTATCCTGTAGATTTTTCTTTACACCAAATCTGGGAGGGTAGGGATTTGAGTTCTTCGGAACATTATCAGATAGGATTTTCTGACATCGTCAGTCTATATGAGTATGACACCAACAATGCGCATGTAACCCGAGATAAGTTTCGCTAGCAGCTAGCAGACAAAAACCCGCCCGAGTTTCAGATAATGACAAGATGAGGCCCCGCTCGACGACAGCCAAGTTGAGTTTCGCTGGGTGAACTGTTGGGTTTCTGAGGGATTTGATGATTTAACCATGGATTTATGCATGTACTGTATATAGTTAATTCATGTTAGGTAACTATATGGTTAACTATATCAACATGATTTAACTATAGTAAACCATGTTTATTCACCATGTATATAGTTAAAACATGGTGAAGTATTTGATAGTTGCTGTAGTGACAGCGGGTTTATAAAGCAAGAAACATCACTGGGCTCCTCGTCCCATTCCCCAGGTCCTCATTGGGCAGTGGTAATCAGCTGGTGCATAAACACGACGTGAAGACAAGTGGTTTGAACTGTGCTTAAAACCATGGGAAATGGAAAACTCTATATGTCTAGAATTCTTATGTCCAATGATCCAAATTCATCAAAAAACAGCTGCTGATCGATTTCATGTGCCGAAACTCTAAGCAGCTCAGCCTTACTCGCTCCCCATTTCGTCCAGGTGGAGACCTTTAAGCCTTTTGAGTTATCCACCATCCTCTGGCCTGGTGACACAGATCTCCCTGAGGGCCCAAAAACAAGGAACATCGTGAAACATCAAGGGAAGTGACACGTGGTAGCGGTAGTACCGTGGTGACCACGGAGGGGTGGTCAGATATGTCAGATATGTGTAGATTGTAGATATCGAACTGGCATGACTCCCAGATGAGGCCCCACCCCATGACCTGCTCCTTTTCTTGTTGGGAACGTGCTTTTGATGGGCCCCAGCCTCTGTGATCCGTTTGCCCCAAACTGGTCCTGGAGAAACGAAGGGATAGCACTTGCCGCGCAGTTGATGAGGGAATCCCAAATTGTTGACTTGTCTGAAAAAAAAAGTAGGGGAAAAAACATAAAATCCAGTGGCTTATCATCAAAATTCCCTATCATGAGATAGGGGAGATATCCCATTTTAAGATACACCCGTATAGTTTTTATTCCTGTCTATCTGTTTTTTATAGATTTTTGTAGGTTAATCGCCGGAACAGCCGGATGAATAGGGACTACAACAAGAAAGGAAGTCCTGCGACTTCAATAGTGCAACCATCTTCCACAGTGTTTTCCAATCCTGTGGTGTATCTCAACAATGGTAAGCCAATTTATGGCCATTGGAAAATCTGGACAATGCTACTTTTATACGGAATCGGTCTCAAAATGGAAAAAAATGGTACCAGTTTTCTGGGCATTTTCCGGTTATCCCGTTATGAAATTCATGGGATGAAATGAAACTGGTTGGTGCTTTGGAACCAAATATGGTTAATATATGTTAATATATGATATAATATGGTCAATTCCCAATATATGGAAAGTCATTATATGGTTGATATGGTCAATATATGAATGTTATTCTTCCCATCATATTGGGAATTTCATCATACCAACTGACGAAGTCCATCATTTTTCAGAGGGGTAGGTATACCACCAACCAGACATGGGATGCGAGGTCTTTTGGCAAGATGAATTTGGCCAATCCGGAGCTTTGTGGCTGTTCGGCTCTCAGCGCTGACTGAGATGTTGACTGAGATATTTGTTACCAAAATCTCCAGGACCAGGTGGGAAAATTATATATATATATATATGTATATACATATATGTAATTATATGTGTATATATATATGTATATACATATATGTAATTATATGTGTATATATATATATATGTATATACATATATGTAATTATATGTGTATATATATATATTGATATATATATATATATACATATACATACATATATATATATATGTTTCTCTCTGTACCAGGACCCCCGATGTTTCGCATTAAAGCTATCAATCACCCCAGGTTCTTCAGTAAAAGGGTCACCTATGGTAGAGATATTCCCATGATATTCCAGAGATATTCCCATGATATTCCAGAGATATTCCCATGATATTCCAGAGATATTCCCATGATATTCCAGAGATATTCCCATGATATTCCAGAGATATTCCCATGATATTCCCATGATATTCCAGAGATATTCCCATGATATTCCAGAGATATTCCCATGATATTCCAGAGATATTCCCATGATATTCCAGAGATATTCCCATGATATTCCAGAGATATTCCCATGATATTCCAGAGATATTCCAGAGATATTCCCATGATATTCCAGAGATATTCCCATGATATTCCAGAGATATTCCAGAGATATTCCCATGATATTCCAGAGATATTCCCATGATATTCCAGAGATATTCCCATGATATTCCAGAGATATTCCCATGATATTCCTCTCATCAAACATGGAACATTTCCCCAACGATGGAACCCACATTTGGCCCCAGGTGCCGCGCAACTCTTCGAGGCCGCCGCCTCGGTGGTGCCAAGATCTCTGGAGGTACGCTAAAACGCGGCCCGCGGGGGTTCCCCGGGGGTGCTAAAAGCCAGCGTTTTATGGGGATAGTCATGGGATTTTAACCATAGCAACCCTCTGGGGGATGGTTTAGACCATACATTCCTTAGTAAGAAATGGTACTACCCTCTGGTTATTTAACATAGCCATGGTATAGATGGCCCATAGAAATAGATGGTTTACCTATTAAAAATGGTGATTTTCCATGGCTATGTTGAATAACCAGAGGGTAGATGATTTTGGATGATTTGAAATGATTTGAGATGGTTTGAAATGATTTGAGAAATTTTGGGATGATTGGAATTTGAGATGATTTTAGCTGGTTTTAAATGACTTTAGAATACTTTAGATGATTTTTATTGGGTATACGGAAAAACATATGGGAGCATACCCTTCGGTAATGGGATATATTTTGATGACTGATCATTGCATTTTTATGGAATTTATTGAGATTGTAATGGACATAGCAGAAAAATCAAACAACACATGATTTATACCAACTAAACAGGGATTAACATATTGGAATTTATGGGGATACATCAGGATTGAATTGAATATCAAGAGGATACAATTGGCTGAATGAAATAGGATTTCTCTAAAATTTACGAGGAAAAATTGTGGGTTTGAGCGACAAAAACATATGGATTTGGTTCAGCGATGCACAGGATTTTGCCGGGACTTTGAAATTCACAGGATCTGATTTTGACGACCAAACAAATAAGTTTCGTCAATAAAGACGTGGGGATTTTGCGAAGAGAATTTGCGACGGGATTTTACTGTGGCCAGCATTGCGGTGGTGAGCATCAATGATTTTCAACACAGGAACTGCGTGCGTGGTGTTCCTAACAAATGCATTGATTTGCTTGCACATTCTTCATTACCCTTTGGCAATTTAACATGGCTATGGAAAATCACCATCTTTAATAGGTAAATCAACTATAAATGGGCCATTTTCAATAGCTATGTTAGATTACCGGAGGGTAATGAATACGTATACTTGAGATATCTTGAGATCACGTTGTGCAATGGGAATGTGGAATTTTCGCCACTTAAAACAAATGAAGTTGCAGCGTGCTGTTAGGATATTAGATCTTACTGCTAGGCTTCAGCAAACGAAGGGACTCCCGGGACGTCAACCACTCACTTGGCCAAGAATATTGGAGGACCTGGCAGAGATTGTGATGTTGTTCTGAACATGGGGGTAGATGGGTATGGATCAATACCTATTAATACCATTTTTAGGGGGATGAACATCCATTTACCAGCTATTTTGATGTTCACCAGGGGTACCAGGTTTTGACACACTGCCAGATATCTCCAGTAGGTCTCACAATGCTGCCAAACAAAATACTGTACTAAGACACGAAGGTGGAGAAGGAGACACTGCCAGGGAGTTGTCTCATGTTTTTTTCGTTGTCTCGAAATGGGAGTGACCCTCAAATTGCATGATTTATGACAATGTTCCATAGTGTTCCCGTGTTAGAACAAGACACACCATTTGGAGTAGCACCTTCCCAAGCACCACCTGTGACACGCCAGGAATTTACACTCCGATGTCTGGTCACCATCACATGGGCTTTTGCAGCTTTTAGGCGGGGATGGGTGATGGGTCACCATCCATAGCCACATGGGTCATGCTGATTTTCTCATCCCTGGCAGGCACAAAGAAGAGCACTTGTTTCAGGCCATTGGTGACCACCTGATCTCCCAGGCGGCGTCAGTGAGTCATTTTGAGCTTCGCCACGTGAGTTTCTGAGTATTTACATGTATTTAGTGCTTAGCCACTCGTGATGAATTCTAATGCTTGCGATGCCAATACGGTGGGTCAAGAGTAGCAGTAGGATTTCATATTTTCTGCAGCCGCCAGGTCCATACTGCGAACTGTGGTGAACTGGCGAACATTGCCTCGTGGCAGCATGGGTGGTGATGGTCTACACATGCGCTCTGCACGGTGTTTTTTTTTGGGCCCAACCATCATGCCACGGATTCAGGTCTGGAAATCCAGGTTGATGAGTTGTTTTTGTTGCCCAGAAACATTCTTATCAAAAGTGCCTAGATCATTCACACATGTTGCAGGTTTTACAGAATTCCATTCTGATAATCATATTCAAAAATATAGAAATGCGTAAATCCTTACGCGCATTTGATGATGTTTTACTTTTCTATATTGTTTTTTTTTCGATTTGCATAACATTATTTAAATTCTAAATTCTACAAATATTACCACAAAAAATGACTGATATTTGCCAGTAAATATGACCACATCATATCCAACTACCCTCTGGTTATGACTAACATAGCCATGGTTTTTCGATGACCCATTGAAATAGATGATTTTCCCAGCTAGAAACTTCCATTTATGGTTGGGATTTTCCATGGCTATGTAAATGGTTTACATATTAAAAATGGTGATTTTCCATGGCTATGTTAGTCATAACCAGAGGCTAATATTTACTGATCAAAAAACCGGTGGTATCGTATCGCGTGTCGATGTCCTGAGAGTAAGGCCTGGGCGTATGGTCTTCTCCAGGTGCACCACGAGAAGTTATTTCAGGCCACGAAAAACCCAGCGGTGGCGGTGAGTTGATGATTCTTCAAGGGGATGAATTTCGATGGTTGATATAGGTATTCTATAAGGTATTCTTATCTGATTTCAATGGTATATGAATGTAGAATGTATATGAATTAATGTATATGATATCTGAGTTAGTTAATGGTTTCAATGAATGTAGAATGAATGTAGAATGTATATTAATGTATATATTATGATATATGAGTTGATGATTAACCTTAAACCTTTGTACATTAGAGAAATTTGGAGAAGATCAGAATCCAGAAACATCCAGAAAAATCCCGTTCTCAAGCCAGCAGGATCAAAAGGGATGAGAATTCGTTTCTTGAACACCGCTCAATCCCATTGTCTATGGTACATAAATGATATGAATTGATATGATATATCAACAGATTTCTATATCAGTGGAGTGGATTGGTTGAATCACTGGCTATTTCAGGTAAATGGGAGGTACTGTACCTTCCATTTTTTGAAATATGTAAGGGCTAAGGGAGAAAATAGCCCCAAATTATTGCTTTATTACAGTAGCAGTTTAGGTACCTGGAATGGCCATTGACTTGAGGATGTTCCATGGTACGGTTGAAACCTTATGCCGTAGTTATTACCTTTTCATTTTTTGTTCGCAATAGCTATTGTATATACAATATTATATATGATATATTTTATTACCTCCCTATTTTTCCGCAATAGTTCTTACCGCACTATTTCGTCGAAAAAGGGTTTCCGCTTTCAATTGTCCCTTCAACCCTCAAACAATGGAGATGTTGCATGGGGAAGCGTTGTACGGCTGACCAGGCGCTGCGGAGTCATCCATCAAACACAGGGGATGCATAGGGCATAGGGAGTTATAGGATTTTATGGGGATCGAATTGGGATATACTTGGAACAGCCATGGGAAAAAATGGAATGTCATCCCTATAAATGTAGCATCTACCCTGGGATCTATAGGGATTTATGGGAATATCATTGGGATATACTTGGGATAATCGTTGAGAATATCACGGGCATTAAAAACCTTCCTTTGTTTGCTCACACATGGGGAAATCCCCACACGAAATAGAGGTTTCTAGCTGGGAAAATCAACAATGGAACATTTTCCATTGCCATGTTTGATTACAGCAGGATATGATGCGTTTTTGTTTCCAAAGATGTTGGCCAGACATCAGGATAATTCATCACCTTTATTTCTTTGTCCTATTGTTTAATGTGCTAAAACCATTCTAAAACCAATCATGTCATGTTTCTTACCAAGAAACCCTATGTTTGAGGGTTTTCTCTAGCCCAAAAAGATATCACATCCCCCTACTAACAAGTACCCGAAATCCTGACTACCTCCAATGCTAAACAGCTGCTTCGAAGGTATTTATAGTACGGAAAAGGGATGAAAAAAAGTGTTTGTTAGGCACTATTGATAGTATAATATGATGTGTTTGATAATTAGGTGTTAGGTACAAAAACATAGTACGGATTATGGCACTATTTATAGTATTCATAGAATTGGATGATGGGAAAATTTACAGGAAAGCCCTATATTTGATAGTAAAAACCATGGTTTCCTGTAGATTTTCCCTTAAACCAATCCATTGAAGTATATTATCTTTGTCAATAGTGCACCCCATGATCAGCGGATTCCCAGGAGGTGGCGCGAAGGGCCAACGTCCGGTTGCAAGATTTTAAGCAGCAGGAGCCAGTGAGATGTGAGCGACGCAACGTGGTTGTTGTTAGACCCTCCGCAAGGCGGAGCAGAGACATTTTTTGGATTTTTTTGGTCGGTATGTCCGACTGGTTCTTTTTGGTACCCTCTGGTAATTTAACATAACTATGGAAAATCACCATTTTTCATGGGAAAACTCACTATAAATGGCCATTTTCAATAGCTATGTTAAATTACCAGAGGGTAACTTAAGTGGGATTTCACCAACATTAATATGGATATTTGTTGGAGATTTGCCAGGTTTGAGGGTTTAGGGCCTTTAGGCTTTGTGTTTTGAAATTGGTATACCACTGTGGCCATTAGAATCATCAAAGCATATGATGATAAATCGAGTTTGAAATGCCCTATTTTCCGACAAACCCATTTTCCTGAGATTTCTGTTTGGAAGTCCCATCCATCTATGTTCCCTGAAATGAATAGATCCACAAGTAAACCAGGGTTTGTAGGGCGGAATTCAATGTTAGGGGGAAGGAATTAGTATATACTGTAAATAGCCGCCCATCCCATTTTGCTTTGTACACAAGTTGTTTTTCACACCCATCAAAACAAGTATGTTCTTACTACTTGGATGTGCATCCCAGTTACTAAGTGGAGAATAATCATGATTTGTGCCATATTTATAGCCCAGTATCTATATATATATATATTATGGCACAATTGCCCTAAAGAGTTATATATGGAATATCCTCAACGTATTTCCTGTTACACTGTTGTTCATTTTTTTTTCGGGCCTCTGGTAATCAAACATGGCTAGCTGGCAACTTCCCAATTTATATATATATATATTTGCATTCAACCCTCCATTCATAGTGGATGTCCAATTACAAGATGGGATTTTCACCATAGAGGAATCACCATAGATTGGATATGATCATGGGTTTCTTGATATTCCATACCTCAGTAATCAACACCTGTGGGTTGACTGTGGGTTGTATGGTCAATTTGCCAATTTGCTGAGCTCAAAATCGCGTCCTTCGAGGAGATTGCCACCATCATTTGGGGCTTCGCCGCCAGCGACTTCCTGCCGGCGGTGGGATCCCGGGGATGGGGGCGGGGTCGAGATGTTCGAGGTTTCCTAAGTCATAGGGGGTACCCCCAAATCATCCATATCCAGTTTTGGACCATGAAATAAACCATCCAGCTATTGGGCTTTTGTTTGGGATTTCCATTTATTTTCCATCCAGCTATTGGGGTAGCCCAATTTTAGACCTCCTTCGGCTGTGGGGATTCCCGGGAACATCTCCAGTGCTGAGGCCTTTTTTGGAAATGCCGCCCTGGCAGCGCAACGTCTGGTCCGGGACCTGGTGGGAAGAGGGATTTTCTTTGGGAATTTATAGGAAAGACATGGAAAAACATGGGATGGAATTCCTTATAAATGTAATTTGGACCCTGGGATTTCTAGGGACTTCTGATTCTTTTGGGGATTTATATAGATCTAATACGGATATATATATATATAGATAAATGGGATCATAGTTGGGACAATGCTGGGGACTATCATGGGAATCTACCCTCCAGGCACACATGGCTGGGAGGATTTTCCAGGCCATGATTGATTACCAGGGTGGCACAGACTTGCACAGCCTACATTGGTACAAGGTGGTGCCCGGCAAAAGATAGCTAAGTTGGTACAAATACAACTAGGTTAGCTATGGTGTATGATAGCTTATGGTAGATATATGCATATATATATATATAGTATCAGGGCATGTATTGTGTGCATTAGAAAAACAAACACAAACGGACATAAGATAGGTACATTATCAAGCATGACATAAAAATACAAATATATACACATATATACTGTATATATATACACATCTTTAATGTGTAATATAGGATACGCAACACACATTAATGGGGAGATTCTTATCTTCACTTATAACTTATATGTATGTTTCTCCCACGATGTGTTGGATATACGGTCAGTACAATGATAAAGTTGCCTTCAACTAGTCTTTCAGCGGACGACAATGTATGGGTTAAGCTGAAGCTGTCAAGTGGCTCGCGTTGCTACCAGGCCTTAACACCGCAGCAAACCACCAATATCCTGTAATGTGCTGAGATGGGGATGACTGGGCGGCTGTGGGTTTCTGGACCCACCAGGTGAAAACTATGAAAACTATTCGGATTATTTCGGATTGCTCTAATTTGGCTTGGTCTTTCCTATTGCGAAACCAAAGCCACATGGGTGTCAAGGGCTTTCTCTGAAGATGGGATTATGATGTGAAAATAAAGTAGTTTCCGCTGTAAACCATAGACCAACTCTCTTGCTCTGTATGACCTATGGTACTTGAGTTAGGGAAGCTTTGCCAGGCTTTTGACAAGAGGATGGGACTGATTTGTGCACCTTGTCTCTCAATGTTTGCCGTCTAAAGTCTAAAGCGTTTGAAGCAAAAACAAATCCTCAGAAGAGATTCCTCTCCAAATCTTGGTACACCATCACGTCCCTCATGTCAAAATTATATTTCCAGACTCGTCAGATTCCTTAGTGGTTTTGAGTAGATGATTCATACTTTCCACATCGAAGAAATGGTATGAAGACCCCACAAATTTCACGATTTGTCAAAGGGGGATCCATACCACCATGCAGTATCGCCTCGCCATAGTACAGTTGCTGAGAAATCATCATCTCTGCTCCATCCTGCATCAGAAGCCCCACTAAATGGAGTTGTCTCGGAATCGGAATTCCATATTTAACCAGGGTTTATTATGACTCTTCACACCGGAATGACCGAAAATCATGCAAAGTATCCCTCTCAAAATGAGATGTCTTAAGGATGAGTCCATTTTATCAGAAAGACATATGACTAATCAGGATTACCCTCTGGTTATTTAACATAGCCATGGTTTTTCGATGGCCCATAGAAATAGATGCTTTACCTGGCTTTACCTATTAAAAATTAAAAATGGTGACTTTCCATGGCAAACTGTTAGTCATTACCAGGTTGGGTATTCCTGGAATCACCACGACACGGCGGGAAAGCGAGGTGGGCGCTGACGCGGCGAAGATGCAAACAGACCTCCTTGTGCCTTGGGAAAAAAACATGGTTCCATTCATTGTGTTTTAACGTAGAAAAACAATCTCATCCATCATCATCCATCATCATCCATCATCTATCATCATCCATCATCATCCATCATCTATCATCATCCATCATCATCCATCATCTATCATCATCCATCATCATCCATCATCTATCATCATCCATCATCTATCATCATCTATCATCATCCATCATCATCCATCATCTATCATCATCCATCATCATCCATCATCCATCATCATCCATCATCTATCATCATCCATCATCATCCATCATCTATCATCATCCATCATCATCCATCATCTATCATCATCCATCATCATCCATCATCTATCATCATCCATCATCATCCATCATCTATCATCATCCATCATCATCCATCATCATCCATCATCTATCATCATCCATCATCATCCATCATCCATCATCATCCATCATCATCCATCATCCATCATCTATCATCATCCATCATCATCCATCATCTATCATCATCCATCATCATCCATCTATCATCATCATCATCATCATCATCTATCATCATCTATCATCATCCATCATCATCCATCATCTATCATCATCCATCATCATCCATCATCTATCATCATCATCATCATCATCATCATCATCCATCATCATCCATCATCTATCATCATCCATCATCATCCATCATCTATCATCATCCATCATCATCCATCATCTATCATCATCCATCATCATCCATCATCATCATCATCCATCATCATCATCATCATCATCCATCATCATCCATCATCTATCATCATCCATCATCATCCATCATCTATCATCATCCATCATCATCATCTATCATCATCCATCATCATCCATCATCATCCATCATCATCTATCATCATCCATCATCATCCATCATCTATCATCATCCATCATCATCCATCATCTATCATCATCCATCATCATCCATCATCTATCATCATCCATCATCATCCATCATCTATCATCATCCATCATCATCCATCATCTATCATCATCCATCATCATCCATCATCTATCATCATCCATCATCATCCATCATCTATCATCATCCATCATCATCCATCATCTATCATCATCCATCATCATCCATCATCTATCATCATCCATCATCATCCATCATCTATCATCATCCATCATCATCCATCATCTATCATCATCCATCATCATCCATCATCTATCATCATCCATCATCATCCATAATCTATCATCATCCATCATCATCCATCATCTATCATCATCCATCATCATCCATCATCTATCATCATCCATCATCATCCATCATCTATCATCATCCACCATCATCCATCATCTATCATCATCCATCATCATCCATCATCATCCATCATCATCTATCATCATCCATCATCATCTATCATCATCCATCATCATCCATCATTATCCATCATCATCCATCATTATCCATCATCATCCATCATCATCCATCATCATCTATCATCATCCATCATATAATGTTATCCGATTCAGAACCATGAAAATCCATCTTTCTGGTTCTTCCGAAGGTGCAAACCCTCGTCTTCCTCATCTCGGAATTTCCCATGATCCATAGAGCTAGGACGACATTTGTCGAATTGCTGATGTTGGTGACATCCATCGCAGTGTGATGAACCAATAGTAATATATACATATATATATATATATATGTATAATATACTATAGCTAATAATGAATTATCATCCTTTCAGTTTGGTAAATTTGATGAGCCACTTTTGTATGACATACTATGACCGGTTTGTGGTTTCAACCACGTTTTTTCCACCTTTGATGGTTTATATAACCGATAAATTGGTAAAATTAGAGGATGGTGGATCCTATTGCTTCAAGAACATTATATGATGGATGATGGTGGATGATGATGGATGATGATGGATGATGATGGATGATGATGGATGATGATGGATGATGATGGATGATGATGGATGATGATCCAAATTGACGCATATTTTTGGCGTTGAAACAACCAACCCTGATGAGGATTTCTTGTTTTTTTTCCGCCTTTGAAAACACACAATTTGGTTTTCCGCCACCATCTATAGTTGTTTCATCACCATAACCCATAGTTAACCTAGTTTTGTCTTCCACAATTAAATAGTTGCCTTTTCCACCATTTCCGTCTTTTTTTTGGTCGGAGACCGCCCAGGGCTACAACGGTTCTGGCCCTGTTGCCAGCTGCCATGAAGCAGATCGAAAGGTGCCGTGGCATGGGTCAAAACCATTGCATGATTGAATAAGGACTGTATGGCCACGGTCCAAAGATTCAACAGCATTCAAAAGCTTTCAATACTTTATATATATATAGATATAGTAATGTAGCAGGTAGTTCAGTAGCCGATAGGTTTTTGGCAGGATCCAAAACTGCTACTGTACCATCCAGGTTCAACATGCCTGAGATCGCCATTTGTTCGATGGCAGCCGCCAAGGCGTGCGGTTGGACATGGGGTATGCCCATGTATGCCCTAATTGAATAAGCATTTAATATCATACAATGGGAACATTGATGATATACTAATATATATATATATATACATTGATGATATACCACACTTTATATAATGGAATTTGATGATATACCATTGATGATGTACCATGGAATATGGAATTTGAGGGCACCCACTTTTCACACGTTCGGCCATTCCTGTTGATGAATCATCCTGGTTCATTGAGGATGGACAAGTTATCCGGCAGGAGTTAAATCGCTAGTAAATTATCTCAACAAGACAATATGGAAGTCCGGGGTGTTTCCCTTTTGGAACGTGATCATTTTTGATATTGGAAATACTTGCTGAAATGCTGCTAGATTTTTCCGTATGGTACTGTAATTAATTCGATGTTCTTTTTTTTCAGAAGGTATATCATGAGGATAATCTGTTATGATAATCTATTTCGATTCTACTCTCATGATTCTGGTGCGAAACTGTGAGCCAATCGCCTTCTTTTGGCCTCGCTAGGTGGTCAAGCACATCGAGAGCAATGGCAAGTCGGGTGCGGGACGCTGCGGAGGTGACACCGTGACACCCCGAGAAATGATATGTGAAAATCTGGTTGGTGGTTTGGAACCAAATATGGTTAATATATGTTAATATATGATATAATATGGTCAATTCCCAATATATGGAAAGTCATTATATGGTTGATATGGTCAATATATGAATTTTATGACTTTCCATTCATTTGGGAATCATCATCCCAACTGACGAACTCACTCCATCATTTTTCAGAGGGGTTGAAAATTGGGCTGTCATTTACAGCTTTTGTTTGGCACGTAATTCTTTCTGGATTTCTTCCGGTCATGTTTGTGAGCACTTTTCGAATAGGGCACTGAGGAATTTTTTGTTCCAACCATGTTTGTTGACCATGCTGAGCCACCTCGACTGATTTAAACGGGGTGCGAAGTCCCACAACAGATCAATCACTTCTAATGTGGGTAAAACAATAATAAGCCATCATAAACCATCCCCCAGTCATCACCATTTGTATAGGTGGTTTGTTCACCATTCCCAGTCATGGGTGGTTTATGACGTTTATGGCATTGTTTTACCCACATTGTAAATACATACAGTTACATACATGTTTGCCGAACTTGACCTTGGCGGTTGCCAACGGAAGATCTCCAGCGAGGTCAAAAGGTCTCCAGTGCCACGAGTGCCGTGGACTTTTGCGTCAAGGCCATGCAACAGGCAGGGGAGACCAGGGAGACTCCTACAAAAAAGTGGATGTGGGTCAAAATGGAAGACCTAGGGGACCACAGATGTTAGTCTAGTTTAGTATTAACCATCCAATTATTGGGGTACCTAATTTTGACCCATACCCAAGTGATACCCCATGTAGCTTGGCATGGAAGATGTTCAGGCCCGGTCACAGCACATGCCCCGTGATTCACGCAGTGATTGTTGAAGATAGCCATTTTCGGAATCTGTTCGAAGTAGTTTTATCAGTCACCTTCGGTCACCTTCCAAACTTCAACATCATAGTTGATACAACTCGTGAAAATATATACTTGCGGTTGATATTGTTGATATTGTTGATATACACAACAGTCCCCATTTTAGGGTCGGCTAGGCGGCTAGGTTATCCCCGGCACAAGTTAAATAGGCATTGAGCCGGCTGAACGAGCTCTCCAACGTGATGTTGGTGAATCTGGCTGCGTGCGGGGCTCAAGGGGTCCTTTTTCAGAGCATTGGTGAAGCTGTGTGCCATGGCTTATGTGGGATAGATGACCATGCCCCATAGCAGCAATCCACTAATACCATGTTTTGACCATGGCACATAAGTGCCCATAAGTTTGCTTTATGATTTCTATAGTTTTTCAATATTTGGATATATTTGGTAATGTTCACTGTTCATTTATACATAGCGAACGGAGTTCGCCGGGAAGCTTCGGGAACCTTTGGGCGCCCAGGTCCTTCTTGATCGTGGGGTGTCCAGGATCAGCACGGATCTCAACGACGCTATGGAGATGGACTCGAAATGGGGAACATCTTCACCCCATCGGCACTAGCATTTTGAGTGGTAAAAAGATGCCAAAAATTCAAGGGTTGCCGTATATCGTTAGTTTATGTTTGTTTTGTGGAATCAACCCTGATACCTGTATTACTCGTATTTCGAATAGTGGAATGCGGGTGAAGAAAATCTGTGGTTTGTCAGGCTCAAATTGTGACTCTGACCTGGAACCACAGGTTGTAACACGATGTAGAACCAGAAATCTAGCTAGCGCAAAAGGGGCAATATGGGGCAATATGACAGGTACTAGTATGTCGCGTATGTCTTAATTTGGAGGTAGGAACGCATTTCATTTTCATGATTTCTCAACTGCAAAGCATTATCTGAGCTTTTTGACCAGACATGGACTGAAGCAGCTGAGGTGGTTCTACTTGCAGCAGCGGGAAGAGAGGCCAGACCCATAAGCTCCGCGAATACGGGTAAGTGTGAGTGGCTCGAAAGTCTTTTTGAGCCCCAAAATGAATTATATTAACTGTGTTCCTGCATAGAGAAGCACTTTTGCTGGTACTGAACGGTAGTGCTTAACTTTCGATATCACTTCAGTAGATCTGGTGGAGCAGTTGAGCCACTTATTTTTCCAACAAATTTGCTGCTTCACAGACAGGCCAGTGCACTGGGCTTGAGCTCAAGCACAACATTCTTGGAATGACTGAAACTTGAGTCACATGACACAGAGCAGCATGATGTTTCATTACAAACCCTTTGACAAACAGGAAGACCAACAGCAACTTGGCGCTTTTTGACGTTTATCACCAGCTTTACTTTCCAGTGGCTTCTACAAGGGGCATGCGCCAAACCTTCCATGCCTTATATATCTGAATGAGGGGATGAACATCCAGAAGTACCAGCTATGGTTGGATGCGAAAAGCAGCAATTACTGTTAATTGATCCCCATAGCTACAGCAAAACACATCCAAAAACCTGCCAATTTTGATCTGATGGAAGCCCCCGCCGCGGATGACGCTTCCGCTGCTGCCGAGATTGAAGCTGCCCCTGCCAGAGAAGGAGGTGTCGCTGCCGCCGATCAGGCACCGGCGGAGCCAACTGCAGAGCCAACTGCCGAGGGGACAGCGCAAGCAGCGCCAAGCAGCGGCGCAGCAGAGGAGAAGCCCAAGACGTTGCTACAAGCTTTGGGTGACCAAAGCAACCGCAACTTGGCGGTGACGCGCAGGATGGACTATTCTTTGGCCAAGGAACTGCTTGCATCATTTCAGTCATGTCATTTGCCATCTATGGCAATTTTGGGCTCGTTAAGTCGCTGGTATGCGAGTGAGCAGCCAGTTTTCTTGCTCAGTCATTTTGTCAACTGCCTGATGTCAAAACTCGATCGGAGCATGGACATTTGAAGTCGGAGCTGTAGCTGTAGCTAATACCTGAATCCGGTATCCACCCAAACATCACTGGGATTTATTTTGTATAGTTATAGTATGTTATAGTTGTAATATGTTATAATATATATTATAGTCGTCCCGGAGTAGATAGAATATGAATATATTTCACAACGACGACTTACTAAAACATCTAAAAGGGAATACGTTTGAAAAATCTGCATTTCACCTACTCCAGGATGATTATACATATAATGACAGGTTCTTCATGATACTATATGAGCCGTGGTTGAAAGGTTGCCTGACACAACTTATTACTGTACCCATATTGGGAAATGGTCCTCAATCGGTATAGGGGTATACTGACCATAGCCCATTCATGTCATAAAACTTCACCATGGCACGCTGGAGGCGACGTGGCGCAGCAGTTCGCAGCTTTCTCGGGCGCTTTGGCATTCCTGCCGATCTTGGGCCTTTTTGCTTCGGAGTATCTGCTGAGAAGCATGGTGCGACTTGACTTAACGGATGCATTAAAGGGTACCCTCTGGTAAACTAACATAACTATGGAAAATTACTATTTATAGTGGATTTTCCCATGAAAAATAGTGATTTTCCATAGTTATGTTAGTTTACCAGAGGGTACCCTCTGGTAAATTCACAGGTTTGACCCTGCGAATCACCAATTTTTAGTGGTTTCACTCATCTTCCAATCCCAACTCATTGCAGGGTCTATGCTAATTTACTGGAGGGCAAACCTGGATATACTTAGATGATCTCTTAGATGGGCCATGGAACATCATGAGTTAACTATAGTTGACTGGCTAGTAAGCCTCTTATAGCTCGGTATGTAGTGGGTTGCTGTACAAGTTACTTGCTATCATCACTTAACTATCAGTTAACTCTGAATAGTTAACTCTATCAGTTCACTCAGTCCGTTGCCCATCGAGTTCTTTTTGCACTTTGGTTTCAGAAACTCAAGGGATATACCTTTTGTTCATCCCTCTGATCAAAGGTGGCAATGGAACCTGTGCAGGTCAGACAGCAATAGCCGATGGATGTACAGCGCCATTGTGGCGGTTCTGCTGGTGAATCTGGTCCTTGGCGCCTTCGTCGTGCACTGCTTCCTCGAGGGCTTCCCGGACCCGGACCCTGCGGCGGCCGAGGTGGTGACGGCAGCCAAAGGATCCAAAGGCGTTTCGGCGAGCGAAAAGGACGAAGTGAAAGAAGACAAGAAGGAGAAGTGAAGGATATGGCGCTGCTAATATTAACCATTCATAACCATTAATATCCATCAATATCCATTAGAGATGGATAAGATTTGGTGAACATGCCATGGATGTGGAAACTTCAGGATGCACAACATATCGCGTTTGTATTGTCTCTGTTCCCAGTGTTATAATTATATAGGATTATATAGTGATGTTTGAAACTAATATGGATTTTCCTTGATGGTGGATCAGATATTGTTTTTCCATCAAAAGGCAACCTGTCACAGAGGAAACGATCGATTTTGGTTGGCATCCAAGTTTCATCCATATCCATATGGCCAGAAATACCGTGCCGGACTCTGAGTTGGGCGGCCAATGGACTGCTATTTATAGGGTCTGAGTTTCGCGCCATTTTGCGACAATGGGCTGACTTGGCTCCTTGGAAACACGAGGAGCCTTGAATCAATGGATTGGTACAACGGGAAATTTGCAGGAAACCGGAAACCATTGCTTGAACATGCTTCCAACATCTTCTACCCTCTGGTAATTTAACATAGCTATTGAAAATGGCCATTTATAGTGAGTTTTCCCATTAAAAATTGTGATTTTCCATAGTTATGTCAGTTTACCAGAGGGTAACATCTTCTAACATCTTCTAACATCTATATTCAACTACTGGTATAGGTTTTTTCTGTACATTTTCCTTCGAACCAATGCCAAGATTGACGCCAGCAACTTTCTGTGAAAACCACATGCAGAGCGGGCATGGCTTTTGGGTCGTCATGAACATGAAGCTAGAACCAGCCATTTTGGCGTACAAGCCAGAGTCGGAATACATATTGTCAGCAGTAGGACTGATAAAAGAACAGAATCCGGGTGACCAATATATGGGATAGTGTAACCCCTATGATTAGCAACCAACTGGGGAGCAATGACCATTCATTCCTTGTTGATACTTACTCTATCGATAGACCAATGATTGATGATGATTGATGTAAAATGATGTTGTTGTGTGATGGTCATAGTTAGCTGAAACTCCCCACGGTCACCAACCATTCGTTGGGTTCGTCCTTGTTATATTCTGTCGTTTCCCCATTAAAATCCAATAGTCATAGCATTCTTGAACTTTATATTCTATCCCGGTCTATATTCCTATTATACCCCTATGTCCTGTACTTTATTACAACATATTACAACCTGGACAATCTAATAGGTATAAGCATGTATAAACCTGGAAAACGGGGGATGTTTGTTGCAACCCCTGCAACAAAACCCATTGGTTTACAATCACATCGTGTCCCATTGAGTCCCATCAAATCATTAACCCATGAAGTTCCCAGTAAATTCCCCATCAGTCCTCCCCTATCAGAATCCATGAGAATCCCATGATCATTCACCTGCCGAAGTCTTCCCCCAGGCGCTTCACAGACTTCAAGTGCTGGAAAACCCGGTGCTTCTGCACCTCATTAGGCCGAAACCTTCGACTCGAGCGGCGCTTTCGGCTGGATGAAGTTTTGTGGTCTTTTCCATCCCTACCACGGGGGGAGTCCCCATGGTTTTCTTGGCTGTGGCAGGCTGTGCCAGGTGAAAGATAGACAAAAACAATCTCGAAACATTGTGGGAGATTTGAACTGGGGAAATGAATACATGGATCTTGTCCATCCTGAAAAAAAAAATGCACGGATGAAATGGATACGTATTGGGTATGTAGCCAAGAATGGACTGGTAGGCGGTTTTTAAACTAAGTTTTAACTGTTTGTACTCCATCCCTGAACAACTTCATTTATTCATGATTATCTATATACATAATATATATATATATGTATATATATATATGTATATATAAACATACATACAGTATATACATATACATATTTGGGATGGATGAAGAGCTTGAGTTTTTATTTGGTGATCCCCCTCGAATGAAAGCTTTGATGCACCTCACCAAGCCGTCGGAATACTCAACAAAAATCCATACTTGAAGGTACACCGCCGTTATTAAGTGGGTAATAGCCATATGACATGTCGGTTATATGGTGTGTATATATATATGGTATATATATATGGTGTGTATATATATATGGTATGTATATATATATGTATATATATGGTGTATATATAATATATAATATATTTATATTATATTGAGATATATTATATATTATATGGATTATATACAGGTCAGAAGCCACTTTCTATTTGGGATGCACATCCACGTACTCAACTTGCAGATGGACGGATTCAATTCTAGATTCATCAAGCATCACCAAATATGAATTGAGATTAGTATTGGAATCCTTGAAAGCAAAACATCAGCCAACATCAAACATCAATTGAGACTACAATTCCTGACTGAAACATATCAGCCATCCTTCAAGTTCTTGTGTTGTTATTTTTCAAGCCATTCCATGTACCCTCCTGTAGGCTAATATAGCCACAGAAAATCACCATTTTAGGTAAATCATCGAACTAAATGGGCCATTGGTTTCCAGTTCGCGAACTGTTAAGTTCACTGGAGGAAACATTTTCCCGAAAAAACATGTAGTATTTCATCTATTGTGTTCCAATTGTTTATCTAGTGTAAACAGATAGCCATTCCATGTGGCACCATCCAAGTGAATTTCTGCTGTTGTGACTTTTCAAAATTGTTCACTCCATTTCCTTCATGTATATGTATGTATATATAATATATATATATGATATATATATATATAAATAATAATAATAATAATCATGATAATAGTAATAATGATAATATTTTTCCCTTGAACACACCCAGCCAGTGACTCTCCAAGCGCTCCAAGCGCAATTTCTGCCAGGGTCTTTTCCGTGGATCTCACCGCCTTGCAGCCTCCGGCTCTGCTGGAAGGCACTGATGGGGGCATCGGATAGAAATGGGACCCAAAAATGGGGATTATGCAGATTAACCATGATTAATCCCATAAAGTGGCAATTGTTAATGTGAAGCATGATGGTAAGCCATTGGATCTTGGGGTAGCCGATTTTCAAAAATGTTGGCAGAAAAAAGAAATTGAGTTTGTTTAAAGATGTAAAACATAGTTCAAACTTAGTTTACAAAACTATATCTACCATAAGCCTCAGTAAACCTACTTATAAGATAACATGCCTTTATCTCGGGGGCCATTGCATGATGTTCATCTCGATGGGGGGATGCACATCCAGTTATAACCAGCTGAGGGTGAAAACCAAACGGTACCAGGGTGGGTGCTGCGTGTGGGGTGGGTTCCATCGAGGGAAATGTCGGTGGTTAAGATCCCATACAGAACTGGGGTACTTCATGAAGTCTGAGCTGATGGTTCATGTCTGGGTTAGATCCCAATTACAATCCGAAATTGTTTATTTGGGTGAAAGCAACGTGTTACTAAGACCATGTTTGGTTGTTTTCTTGGCCACGTTCGTGAATCTGTGTATTAATATGGTGTGTTTCCCAGTTTTGGCGCTTCCTGCTCTGATCACTTCAGCAGGATCAGCAATTGCTAGCCACCTAGAAATCGATTTCAAGCAGGTGAACTTCAATACAAAACTGACCATCCATGCAAGCACATTGCAGTAGCCATGTTTTGGGGAGTGGTTTTCATTCCCACAAATGAAACATCTTAGTTATGATTTCCCTTGAACATCGTATCATTTCTAAGTATATAATATGTTCATACTGGTCTTTAACAAAACACATCAGCTTCCACATTATAAGTTTCCAAACTATATCGTTCCATACAAAATATAAAACATCAGATATACATATTAGTGTATAGATATATATATATAGAATAATATATATATATATATATATATGTTTTTTTTTTTTTAAATAAGGTGTTTTCATTAAAATTTCTAAAGCCATCGAACGGAGATTCTCCAGGGATTTCGGCATCGAACGTCCAGGCGCCTGCCAGGGCATGTTTCGGGCGCTCTTCGCGGAGGCTGCCCGGCGCATGGACTCCTTCAAGCCCAGGGAGCCGCTGCACAACAGGGGGGTTGTGTGATGGGAAAAGACACTTGAGACATAAAACATATATATATATATACAAGATGATATATGCTTTAAGTTATTATTATTATTATCATTATTATTCGAAGTATTGCATAGGCAGATCATGGCTAATATTATGCGTATATATATATATGCATAAGTAAGTATTATAAGGGTATGAGTGTTGCATAGGAAGACGGAAATATCATGGTTACTGCATATACATTATATATATATATGTATGTAAGTATGAAACCAGTTTACCACTGTTTCCCTAGACCCTGCAAGTACTAGTACCTTTGAAAAACTGCGGTAATATACCCAGTATGTCTTGGGACCTTTACCAATCTTTATTAGTCTTTGGAGGTCTAATCATGAATCATGCAATGTTTCACCAGCCAAAATAGTGTTCAATCAACACAGTATGCGTATTCCCGTCCACTTCTGAAGAGGTCTTGGTCTGCTGAGCAGTGAGCAGTGCGAATTTTTGCACCCCTAGTGGTTGATGATTATATGGGGTTATACTGTGTTATACTATTCAATATGGATGTGGGTCAAAATGGAAGACCGATGTGGGCCACAGATGTGAAAGTCTAGTTTAGTATTAACCATCCAATTATTGGGGTACCTCATTTTGACCCATACCCATATCTTGGGGAATATCACAATCCATGAGCTGGGAAGTCCTATCAACTGACGATTTCTTCTTGTGTAAACCATTGTGATGATTTAGTTTTCAAGTGTTTGTATTTTGTTTTTGCACAAAGATAGTAGCACCCAGAGGAGGTGCAAGTTGTAAGTAATGAAATTGAAGGGTTTGATTGCACCTGTAGAACTATATGTGTTATTTCATTAAATCATGTTCTGCCCATAGTTCTTCATTTTTTCTTGTGTTAGTTTTCCTGATTCATTTTCGTGGAATAAAACCATGTTTGAATCCCCATCCCAGTTGAGTTTTTTTTTTTTAATCATGTGTTGCATCTGTCATATGATTATATTATTATTGATATAGTAATACATGTGTAGCATATACTATGATATACTATGTCATATGATATATCAGTATACTATGATATGCCATTTGTTTTTGAGCAATGTTCGTATTTGAATTGTTTTTGAATCCCGATATGGGTGTTTCTGAAAATCTTGGTACAGAACCGGTGGTTTCGCTTGATCATGCAGACTAATGTTGGGGTCCCTCGTGACTACTTGGGAAACCTCCATATGAGTTTGTAAAACAATGTTGGGGAACAAAACGAACACATCCAGCGGAGTTTATCATCAGTTTCGCCTGAAAGCTGCGATTTTGGCGGGTGTCCCCATTTCTGGACACACCCATGTAATTATCATCATAGGTTAAAGTTATAAATCATATTTGGGGGGGTACATCCCAGTCATTAGTAAGTAGCTATGAAATATCCTAAAGCCCATACAGAACCAGATAGAGCCGAAGAATACAGGGGAAACCTCCTTATTTTTCCCGCTGTTGCTTATTGTTGGTTACATATATCCCAGTATATCCGTATGATTATCCCAATTATTCTCATCATGACATTTCCTTGTGTGCGGAATGTTGTTGAGCACCGGGGATACCTAAAGTCCTCCTTGTTATCACGGTGATCATGAAATCATCCAGTAAATCATCATCATAGTTATGTAAGACTTATCCCAATTGTCACTATAATACTATAGTTGTTCCTTATTTCACTACATCCCTATCCAGTGAACTGATTGCTTCCCTTAGATCTAATGGTGATCCTCCGTCAACAAACCGTCATCCATCATCCTCCGGAGGAGATGCAGAGTCTTTCGGTGCTCTGTGCCCAGCCCTTGGGTCTGGAGAATGCGGGCGACATGAGCGCGGGAGATCTGAGGAGTTGGGAGATCCCAGGGTCCGGAGGGGCCCACGATCATCCTGGGAATTTCCCACGAATCGACTGGGGAATCGACCGGGAAATGACTGGTGGTTATTTCACGATATTTTTCTTGGGGCTTCCGAATAGGCAAATCCATTCGGAACTGATGAGAGTGGCAGCAACGGGACCGGTGAAGATTGGGGTACCTTGTCTCACCCCAAAATGGTGTGGGTTTTTCACCATCCATAGATAGCCCGGATTTTTCGTGGCTCATCGAACATTGGAGCAACCTGGATATGCGTGGATTGAGCTGCCAAAAGTACTTGCCAAAGTAGGCGGATTTCAGGTTTTGGAATGTTTGCCTATGATTTGCCCAGAGATGTAACATAAATGTTGCAAGGGCTGCAGGTTATCCTTTTTTAATCCTCCAGAGTGCAATTGTGCATTTTACCTTTGCATTTTGTTTAAATATAACGTGAAGCTTGGAACTTTATCAGTGGGTAGAGGTCTGAAAGACCCATTTTACGAAGCCTCACTGTACCCATTGCTTTTGTATGTTTTTGTCAGTTTTCGAAATATGTGTTCCAATTTGGAGGTTCCATTTCTACGACTGACCGATTGACCGATATTTCTTGTAGGATCAACATGAAATCGTGCTAATTTGATTCCAGGAGTCACTCATATGGTATAGTATGGTTCATGGTGATTTACAACATGGAAAATAAACTAATTGATAATTGGAAATACAATAAAACTAAGTTCTAGATTTTTGATGACCAAAAGAAAATTGAGAAATACGGGCCGAAAGCAAAGCCTTTGTAACTTAACATATATTTCTTGCACTCGATCCACAACATGTTTTGCTCTTTACCCACTGCCTTGTTCTTGATCCTTTGTTGATTTTGCAACTGCAACAACTTAAATCAAATCAGAAATCCTGATCTCGAAGCGCTTAACCTTGATAGTATTCTTGAAATCCATTGAAATCCGGGGTCATCACTTCATCTTGGTCACTTCACAAAAACCATAAAGACAACATAGTTCATCACTTCAAAACATATGCTGAAAATAGCACGTCACATTCTTAAGATCCGCAAAAAGCCATGGTCTTGAAACCCTCTTGGGGATCCCTTGGTGACCCGCGGGCCCAGGTTGTTGCTTTGCACTGGCCGGAGATCTCAGACGTTGCTGGTTGCTGGCCACAGAGTCATTGGGGGTTTCCGACATGTCATGGGGGTAGCCCAAAAACGCTGGATGGTTTATGGAAAATGCCATAACAAAAATGGATGATGACTGGGGGTATCCCCATGACATGTCGGAAACCTCTATTTTTGAGGCAATATGACAGTGACATTTTGGTTGTCCATTGGATTTCGAGGTATGTTCAGACAATGCCATATGCAACATGATTGTTGGGCATTGGTTGAGCATCAACTCAACTATCAAAATAGACTCTTAAAAACATGTTGATATCTACAACGCATATATCTACCCATTCCATATCATCAAGATCTACTTCCATATCTCTCTCTCTCTCTCTCCCTCTCCCTCTTTCTCTGTGATTTTACAAAAACAAATACATGAAAAAACCGTGATCAATTCTGTATATGTTCTGTATTACATATGGAATCAGTGTAGGCCCAAAAACATATCATCATCTTATGTTTACTCACAGATATTCATAGTGTATTGGCATTGGACATATATATATATATATACAGATATATATATATATATAACATTATATTATTATATAATATGATTTTATATATAATATGTACATGATCATTTTCTGCACGGTTCTAGAAAATAGAAGGTGGCGCCCTCCAGATATTTCCCGGTTGGTTCAGGTTTCTAGGTGAAGGACGCGGTTTATGGTAGATATATCGTACTAGTTAAAGGTTACCCTCTGGTAAATTAACATAGACCCTGGCAGATAGGGGTTGGAAGACTAGTTTCCATTAAACATTAGCTATTTTCAGGATCTATGTTTATTTACCAGAGGGTAATAAACCAAGCAAAATTGCTGCAGGGCCACAACCTTGTAGTGATGTAACCATTGTTAACCATGGTTACCCTTTGGTAAACTGTCCCATAACCATGGACAACCACCATTTTTAATGGGAAATTCCACTATGTCTATGGCCATTTTCAATAGCTTTTTGTATGTTTACCAGAGGGTATCCGTAGTCCTTCAGAGTTATTTGTCCATAGTTGGTGGCTCATCCCACTTAGTAAGTGGGTTATAACCCCAGTTATAAATTGGATAAGCAGGGTTAATCCACTTATAACTGGGGTTATAACCCACTTACTAAGTGGGATGAACCACCAAGTAGTTCTAAGCTCTTGTGTTCCTTTCCAGGTGAATTACGAAGCCGCTGCGATGAATGGTCATCGTTGACAATCCCAATGAAACATGAATGGTGGTTAATAGTGAGTAATGGTGGTTAATAATTTTAATGGTGATTAATGGTGGTCAATGGTGATTAATATCAACCCTGGATTAATAAACCCCAAACGGCTGTTTAATTCGGAAGGTACCATTTAAGTATCAAATCATGACTATTGGGGGAATCCCCCCAAATTCATAAAGCATGGTTTATTAAACCGGGGTTGACATTAATAGTGATTAAACCAATTCTGTGGGGGATTCTTCAGGGATCGCCGAGTACCTGGGAAAAACTCAAGGGATACAATGGGATGGGATCTGTTGGTAGTCAAACAGAGCAAGTTCCGAACGCCAAAGCGTACCGAAGGAACATGCTAAGCCATAGGATTTCATAGGGATTCATGGTGATTTATAGGATTTAAATGGTGATTTCATGAGGATGATTTCATAGGAGTTTTCATGGTGATTCATAGGATACATGGGGGATTTTCTGGAACTGACACCAGAGGCTAATCATTATTGGATACCATGAAAACTCCTATGAAATCATCTCCCATGAAATCACCATTTAATCACCATGAAAACTCCTATGAAATCATCCCCATTTAACATTAATACCATTTAAATCCTATAAATCACCATGATATCCCTATGAAAACCCATGGGAACTCCTATCATTTCCCAGGGAAGTTTCCTCCGGCCATGGCTTTCTAGGCCACCACAGGCGGCCCAGCGCATCAGCCCCTGACACTTTTGGATCAGTTCTTGGAGGCGCGGTCAAGCGACTGGATGGCTTCATCCTTCAAGTTATTGTTGCCAGAAAAATGGTGGTGAAAATAGTGATTTCTATATAGTGATTATAATCCATCAAGATGTTTTTTTTCTTATAACCACTAATATAACCACTAATATAACCACTAATAGAACCACTAATAGAACCACTAATCGTGGTGTTGAGGATTAATGTGGGTAAAAAAAGTTATGGGTCTGTCTGAAAATGGTGGGGATTGCCCCTTAAAATAACCAAAAATTAATGGGAACATGATGAGAATCCAGATGGAAAGGGGTGCACTATTTTCAGACCCCAATTGGGAATGGTAAACATACCACCTATAACAATGGTGATTTGGGGATGGTACAAATGGCATTGTTTCACCATGTTTTACCCGCATGAATGGTAAAAGGTACTAACCAGCAACAAAAGACATAGATGCTTTCATAGGGAAGGTTCACCACGGTCGATGTTGCTTTGGAAGCCACGGACCTGCAAATAAAATGGAGTGGTTGCAACAAGAATCCAGTAAACGGTTGTAAACAAAGAAACACACAAACGAGGTTCATTTCGTGTTTTGAAAAAATCTCCATGTATTGAATATTGATAAGAAATCATTGACATCACGTTAAGATCCACAAAAAATTGGATGTTGAAGAATATGTTGAACTTAAAATCCCCTTTTGTCAAACTTGGTAAACTCTGCCAGTTTTTTTTTTGTCGTCGCCCAGCAGGGTGGTTTTTTTTGGACGCTTTTTGCAGCGCAGGAAGACCAGGAGATCTTTTGGGATCCAGATCCTGTGGAGGTTCGGATGGCATTTCCAGGGAAGATCCAGCAAGAAAATCCATGGGGTCTCTGAAAAAAAGATGGGAATTCAACTTGATTGAACTTGATTGAACCATAGAAAAAAAACAAAAAACAATAGAATAGCCTAGAAATGATTGAACCATAGAAATTATTGATGATTGAACCATAGAAAAAACCATAGAATACCATAGAAATTATATTGATGATGTTTATTTTTTGATATTTTTTGCACCTGTCTGATGGGGGGTTGCAGAGTCTGAGTCGCACATTTCTGGTCGCATGGAACAGATCAATGGTCAGGAGAGCGATGACCGGATTTTTAGTAACTAGACTTCATGGTAGACAATATCGAACTATAAATGATTGGGCATTAGATAACTTTCTATGGGACATGGATGAAGCTATGGTCCATTTAGTTTGATGATTTACCTATCAATCATACTGATTTTCGCCATGGTACTTTGCTGGAGGACCATCCCAGAAATGCTCCCCGACTCGTGGCCTGAAACGTGGCCTTATCCCATATGGCCAAAAAAGGGTTATTAACCAACGACCCTAAAGGTGGGATGGTCCACCTTTTACGTGTTGTACAGTCACCAACAAGCCTAAAGTTGGTGGGTTTTTTGGTAACTTTGGTGGGGTAAAGCTTGCAAGCCATGGAAAACATATGGAAAACAGCTGGGATTCACGTCTGGGATAGCTTGATGGCAATCGAGGGCAAGGCGGCAAGAGGAGCTCCCCAGACTTGCATTCATGGCGTACGAGAAGTGTAGCTGTTACAACTGGAAGTGCAAAAAACGAGATGTTTTTGTGAATATATATATAACTGACTTTAGTGAGAAAGGGGTTATAATCAGTTATATCCCAACTTATTTTTGGGTCATTTCACCATCACACCCATAAAAAGTGACTTCAGATTCTCCAAGTCTTCCCAGCTTCGCCAACTGCGAGGCGCCAGTCGCAAGACGTGCGCCTGCCAGTGGTTCTGTGAACTTTCAGCCTGCGATGCCAGCCAGTCATGGGGCCCTGCGGTGGGACGGCGGTGTTTACCCACTGGTGCGGTAAACGACCCTTAGTGGAATATCAGTGGCATTTGACCAAGCTGACAATATATATATATAGAAATATATATATATAATATAAATATATAAATATATATGTATATATATAAGAGGGGAGAATGGATGAGAATGGGGTATAAACCCAATAAGAACTCCCTTGAAAGAAAGGGTATGGTCTGAACAATTATCTCCCAAATGATTACTGGGCATATGGGCATATGGGGTATGGTTTCTCAGTGGGTTTAACACATTGTGTTTATAAACATGGCCGTAGAAAAAACAGGACTTGCTAGCTAAGGTTCTTAAACACCTACAGGGTTAACGGTTTGGATGCTCATTCAAGTACTGCACTCTGAACCAGTACAGATGACATAATGACAATAAATAATAACAATAATAATGATAATTACATAATAATACGAAATAATCTATTTATGATATAATAATCCAGTATTTAGGCATATAGGTAAATACATGTTTATATATACATTTTTTCTAATATTTTTCATATTCATTCTATACATATTATATATATATACACATTATATTACACTATTATATATTTTGGTGCCCGAGTCAGTCTCCCTTAAACTGCACCTGGGCCGAGGCGTGCCATTTGTACAGCCTATGGTGGGTTGGACGCCCTTGGAAGTGAACGCCATGCAGCCCCTTGGAGAAAAGATGCTACGATTTTCCACACCCCCTATGAGCAGTGTTCAAACATGTTCAAAACCCTGGTTGGTTGATGATATGGAATTATACTACCCAATATACTGATATATACTGGGGATTACAATAATCCAAGAACGGGGAATCCCTACAAACCACAAAATGTGTAATGGAATGACAGAGGGATTTTGAACACCGCTCCTATGAAAATTGCACATGTTCCTAGAAAAAACAGTGATTTTCCATAGCTTTAACGGGCAACTTAATTTAACATAGCTCTGGAAAATCACCATTTTTTGTTTAGGATATTGAATTTCAATGAATTTCATCTATCACCGGCAATTTTCCATAGCTTTGTTAGTGTACCAGGTGCCCTATGAATGTTGGTGAAAGTCCTGCTGAATTCGTACCGTATAATGTGGGTAAAGCCATGTCATAAACCACCCATGACTGGGAATGGTACAGTAAACATACCACCTATAACAATGGTGATGACTGGGGGATGGTAAAAATGGCATTGTTTTACCAACATTAGGGCCTTTCTTGAAAGATCCTTTTCGTTCACCCAATTCCGGGACATGCACATCTCCTCAGATTCTTGAAGATGCACTAGTGCAGTAGTTTTGTTCATCCATTCTGGCACAACATGTCGGTGCCACTCCAGTTTGACACATTCTCATGAATCTGAAAAAAACATGTTCATGCTGGGGATTTCTGTTGGCCAATTTGTTTTGTACGGGTCAATCTTATCATACTGAAAATGATGATGACTATGATAAGTCCATGATAATTGTGGTTCCGAAAAACAAGAAAAACAAGCTTAAATATGCATGACTATGCTGGAATATCATGGAATATCTATTTGGACCATTTTTCCAATTAATATTTGTGTGACCACATCCTCATATTTGCTCCAACTTCTCACTTGCCCCACATCAATTTTGAGGCACCACGTCACTTGAGTTTTAGGCTTAGATTCGGTTGATCCCCATCCAAGTGACGTATTGTGTTTGTCCAATCCTGTCAAATCCCCATGAGATATTTGTGGCCTTAGATCATCTTAGATCCCGATAAGGATTGATATCCTTTGCTTAGATCCCGAAAAAATAATTTTCAAATATCCTGTGAAATCCCTTCGATTTATTTGAATATTGTTGAATAAATCGACCAATGACCGCCATGGTTGGCATTGAGATTTTCCCACCTAGGCCTGGTATGGCAGCACCGGGCTGTCAAGGGCCAGCCTGGGGTCCTGGAGTTTGAAAAGGAATCTACTCGCACTGTTCACAAAACAAACATGCCCATATGCTCCATGTATGGTATATTTACCTACATTTGGGTGATTTTTAGGGCAAATGTTGGTAAATATTCCATACATGGAGCATATGGGATGGTTCATTCAACCATGCCACCAATGAAATTTTGAGGTGATTTATATAACATGGATTTAACTGTTTTAACGATGTTTAGCTATGCATATTTCTGGGTCCTGAAGAAGACAGGCGAGGTCTTTCCAAGATGTCTGTGATGAATCTTACCCCTCACTTTTCTGGTTTTCAACTGTTTTTAATCTGTCCGGGGATCGCTATGCCCTCCAGTCGAGCTTGGCAACGGAATATCCATGTAAGCCATAGTACATCATAGTACATCCTTTGCAACATTGTATCAAATTGCTGAATTTGTCCATTGCCATCCATTGTCAGTCAGAGAGCAATTGATCCTGGTATGTCTAAAAGATCTGGATACCAAACATGGGTTCCTCATCGCATTTTTTTGGCGGTCTCCACTCTTCGGGGATGTTAGATGAAGCGTTTGTGGCGTGATTTTCAGGGGTTGTTTGTACCTTCTCAGGACAGTATTTGAATCCATGGGGATTATTAGAATGATATACTGCTTGGTGGTTTGGAACATTTGTTTTTTCCATAATATATGGGATAATCCTTCCCATTGACTAATATTTTTCAAGATGGTTAAAACCACCAGCCAGTATAGGATTATTAGACGATCTCTTTCGAAGGCCCTCCTCTTTTTGAACGGTGTTGTTTCAACGAAGATATCGAGTGAGGTGACATTACAAGAGAAAACAGATACCGTTTCTGTTGAAGCATGAAGGCATCCCATTTCATTCAAAGCGTCTCGCGTCTTCACAAGATCTACTCGCTAGATTCTCCATTTGAATCCTACTCCATGGATTTGTCCAAAAATAGGGGGTTATGTTACTGTATGTGTGTTCTTCCTTTTCTTAAATGGGGAAATACATGAATCAACAGCTGGATCCAAAAAAAAGGTCCGACACATCCTAAGGCGATGTCGGGGTGGTCACAATCAGGCGGGTTGGATGAGTTCCAGGGCCCGGGATGAAACTGAAATCTCCGAACTCAATGGAGGTATATATTTCCATATATTCGGAATAATAGCACCCAACTGACTAATATTTTTCAGAGGGGTGGCTCAACCACCAACCAGATATTATCTATATAGATAACTGCGAAAAGAATCGAATGAGATGATGATTATATAGGATTATATATGTTCAAAACACCTGTTGGTTGATTCTTCTGGGGAGTTATACTAGACTATTCTATACCCAATATACTCGGGACTATCATAATCCATTAGGGGAATCCTGTTCTCAACCATGCAACGAGTATAATTCTGGGCGATGCGGTACCGAAGGATACTGGGACCGTTGGATATCAACTTTCAGATTTGGCTATGGCTCAAGGTGCTTGACAGCTAAAAAGTTGAAAGTTGACACGTTGACGATCAAATTGTTCATTACCCTCTGGTAAACTAACATAACTATGGAAAATCACCATTTCTAATGGGAAAATCCACTATAAATGGCCATTTTCAATAGCTATGTTAGTTTCCCAGAGGGTACTGAGTGAACCGATTTGAATCTTTTTGTATTCGTAGTGTCACATTTTTTGGTAATTCCTTCGCTGCTACACTGCTACCTGTGAGAAGTTTGATGTTTTTGGGTACGAAGACGATCCGGTTATAGCACCACCATGCACCACCCAAAATTGTAAGATCCTACTAATGTGGCCAATTTTTGGTAGATTACTCTTCTATCTCCTTGCGGATGACTAGATCTACACGATTCGAATCACGAAAACACAGCAATGGTCGAGAGCGGCAGCGGTCGTGGACGCTCCTTCTACCCACCCCCCAAAAGTCGACGCTTGGCCGCGCCGGCTGCGGTCCCGGCCCCATCGGCCAGCCGCTGGAGTCGCTTGGGGAAGGTGCAGGGGCAGGAGAGGATGGGGATGGTGGACGTTTGGAAAATTGATGTTTTTTTTTTTAATGGCTTTTAAAGCATCCTCGACCCTGCAAATCCTAGGAAATATCAGTGTTTTCGGAGTTTGACCTATATCGACCAATTTTACCCAAAACACCTACTTGTAGATACTATACTGTGGTCTTCAAAATTTTAGGACTTTGATTGCATGTTTTTGGTGACACGTATTTCTACAACCGTGTAGGCGTTGCGATTTTCGTGGTCACCGCACATGGAAAGTATATGATTTGGGGGGGTGGGGGGAGGTGGGGTGGGGTGGGATAATAGCGTCCATGTACGCTTGCGGAACTAGTTGATGCTACGTTGATGGAATGTTCTTGCGCACTGGCAGCTCTACGCTGTGCTACGTTTTGTCATTTTTCATTGGGCCTTGGTGAGAAAAAGGCCAAAAAATGTTTCCAGCGCCTCAAACGCCTAAGCAAAGAACCCGCAAAACCCCGAAAAGCCGCAAAACACCCACAAAAATTCGCAAATCACTGAAATCTCGTTGTTTTAGGTAGTTTTCTCATTTTTAGAGTTTCAAACTTCCTCACATTTTGTGTACAGTGTATGTGGACGTAGTGCTGAGATTTCCCAGAAACATACATGCTTAGAACAAAGTGAATCATTTTTTGGGTTGTTTGGTTTGACCTATCTTCTTAGAACGACCATTTCTTCCTCAGCAGTGGAGGGTCGAGGATACTTGGATGGTTGGTTGAGATGACTCATATTTTGGGATAGGTTATCTAACACATTCTAGAACCACCAACCAGAAATCTTTGGTGTTTTGATGGTTCATTCAGGTAAATTTTGAGCCACTGCAAATGTATCGAAGGTTAGGTTTGTGAACAGGGGGTTGAAAAGCTGTTTCGATCCTTGGGACGATGATATTGATCCTCAATGGCAGTTGAACCCACCCAGGGTGCCCACAAAGTTGGCCATTTGACTTGACTTGACGATTTCAGACTCCATTTGAGCATAATCAGAAACCCCTGAATACACTTTGAGCAGAGTTGTGTCATATGACTGGGTCGCGTAAGCAAACCCTGGATTTCGTAAGGTGGCGAAAGCCAAGGATTGGTTTTACTTTGTCAAGCGGATGCATCTGCAAAAAGGTATCACTGTGAAGAATGGATCCTGTATGTATAGTAACCCCCAAAAAGATAGCAAAAAAAAAACGTGAACCAAACAAAAACCACACTATGTTTGCAATTTTCTTGAAACACATCTTTTGGGGGTTAACACTTGGGATTCATCGCAGGTTAGTTTTCAACCTGCATCTCTAGGAGACGCCCCAGAAACTGCGAAGGGAAAGCTCCTGCAGCGTGTCCTCCGATGGCTGGGCCGCTGGCTTGAGATCTTGCGCCTCCGAACCATCTGATCTCAGCAGTAGTGGCAAGGGCAAGGGCAAGGGGAAAGGAAAAGTGGCCAAAGGTTGCTGGCTGGTGGTTTCAGATATCCGGTGTCAACATGGCAAGTTGGAAAATCCCAAATGCAGAGTGGGAGAATCGATGAATGGGGAATTTGGAGTTGCCATGTTCAAGTACCGGAGCTTAAGATTTATGTTATATATTTACACATATTTACACTATTTTATATTGATTTTCAACCATCAAAACATGAATCCGAACTGGGATGCATTGACACCGACATCTTTGGAATGGCTCACCAGGTTGGCACCGTCCACCCAGTCCACCCAGTCCACCCAGTCCACCCAGCACCGGCCACGTCGCGGATTCTGCGGATTCCTCATCCTCGGAGAAGGACGTGACGTCGCTGTCGAAATTGGTGACCACATCTCTGGAAGTCTCTCGGAGCGGGGGACAAGAGATGACAAGAGGACCAGGATGGGACAAAATTGGAGTTGAAGAACAGTTTTTCAGGAATTTCGAAAATTGGAGTTTCATGATGGGAGAAACCAGGTTCCAATTTTCGAAGTTACACAGGAAAACCATGATGGGACAACACGTAAATTTATATGTTTTTTAATGGGAGAGTCTGTTTAAACTCCAGGCAGATCGGCAAATCCATGATGGTTGTTTCCCGGAATCTACTGTAAAAGGATGTAAAAGGACTATGCTTTGCCCATGACCAGGTGGGCGCCCCAGTTTGGTTGAAGCGAAGATCTCGAAGACACCATTGCTTTTCTCATGAAATTTCATTGTTTTTCCTGTAGTTTTCAAACCAATCCATGGAAGATATGGAAGTTGGAGAAACCATCAACCATGTTGTCCAAGTAATGATTTTGACCAACTCAACTATCGTACCACGGGGCCCCATGTAACCATTGTCGACCCATAATTCCCACAATTTCTATATCCCATGCATTTCAATATCCCATAATCCCTTTAAAACATGTCCTGAACACGTCAAAACACATCCGAAATCCGAGTTTCAGGTAGATTATGCCACACATCTGGCATAAATCGTCCATATAGTCGCCAAAATCGCAGGTTCCTTTGAGTTTCCTGAGATCATCCTGGAAATCTGCGGTGTCTGAAGCGTCAACTGCCCGCATCGAAGTGGACGCCAGTCGCCGCGAAGGCTTTGGGAGACTCATTATGGTGGGTAGCTGGAGGCGGGGCCACAGATCGGTGTTTAAAAATCACCTGCCCCACAGATCAACAAAGATCATGGCCAAATACCTGGTCCATCCTGGTCCAATTTTTTTTTTCATTTTTTGTTGAAAAACAATCAGATTTATGATGATTTATGCCTTATGGGAGGTGTTTTGTCGAGGATTTCACAGCATGTTTGGCACCGAGGCAAAGTTTGTTGGCCTACCAGTGCCTCATGAAACTTTTTGGTCAAGCGCGCTTGAAGGATCAGACCGATGCCCCCAAGATCCGGATGCCGGTGAATCAACCGGTGCCGAACTTCGGCCCGCCGGGCCCACGTGTTTGGAGGGGCAAGCTGACGAAGCTGTGAAAAAAAAGAGCTGCGGAGGGGAGGAAATTTGGGGAACCCAAATCTTTAGATTGGACTTGAGGATGCTATTCGAGGTTATGGGTGACCCAAAGCAAGGCGGGCTATCAAAGGGAGGGTTGGGATATGTTGCTGCAAATAAAATGTGATGAACTGCACCAAACGATATCTAGAAATGCGTATTTACTCAATTACCAGGTTTTTAGGAACAAATGTAAAACCTAATAATTATATATGTTCAGAAAAAATGCGGAAAAAACAGGTTTTTGGATAAAAGAAAACCTACAACATGTTAGGTTTTAGGTTCGCTAGGTACAGAGTTTGGCCTTTCAGCCGATCTTCGGTTTCCCCACTGTGATGATGAGTCCATGATTCCCGATGATAAAGATTTTTCAGGGATTGAAACACCCCACTAGATATATATAGATATGGTACCTGCCTTTCTGGATCTTTTTTGGGGCATTGAACGCATTTACAAACTATTGACCCTGGATTTTGGATGATTTTGGGACGTAAGCAAGACATTTGGGCCACCTGGAACTTGGTGATTTTGTGCAGCTTGGAGGTATGCCAGGCTTCTCTGACAATATCTTCCCTGGAGGATACCCGCCACAACAGGACTGGGTTGATCTGACCTGCACTGGGAGGATACCGTTGCGAGAGTGGTCAACTCAGCTTAGCATATATCGCGCACGAAGCAATGAAGTATAGACGATGATCTGTGAGAATCTACCATTAAGATCCATGAAAAGTGGTGTTTGCGGAGTCATTTGGCTACCCCGGATGTTCCATCTACTTGCAGGACCACCTGTGCAGGACGTAACTTAAGTGTACCTAAAAATTCCCGCAGAAACTACCATTTATGTTGATGAACCTATGCTGAATCATCTCCAACAAAAGAGCTACATGAAAATTCACCAGTTTTGGTGCCAATTCCCCTCCGGTAATGGAAAATCAGCACTCGATTCGGATGATGTTCGCAACAATTTTAAGCTTCATGTGGGATCTCCCAGCTTGCCACGTTTTTCGCAAACCAGATGGTAGACCCCCAGCCTCAACCAGGATGGCATCAATCGCTTTGGTCTCGGTGCTGAGGCGCGAAGAAAGCGACTACCATCATGGTTGGTGAATAACATTAATTAATGATGGCTTAATACTCCAGGGTGGAACATAAATATTGTATGCTTAAATGACTTAAATCTTATCAGCCATTGGACTTAAGTGTTTTCTTTTATATAGTTATTTCCAGCGATGATGATTTTAAATGATTTTACCAACATTAAATATGGACAAATAAGTATAGCAAATATGGGGATCGGATATGAGCAGCTACATCCAACGAATTCGACCAATGGCTGTGCAAACTTCAACAAGAAATGCAGGAAGTTTCAGCAAGACATCAGTGCATTTATCAAACAGATGGGGGGTTTAACTGGTTTGAATGTCCAAAATGTCCAAAAAGTTTTGGATCATTGAACATTTCAGGATCTAGTCAGCAGTAGGTAGGTGAGTGGCGGAGTGGCTGCACATGATCGATTGGTCGGTCTGTCTGCGTTGATTGTATGGTGAGGTAGTTCGATACATAGAAAGCTGGGTTGGTTTAGGGATGTTTAGGGTTTATTTGGGGAATGTAGGGACAAAGTTTATTCATGGTTGGTATTATTGGTACACATATATATATATAATATATATATAATATAGTATATTTATAATAATAATATATATATATAATAATATATGTGTATATATATATATATGTATATATATATATGTATATATATATAGTTATGTGTACATATATAGGGGTATTTTAAGGTTGGTTCAGGGTTAGCTCATCCACTCTGTCAGAGTGGCTGCAAGGAGTGGCTGAGTTGCTGCTCCGGTTTGGTGCTCCTCATCCAGTCAAAAAACATGAGAATCATAGTCCGCTTTTAAGAGCTGTTTATCATCAGTTTTGGTCAGCTTTGCTGATACTCCTGGGAACTTGCCAGCGTCATTTTGCAATACCCTTTTGCAATACCCTTCACTGCCATACTTGAAGTCAATATGCTCCCTATGGCGCATGGCTATGGCTTCAAGTTGTTCCCCCCATAACTTTTCTCTTTTCTTGTACTAACAGTGAGTATACAGTAAATCTTTGGCTTCACAGAACTCATGTGAATGGCTCAAAATCAAATCTACATAGTCCCACAAAAATGGATGGTTGATGATGATTATACATTAACTACACAAAATGACTAGCCACGTTTGTGTCAACTGGTCCCCCAAAACATACAACAGCAACTCGGCCAGGCCCCCATGCAGGCAAACATGGAAAGGCAGCGGGCGCGGCGAGGGTCTTTGTCCATAAAGATGGTGAGTGAATCATCCCTATAAAGACTGTCAGGGTCATGCATCCCAGATTGTCATTGTTCAAGTACACCCAAATACTATGATCTATGCTTAAGCTTGCCTTCAAGAAGGATCTCATGCACAAATGTTTACCCTTCACATTCTGCAGTTGACAATGGCTTTTTCATTAGTCGCGTGTCCCCATTCTTGGTGGACTAAATCCCCATCCGTTCTATTCCCAGTACTATATGAATCCTTGTTTTCCCGTCGTCCAGGGGCATCGCGTAGGATTTAGATTGAAATGCACCCATGCAGATACTTGCTTCGTGCTTTCGATACCTACCATGATGGACCCTACAAGATATAGGATATATAGCTTTGCTTGCGAGCTGATTGAGATTATAAAGCCATTCACCAGCAGTACGCCCATCAGTGTGCAATATCCCGTCGGAAACATGGGCGATCCGAATGATTCCTAGCTGGACGTTGGGTCCCCGAAGAGCAGGATGATGGATCCCATCAAAATAACTGTGCTGTGGTGACGTTCATTTGATCAGAGGACAGCAGTTTGGTTGTGACCCATTCTCCATATCAATCCATTTGTTTGTGGAAACCATGTTGAAACCAGCGCCAAAACTTGGTCAATTTCGCACCTTGGACAGTCATCAATCCATGAGCGATTTATACACATTCTTGGGATTCCTATTGTGGGATGGCCGTACCCAATACAAAATATGACCTGACCATGGCACATAGTCAGCGGATTATGTATGAAATAATCCCCATGAAATGGCATGACAAAAATCCCCGTGATTACCATCTGGTCAACAGTTTGCTGCTGAAAAGCATCATTTTTCATAGGTGAATCCTCTACAAATGGGCCATTATCCATGACTATGTTAAGTTTGCAGAGGGACACGACGCCAAGGATGTCCTATTGGGTCACCAGTTCGATTGGTAAACTACGGTTTACAATGGTTTATGATGGGTTATATGTTGTATATCCCATGAAATGCCATGAAAAGAACCCCATGATACATAAAATATAACCAAACATAACCAATAATAAACAATGCTATTGTGTTATATCTGTATAAACATGTTATATATATAACCAATGCTATATTGTTTATTATGTTTAAACAATTTATTGGTTATGTTATTTATATCCAATCATGTTGTATATGTTCCTAACATATTCTGTTGGACCCTCTCGGGTGACCAGGCAGGACCAGCCCAGCGACCCGCCTGGTGGCCCAATTTGTTTTTGCAAAACGTGGCCAAACGTGGGGCCCCAGTTGGTGTATAACAAACCTATAAAGGTCAACTATAATAGGTTAAACTAGGGTTCATACAACAAAGTGATAAACTATGTTTGAACCTTTTATGACAGTGTTTTTGGATGTTTATGGTGCTGAACAATCAATAGTTGGCGTTTTTTTAACCAACATCATCCAACAAACATAACTAGGGGGCACCACCGGTGGTTAAAGCCGCAACAACACCATGGAGGGAGACCGGCAACCAGGGCGAGGATTTCCCATCGGTCTTAACGTCATGTTCATCCAATGGGATACCATGGAAAACCAAGGCTTTTACCATTGAGAAACAGGGGTTCGAACGGAACGATGATGATCATGATGATGATGATGATGATGATGATGATGATGATATATGATGATATATGATGATATATGATAACATATGATGATATATGATGATATATGATGATATATGATGATACATGATGATACATGATGATATATGATGATATGTGATGATATATGATGATATATGATGATATATGATGATATATGATGATATATGATGATACATGATGATACATGATGATATATGATGATATATGATGATATATGATGATATATGATGATATATGATGTTACATGATGATATATGATGATATATGATGATATATGATTATATATGATTATATATGATGATATATGATGACATACCATGATATACCATGATATAACATGATATAACATGATATACAGTAACTACGTATGACAAAGACAATGAGGACCGATGGTGGTCATGAGGATGGCATCGACAAAAGTGATTTGTCAGAAAATGGGCACACCATCACTGGATTGGTTTAAGCGAAAATCTACAGCAAATCATGTTTTTACTCCAATATATAATATACCATCTGGTTATTTAACATAGCCATGGAAAATCACCATTTTTAATAGGTAAACCATCTATAAATGGGCCATTTTCCATGGCTATGTTAAATAACCAGAGGGTATCATAATATATTTGTGTATATACACATAGGGATACGGGTTCCCCGGGTTCACCCCTGATGTTCCCTCAAGCAATTCGAAATCTCATTCCGGGATCATTACATGGGATTATCCACTGGAAATATGACAAGTAGGGACAATCTGCAGCTACCATCTGGTTATTTAACATAGCCATGGAAAATCACCATTTTTAATAGGTAAACCCAGGTAAACCATCTATAAATGGGTAATTTTCCATGGCTATGTTAAATAACCAGATGGTAATAGAAGTGAACAAGATGTTTCCATGTTTCCTCCCTAAGCTTACCAATTCTCGGGGGTCCACCAGGCGGGAGAACAAGTTTGTCTACTCTGTGAAGAACACCTTTTTGCACGTCGAGGATTCCGAGGAAGAGCAGGTACGCTATCGGTTGAGAAAATTGGGGAGACCCCCAAACTACCATTTTGATAGGAAAAAACATGACGCATACTCTATTTTCAGACAACCGACATAAAGAAAAAACATCTGCCTTCAAATCATGTGTATATACATATATATATATATGGACCTGCATTCTATTTGGCGAATCAGCCATTTCTTACGGCCCCGGGGTACAAATCGACCGGTCATGAAGGAAGGGGCCAAAGGGCCAAGCAGTTTTTGTCTACATTGGTTGAAAAGCACCCAATCCAGTTAGTTCGAGATATCCATCATCAATATCCATATAAAAAAATCGATATCTAGATTCTAGATATATCTAGTATACAACCGGCATGTTTTTTGTTCATATTATAGACACATAGTACCATATTAGATTCGTGGTGTTGACTTCCACAATTTAAGTAGATCATTTTCGGGAAGTTGAAATCATAGGTCAAATTGACGTAAAAAGTTAGTGCAAACCCCAGGGTAAGCAGTACGATATTTGACAAAGATAGATATAGATCTTATAGACTAACCATATATATGTATATATTATATATATTATATCCCAGATGCTCCATGGTGCTGGAATATGAATCCCAACATTTGCCCAACATAAATCACCCAGTCATGTAGGCAAATATATCATATATATATATATATCCATATATATGTATATGTATACACCATACATGGAGCATCTGGGTATATATATATATATATACCTGGATCTTCGAAAGGACACAAATAATTGTCCGTTTGCAATAATCTACAGAAAATGGACAGAAATCAAACCAAAATCTGCCCTGGAAAGAAATTTGTAACCAATGAATATCCAGGTATAGATATATGATTTGTAAACCTCATGATTTGCATTTTGGCCAGGAAGACCTGAGCGGTGCTTCGCAGCCCTGGCTCTCCGAGGTGAGTTAAGAAATGTGGATTTCCTAGGGGATTTCCTACAAGGGATTTTCTACAAAGCCGCAACAAATTCGGACAACATGGAAAATTGGGATATCATTGGGATATCATTGGGATTTTCTATAAGAAATGTGGATTTCATTGGGACAAAAACATGGAAAATTTCAAGAATGCGGAGTTGATGATGTGACTTGATGTGACCAGTGCACTTGATGACCATGCAAGAATAGTGCATTTTTGCCAGGGCTTGCAAGGGTTTGCCCCTTCAAACAAAGATGGGGGGGAAATGACTGCAGCCGCCTGGAGGGTTTGCCGGTTTGACCTCCCGCAACATGGCCATCTTAAACAATCCGTGACTGTTCATGATGAGTGGAGGTACAGCCCATAAAGATAATGACATGAAGCTCCAAACATGTCTGGGAGATGATTTTAGTGGATATTGCTATTTGATGCCATTTGAGGGGACAGTACAAGCGACATTTGGATACATTTGGTAGACTGGTGGTTTGCTTAGGAAAAACATCATTAACATAGGACATTACTATCTATAACTGGGCCATCTGCAGTATACCATAGCTGTGTGAGTTTACTGGAGTGTGCATAGATATTCAGAACTATTGATAGGTAGTATTTATTTGTACCTATGATTATCCACATATAAATAAACTCATCCCAATGATATCAAACACCCTCATTCTATGGTCCCACATATGTTTAAATCCTCTACTACATCATGGTTTCTGCGGAGTGTTTTTTTTGGGGGAGGAAGGGATTATTGCCATGGCGCAAGGCCACCCCAATGCCCAAAGATTCGACGGGTCAAACAGGCATCGCTTGGTCCGCCTCTGCAGTTCTTGCCCAAGGACGGGAGTGTGACGGTCCACGCAGCCGAAGAACTGCGAAAGCTGATGGTTTTACTCATTGATTATCATCCCCCAGATGAACATGACAAGCCTGCCATGAGTATCATGAGTCGGGGGTTGGAAGATGAGTTTCCACAATGAAAAAGTGGGCTATGTTCAGGGTGCCACTGTAAATTTCCTCGAGGGTAAGCGTTGCAAATGGGTTGAAGCCGCAGAGACAGTCTTGGCTGTTGAAATAGATGGGTGGTTGAGGTGAAGCCCTGGGACATCCCACTTGGTAAGTGGGTAAGTGGCTACTAAGACATTTTTGTCACTGAGTCGTAATAGGGTTGTTGGCCACGTAGCTGGGATGCACATTTGGATGTACTCTAAGCTGACAAAAAGAAACTTCCCATGGATGATGTTCTTCTTAAATATAGAGCTGCACCAGAGTATTGTAGCCTTTACAGCATTTTACAGCCATGATATGAGTCCAAACAACATCCAGGAATATCCAGAGTATATCCAGAGTATATCCAGAGTATATCCAGAGTATATCCAGAGTATATCCAGAGTATATCCAGAGTATCTCAGGTTAGCATCTGCAGCAGCATCTTCCAGGATATTGAGCTCAATGAGCTTCAAGCTTTCCGTGCGGATTATATGAAGTTTCGAGCTGGCCAGGCCGCCTTGGGCAGCGGCGACCCGAACCGGCCGAACGGGGCCTTGGGGCCTTGGGACCTGAAGATCAGGGTGCTTAAACACATTGAAGGTTGAAATGAAACCATGCATGCCATGTAATGTATAACTGTATAACTATTTCTTCATATAATTATACATACAAATCACGTATCTACATGTACATGGTTTCAATCGAACTATATACCAACTCCAAGGTCTTCAAACCATCATGATATCTTGATTTATCCTGACACATCAAAATACGGTTAAAATTACACACACAGAGAAGACACCTTTAAAGATAACTAGTAAAGAACCTACTTCAACAAGATAGCAACTGTATAATAGTTTTATCAGCTATCATTGTGGAGGCGTTAAAAACAATCATTTCAAATACATGTTTATATCTAGTCATGTTGATGGGTTATGCTAGCATGTTGACCAATAGAAATAACAGTTACTTCACCAATACTTGGCTAAAAACCAGAAGAAATAAATACAAAACAACAACTTCCAGAACATCCTGAGACTTAGCCAATGACAACCAATACATACAGAATCAGTAAACACACCTTGTTGTAGTCAATAGTAAGTTGACCGTTTCAGTAGAACAGTGACTATATATTAATTCAACTACTATCATCTTGGAGGTCCTCCCAAGTGACGTAGACCCCCTGCCATCAGTCGGGGGTTGGAAGATTACTTTCCACTAAGAATTGGTGGTTATTTTCACGGCCAAACTATCAATCTAATAGAGGGATGTAGAGGGTAATCCTGTTTTTAACCATGAACATGGGATGATGATTCCCAATGATATCCATATGTTCGGGATTGGTAAAATCTAATGAACAAGTCCCAATGAGCATTTTAAAGAGTTAGTATCTATATTGGTTGTTGATTAGATATTAGGTATTCATTAGATCAGGATCTATTCTACAACCGATAATAATTGAATAATTATTCACTATTATCATAAATTACTGTCATCATTAATATAGCGACCCATGTTACAATTTCTAGTATTATCGTAATGTTTTATCTATAGTCCATAGCATGATATTTCCAATATTTACACTAGATATGACAACACTACCTCAGAATCATGTTTAACTAGTCCAGTTTATGTCAGTAATAATATTTTTAGTATCATTTATAACTACTGACATAAATTGCACTAATGACACCTAAATATGTATCCAAAGAAACTACTGACAATTATATATTATCATTCATAGAAACATAATAATTTGCACTATGGATACATAGTAGTATACTATTATATATAACTATATACTATGTATGAGTGCAATTCATGTTTCTACAGTGCAATTCATATATATATATTGTATTCATGTTATTTAAATAAAATATATTTCTACTAGTGCCAGTATATATTTCATCTACATAAAATATACACTCTTTCTGTCCGTACGGTAGGCCACAGGAGCTCGGGGAGAAATCCAAGATGTACCAGAGGTGCGCTGAAAAAAAAGAAACGTTCGTCTTTTGAGACAGAGTTCGAATGGTTTTGATTGGATTGTTGGATGGTTTTTGGATGGATTTTTGGATGAAATTCAAAAAATGGATGATGGAATTGATCTAGTTTCATTGGCTTTCATGGAATTTTCATGATTCTTCAATGGACATTGCAATGAAATCTCATGGAGTATAACTTACATTGAGAGATTCAGATGGTCTTCAATGGAATGTCCATGGATTTCAAACGGATAAGAGTGAGTTGAACGACCAACAATGTTGAAATTAGATCAATTATCAACCCATCTTAGATCCGTAGATGGCATCTCATTTTTTTGGGGTACGAACATCCCAAACCAAAGCAATTGCCCAGGTAGTTGCCAGGGTTTGGGAGGTGGAATGGATGCTGATGTTGTTTCCAACTTGGAGATGGCTGCCCAATCGCTTCATTCGCACTTATTTTTTTTGAGTGCGTGTACGCAATAGTGTGATGTATTACATGATGTATGATATATGTGTATGTATATGTATATCTATATGTATATGTATATGCATATAATGTATATAATGTATATATTGTATATATTGTACATATTGTATATATTGTATATATTGTACATATTGTATATATTGTACATATTGTATATATTGTATATATTGTACATATTGTATATATTGTATATATTGTATATATTGTATATATTGTATATATTGTACATATTGTATATATTGTATATATTGTACATATTGTATATATTGTATCTATTGTATTTATTGTATCTATTGTATCTATTGTATATATTGTATATATTGTATATATTGTATATATTGTACATATTGTACATATTGTATCTATTGTATCTATTGTATCTATTGTATATATTGTATCTATTGTATATATTGTATATATTGTATATATTGTCTATATTGTCTATATTGTATATATTGTATATATTGTATATATTGTATATATTGTATATATTGTATATATTGTATATATTGTATATATTGTATATTTGTATATTGTATATATTGTATCCATTGTATATTTTGTATATATTGTATATATTGTCTATATTGTATATTTTGTATATTTTGTATTTTTTGTATATTGTGTATAATATATATATATATTGTATATATTGTATCTATATATTGTGTATATTGTATATATTGTGTATATTGTATATATTGTATATATTGTATCTATTGTATCTATTGTATCTATTGTATATAGTGTATCTATTGTATCTATTGTATCTATTGTATCTATTGTATATATTGTATATATTGTATATATTGTAATTTTTGTATATTTTGTATATATTGTATATGTATATGTATATATTGCATATGTTTACATATGTGCATGTTTCTCTACCTTTTTTTTGTACTATTCGTTCAGTGATAAGTATGTTTCGTTCTGACTGTATCTCCCTTCTGGCACGGTGATCTTCCCATCCATTGAACGACGAGGCCTCAGATATCTGTACTTCCCGTTGAAAAAACTGATGGGTCAAACCCAAACTACCAAAGAATCATTGCTTGTAATCATTAATGGATAGTATACTTCCAAACTTGGATAGCTACATACTACCAAACTGTGAAAGTTTTCCAACAAAGACTCTAAGTTCAGGTCAAACCACACCAGCAAAAACGCACCCTATTGCTGGGGACAGCTGCCACCAGGGCCGGGTAGTCCCAACATCCCGAAAAAAATGGGAAAGTTGCTCCAAATTCATCCACATTTGGATAGTTACTGTCCATGACCAAGATAGACAGGTTCGTTCTTAAGCATTAAAATGCTGGAATGTTTATACCCCCTCTACATTTGGCATGGGACCTGACGATTGGGTCTGGAAGACGACTTTACTGCTGCATATGGCCCTTGTTGGATTCCATGTCAAATTTGAGGCTCACGTTTATATATTGATCCCTACATGGTGGTAACCAATGGTCATTCTAAGTGCAATATGACAAATGATCATTACATAGTTGTATGTTATGTGGGATAAATATACAGAAATATATGGAGTATGTGCCACTTACAACTTATGTATCTAACCCCATCATTTTGCACATTCATATGTATTCAATATTGACCAATATTGTGAGATAGATACTGATTATCCAGTAAGGGACGTCCTTGCCGCATTGCCCACAACGTGGGGCCCCTTAGTTATGAGTTGCTAAAGGCTTTAACCCTTATGTAACAAGTTCGGTCTATAGTAAAGGTA
>CAMXCT020006659.1:77500-215000 GCA_947184155.2 Cladocopium goreaui | reverse complement strand
GAGAGAGAAAGAGAGAGAAAGAGAGAGAAAGAGAGAGAAAGAGAGGAGACCTCAACCACCTTTCGGTCCATCAAAGGCTTCGCTCTGCCATCCTTCATGCACAACAACCAACCTCTCCTATAGGTTTCCTATTTTTGAAACCCTCGCCGCCGCCTTGTGCGGTACTACTGGTATATAATATATAATATTAAAATATTATTATATTACAATATTTTAATATTATCATATTTCCCACAGGCACCGTGTGTTGTCCAAACCCACCACTATATATTGAAATGGGTAATCACATGTCAGATATCTTCATATCATCATGAGGGATTAAAATCTGCCACCCCCTTGAACTATATATCGGAATGGGTAATAACATGTCAGATACCTTCATATCATCATGAGAGATTAATATCTGCCACCCTCTTGAACCATATATCGAAATGGGTAATAACATGTCAGATATCTTCAAATCATCATGAGGAATTAAAATCCGCCACCCTCTCTGAAATATATATATATATGTTTAAAGGTAATACCATGAAATTTAAGAGTTCAGTGAGGTAACATCAATGTATCTTAAATGATGTTGACTGATTGGGGCAAAAAATAACAACTTCTTATAGGTAGCACAACAAGTGCCGTTGGCTCTCCTCAGAGGAAACTGCCTGAGCATATTAATTGATCGCTCAAATTCAGAGGTCTCAAAAAGACAAGCAGGAAACTGCCGGGAACGTCCCTGTAAATCTCCGGGCAACACACAGCGCTTGGCCGTAATATTTTAATATATATATATTATATATATATACATAATAGTATATATAATAATAATATATAATTTATAATATCTGTAATGCTATTTAATATTTGATATATAATATATAATACTTTATATATATTATATAATATATACAATATAATGACTTCTAATATTTAATATGGTGATATATACAATTTAATCAATATAATATAATATATATATTTTAAATAATATATATACTATTTAATATATATATATAATATAATGTAAAATCTGTCATATATGCTGAAATATACCACATATACTATGTAATACAATATAATATATATATATATATATTTAAATATATATTTTTTTTTTTAAAATATAATATATAATATAATGATGTATAACATATGATATACAAGCTAGATTATATAATAATACTATTTGACGCATAATTATATATATAAGGTTTAATCTAGTCTGACTATAAATGGCATGAACATACCAGTGATAAATGATGGTGAATGGGTTTTGGAATAGGAAATTATACTACCCAGGTTATTGGGGATTATGAACTAACCCATAGTAGTGAAACTTATCAACCAACTGGTATAATTAGATGAAATAGGGATATGTTTAAATGGCTCAAGTGGATGACTAGATATGATGGGCTCAAGTTTTTGAGTCTAAGTGGAGATATGGATGATATGAGATGATGACTAGCCATTTTATTTGGAGAAATTCATGCACCTGTCAAACCGTGCAACTTTGAATCAGCCGTAGGTTCCTGGATGATTTCTGCAAGCTGGTAACCTTGATTTTTTTTTTTGAAGGAAACTGATGCGTTTTCCATTTTTTTCATGTTCTGCATCAACACCCCATGAGGCCGGGGGTCCAATGATGTCGGGCGTCTGCAAAGCGTAGAAGTGGAGGTGTGGGGATGATTGGATGATGCTGGTGGCGTAGAGGAAACCAAATTTCCGGGGGAAGATGGTGGAATGCCGTGAGTTCCTGGTTCGCATTTCGTCATCAAAAATGGGGTTCCCCAACAAGCCACAGATGCTCAACAGATGTGCCACAGGGAATGGTAAGTCACCCCCTTATAGGAACCAAGATAGCCGTTATGAGGAATCTCATTCATGATGGATGACAATATCCCATTAATCCATGTCAATCCCATGTAAGTTGACCTTGGCACATATAATACAGAAATTGACGGGACCAAAGCGAGGTTCTTGCCGCTTACATTGCCGTTTGGACTCATTTGGCCCATTGATTGTTCTACACGAACTCCAAAAACCGACAGAAACATATTTTCAGGATGGTAGTTTGATAGATGTTTTCTCAGCATATTTTCCACGTTTCCAACTTTTTCTTGGGGAAATGCTGGAATTCCAAGCACTCCACATTGATTTCAGTCTCCAAACGATAGCCAAGTTGGTTTACTTAGCTGGATCAATGGCCATTTCAGGAACTTAAATTGGAGGTACCTACCATATATAACGCCTATATAAGGCCTATGTAAGGGAATATCCCCACAAAATATGGCCTTATATGGTACAGTACCTTCATTTTAGGATCCTGAAATTCCCATTGACTGGAGGTTCATCATGGTTCACCTGGGTTTATGGGGAACTGTACCTATAATGGGGGTTATAAACAAACTTACAACTGGACAACTGGGGGGGGGGCACTTTGTAGGAATTTGATATGAATATGGATGCACTGTTTGGTACAACCAGTCCTAAATGGGAAGATCCCCAGATTTACAAGAATGGTAGGGTGTTTGAAATATCTTATTCGTTTCCATCATGACTAGGAAGAACATCGAAGTTTCACTACCATTTCTTGAGATTGAAGCGCCCAAACAGAACTTTTCTTTGTGAGTCTTCCCATGTTCGTTGGTTTGCATCGCTGATTTCTCAATCATTCTACATCATTCTACCCTTCTTCTGTTTTTACCAACAAAACCAACCCTTTCTTTCAACCGTCCCTGGTGATGTCAGGGACATGTGAACGGAGCGGTAGATTGCCCTGCCGGTGCCGCCCTGTACAGAAACAAGCGGTAGTGGAGGGATCAGAGGGTAGGAATATAGTTTATTAAATAGGATTGATAAAAATAATGACACTATACCATTGATTATCATTGGATAATATTGGACAAATATGGATAACTTATGGTAAGTTATACTAATCACGAAAGCTAGCGTCAGCTAAATGAAGTCTTCTTGCTTTAGCAAGTATTGGGGGGGCTGCTCAAGGACATCACGTGATTTTTCACGCGAAAGGCCCCCCCCCCTCCCCCCCCTCCCCCACCACCAACACCATCACCATTCATCATCATCATCATCTGCGGAATTTAACAGCCCCAGGGGATAAACAGTAGGTTGTCAACCAGATACCTTTCAAGATCTTAAAATGTGAGTTCTTATGATGTCACTCCCAGTGAAATCTCTGTTCTGATCTTTTCCATAATCGCGGTGTGGCCCTTGAGCCAGATTCCGGGATGGAATTCATTATTCCATGGACAGCACATCCAGCCTTTGGCAGGATGAAAAACTGTTTTCTTTGCATCAGTTTGGGTTAGATCCAAGTCCTTCAGTTCTGTTCTCTCACAGCCTACTCACTTGGAAATTCTTGTCGACCCAAACGTTGACCTAATTAGCACCTTCTATGGTGCAAAAGTTGGTGTCAAGCAATTTCTTCTGTGTCACATGCAAAACAATGAGTGAACAGCAGTGAACGAAATTTGCAAATCAGTCCAAATTTAAAGTGGATCTAAGTGACAAATTCTGAAACTATGTCTCACTGTTCTTGGCTGAGATGGTCATTCGCTCAGACACTTGGCTTGTCTACTTTCCTGCTATCACTACGTTTCCACCACTTCTCAAGTGGCTCTTTCTGCAGTTCAGAACATTCAAGCAAACATTTGGTTCCACCAAATGTGAAGATTGCACAAAACCAAAAAAAACGGAGAAATATGTGCAACTGATTATGGCTTCGCAAATTAAATCCGAGATCACAACTGCGAGACTCTCTGAACTGAGTGCACGGGCACAATCCAAATAAATCGCACTGCGCTAAGCACTATAGGTCAATGCTCGGATGCTTGTAGTTACATGTGGTTGCCGATGGCTTCTGAAGACAAGCAAATGGCATAAAGTCTAGAGTGTTGGAATCGGTTTCTCTCACATTTTCCACAACTGTTCTCAGTTGTGAGCAGCTTTCCCATCTGAAAGTATTTCTGACTGTCGCAGTGGAGCACGCACTCCCAAGAAATTTAGTTCAAGCTCTCGTGACATCTGCTGCACTAAGTTTATGTCTACCGACGGATACATCAAAGATGCACAGACATTATCAAACTAAACCTCTATGGAATGAGATCCTCACTCTTTGCACTGCACCTTTGGATTCACAATTCCGGCAGGAATTGTGCAAAACTTGGCTTATCACTGTCCAAAAATCAATACTCTTTCTCAGGAGAAAATTTCGTGTGTTCTGCACCAAAAATCAACTGTGCTTTGGCGTTTTTGATCAAGAAAATCATTTCAATTGGTGTTGAGCACCAAACGGCATATGCTTCATGAATTTAAGCCTAAGCGGCTGAGATTTTGGATCTGAAGCGCTGACACGATTGTTAACATGCACCTCTGTCCCAGATGGTGCATTATATTCACACCCCCTTTCGTGTCATGGCGGAGGATCTGCACACAAGGGAAAATTCGATGTACTGAAGTGCAAATGATTGCAAGTGTCAAAAGGCTGGAAGTCACATGGGATTGCATGAGTCTTAAAAGATCTGCAATGATGAGACTAAAGGAAAAATTGACATCTTTTGCCTTCGCTCGCCACTGCTTCTCAAATCTTCTCATATCCAACATGTCCCATGGCTATATAATTCAAAGGTTGGAATACTTTGCTGAAAACCTGTCACCTCATATAAACCCGAAGCTCACTAAGTTTCAGGCTGCCGAGATAGGAAATTCAGCCAATCTCTTTCGTGAAAATCGAAAATCCTCAGGTTGTTTCGGGTCCCACATCAGATAGGCGTTGTCTGGCCCATGCGGTCGGAAATCATAAAGCTCTTTCTCGAAAATGCTTTTCACAGAGGCGATGAGGCACCCACACAATTTCCAGGGATACCTTTCAGTGTTTGTCCAGTTGATCTCATTAAAATGCTTATGACGTCCATCATCGCAAGAGCAAACTGAAAAGCATGCCAAGGACTGCACAATCAAAGGATGGTTGCTGACAAATTGAAGAATCTTGCTGATCGGTTCTGCGTCAAGTTGACAATATTGGACAAACTGGCTATAAAGAGGTTGTTTACTACATTTCAACAGCTCCTGCAACTCAGTTCTGGTCCAGTATTGATTTCGCTTGGGAAGTTCAAATGACCAAAGGAGGACATGCGGTATCAGTTCAAAACAAAATCCAATCAACCTCAGAAATTCCTGCATGCTTTCTGCCTTCAAATCCTCATTCTTTGATAGGCGTTGGAGGCTACTACCTCCAGTGCAAGGCAACGAAATATGCATGTATGATGGTTTCATCGCTTTCTTGAAATCCTGTAAGCATATCTTAATATCTTTCCAATATTCTTCCAGGTGTGAAGGTTCAGTACAACAGACAATGAGGGTCCCACGCTTCAAGTCTTTGAATGCTGTTTTGGTCAGATGTGAGCTACTCTCACAGCCAATTTCCAGCACTAAATACGCAAAATCATGGCAAGAAACATTTGAAATCTCACACGCTTCAATGAGGACACACTCCTTGGAAAAATATGAAAAGACTACAGCAGGCATGAGGATTCTGTCGCGTTCCTTTGCGACATCTTTCTCGGTGGACGAAACTGCTTGCTGTTGGATTTTGTTCTCCCCCTTTGGCTTCTTGGCTGATTGGGCTTTGGACGAAATCTTCTCAGGCATTACTTCAGACATTTCTGGGGCCTCGTGGAATCCCATGGCCACAAGATGTTTCATAAACAGTCGCAGTCCTAGAGTTTTGGTAAAGAGATCAGCTATTTGTTCTTCGCCTTCAACCCAAGTCAATACGATATATCGCTTCTTTACAAGGTCCTGGCAAAAACAAATTCGCAATTCCACGTGGCGAGATCTCCGCTGCAGTCCTGAAGCCGACAAAACTCTGATAGCTGCTTGTGAATCACATCTGCACTCAATCTCGACCTTTGGCCTCTCTTCCGTGATATGTTCAGTCGCAAACAAAAAATTGATTAGTCGATGGATAGCTTCGGCATGTTGAACTCCTTCATGGAGAGATGTGATCTGCGAATGGGTGTCAAAGAAGAAATGCTGTGAAATTCTACTTAGTCCAATTGCTTCCTGCATGCAGTCAGCAAGTGCCGACAATTCAGCTTCACAACTGCTGGTAGCTACGATCTGTTGAATTCGAGAGAATCCCTTTACCACCGATCCTCGATAGAAAGTCACACATCCACTTATGGATCTCCTGCGCAGCATTCGGAGAGGTGCCCAAGAAGCATCGCAATACATGATGAGTTTGTGAGAATCAGTGTCGAATGGCTTTGCTTCTGGTGATGGAAAACATTGCTGCATGCTCTTTAAACTACGAAGCCACCTCAACACAGCTCGCATAGCATGCTCATGTGCATCGGTCGGCTCGGCCATACCTGTGGCCAACAAGGCGGAATAAATGCACAGAAATACCATGGTTTGGCTCATCCAACTGAGTTTCCCGAGTGCAGCTCGGTATTTCAAAGCAGCTTCTTGCGAAATTGGATCTGCTTTACTCTCGTTATCGAGGATTGGTCTCAGATCTGGTGGTGGCCTGCTGGCTGCATTAGAAATCTGATACGATTCAAATACACTATCCAAATACGTATCATCCAACTTCACTGTGAGGGTCCGACTGCTTGGCTTTCTCTCAATGGTGCGTCCCAGGAATCGAAGGCTCCCACCTCCATGTTCCGAACTGTTGATTTCACCAGTTTGCTTTATTCTAAGATGATTGGCGAGATGATTGAACACAATCATCGCTTCTTCCTTGGAACTGGCAAAGACTAATAAGTCATCAACATAGGCAATAATTTGAACCAATTTGTTTGTTTTGCCTTTTCCTACCTTTAAATACCCAGCAAAAACCGTGGGCTCAATAGGGCTTGGGTGTAAACCTAGTTCTTGGACCAAATGTGAGAGGTGTTCAACCCAGGCAAGACCAGATGTTCTCAGGCCATTGATGGCCTTTTCAGCAATCAAGCAGATCGGGCTACCGTCCATCAGGGTCATGGAAAAAGGAGGAAACTTCAGTAAAACTTTTATTGGCTTTCCAAGCTTCATTCCAAGGGGTGATGCCATAAACGCAGCACTCACGTCTATACCCATTACATATAAATCATCTGCTCCGGCGGTTGCAAGCATGATTCTAAGTGATTCGATGGAACTGGTTGGGGAACTGACCATTAAGTCTCTGGCGGATGCCTGACCTTTAGCCACTTCTCGGGCTACCAGCCTCATTCGCACATTTGTGTCGTCCTTCTGAACACACACCCAACGACAACTGATAATTGGAATTCCCCATTTCTTGGCAAGAACTTTGGCTTCTGACTCTGGAATTGGCTTCCCAACGTGTTGCGAAGTCATCGAGGTGACTTCAGTAAACATACCTTTGAAAGCAAGTTCGTTGTCAAGATACTGGCCAGTTGCATCAGAAATCACATATCCAGGGAAAACTACATAGATGGGTGTTCCGCACAGATCTGCTTTCTCAAGGCGTGGTTTACTACCTTTCACCTGATAAACACTCTGCATGAAACCCACGTGTCTGTTCTCGATGCTTTCCAATTCATACTCATCAAAACGAGTCACCTGATCAACAAGCATGGCGTCATCTTGATTCCCATTGGATGCCTCTGCAAAATCTACCAAATCAATTTCAACATCATCCTGATCTGCTACCATGTCAACATCAGGCTGGAAATCAACATGACTATTCTCAGCTCCTGGCACATCGTCCTTTCCCAAGATGGAAGGAGAGTACTCACCCCCTTCCGGCTCTGCCCCATCCGCCAACTGGGCTGTGGGATCTTGCAGAAAGGCTGGTCCGGGCTGTTTACCCCGCAAACGGGGATACCGAGAAATTGAAGACTCTTGCGCAGCTGACTCGCGACCAAGTTCAATTACTCTGACATCCGGGCGATGACTGTCATGTTCTTTGCGGTATGTGGAAGCTTTGAAACCTCAAGAGATGGCTCACGCTGTTTTCTCAACCAGTCAATGTATCTATCGACACATTTTCTGAAATGCACACGACTTCGAAAACTGTCTCTTTCACAAGTTCCACAACCAGGTGTCTTGCCATGCTGTCTGATCCATTCTGCAGGAACATTCTTGATGTCCCCGAAGGATTTGGCAGGGATGATCTTCGGTCTACTCTGGTTAGCATCATCTTCCAATGTCTGTGGATCTGGCTGCAAATCATCTTTCGGCCTACTGGAATCAAACTCCAAAAGCATGGATGGACATAAACGACGGTCAAATTCCAACGGATGAATCCACTTTATACTTTTGGCAGTAAAAACAATTTCCCCCCCTTCTACTCTAAGGCAACAAACGTCTCCCAAAGAGTTGAAGTCAGGGCGAAGATAGACTGCACGTTCAAATCTAGATACCACCCGGCCTTTAAGGCTTTTGGGAACTTCTGCAAGTACAACTGAACCATATAGGCCTGTCGCTCTCTTGATGTCCCTCCCCAATGCCAAAGACTTAGGGCTACTCTTAGTGTCCAAATGAGACCCATGCAAGTTTGAACAAAAACAAATGTAGGCAAGTGCTGTGTTAATAGCAGCTCGACTCTCAAAATTGATATCCAACCCATTGCTTCTGAGGTCCTGCCTCAAAGTTGCCAAACCCTCTTTCATGACTCTCACAGAATTTTCTGCGGCACCTACAGATTGATGCGCTTGCGGGCCCCCCCGTACGATTGACAAGGCTCTACCTACATCAATCCCTCGAAGCAAAGCAGTCACTGCTTGTTCAGCATCTGTAAGAATTTCTAAGGGATATTTCGAAGGCCCAACAAGGTTGAATTCTGCAAGCCAAGCTTTGACCCATTGCTGAGTGGACCGCGCGTCGGTCTCAACTGGTGCAATACCTCGCATCCCAGTGATAGCGTCAGCCAAAATCAAATACTTATAAGTTGAAGGTGCACGCATCCCAGTTGGAATGAACAAGAAGTCACAAATCAGCTCGCTTTGCATGGCGTCTTTGCGTTTCCGTCTACGATGGCTGGTGGACTTGGCTGCAACGCATGTTAGACAGTCTGGATGAAATGGAAAATGACCCTGCATACGATGTTCCTGCAACTTGTCCAAATTCTTCCTATCCTTTCTCAAAATGGATGGATGACTATGCTCACCGCTCTCCACCTGCCTGGAATCATCAGGACCTGCCAGAAAAGGTGAATTGGAAACATCTGCATCGAGTTCGGTTGCGTGATTGGGCTCAAAATCATAGTCAAACGGCTCGCTGGAAAACTGAATTCGTTCAGCCTCCAGCTGATCACGTATGGAAACTTCATTGGGGTTCGGATTCAAAGTGCTAGAAACGGCTGCGGGATCCAGTTCTCGGATATCCGTATCCGCTGAGCGCTTTGTGGTCATTACAAATGGCTGGTCTTCAAATGCAAGCTCTTCGGAATTCACCATCTTCTCAACCGATTTCCTTTCCAAACTTTTGTCACTTGGCACATCGATTGGCATGTGTTTGCTGTCATGCAAAATCCATGGAACATTTTGCCATGTCACACTTGACAGTCTGAAATTGCCAAAGTGCACGGACACCTCACCGCCGTCACTACCAAGACTCCATCCTTTTCGAAGCAAATTCCCCACTGAGAGGACATTATTTGGAGCATCTGCAACAAACGCCGAAATCCAGCATTCTTTCAAGAAAGTTTTGGACGGATCATTGGTTGCGACCATGGTGAAAAACACTCGTAGACAAACAAGAGAAATTGGAAAGATCACTTCGCCTGATGCTGTGGAAAATCCCGGTCCCGAATTTGGTTTCAAACTCACGGACTTGACAATTCGGTATCGATCTACAAATCGTGCGCTCACAACAGAGGCGCTGGCTCCTGAGTCAATGAGCCACCAATCAGCATCACGATGGCTATCCGAGGCTTGCTGCAAACATCTTGTTTCATTGGAATTACTCATTGGGCATAAAAAAGGCATGAAAAACAGATTGTCTGTTTGCAAGTGGCTTGAAAACTCTGAGTCAGGAAAACTTTGATCAGCACATGAAGGAAAAACGCTGCAACAACAATGCTCAACGCTGCATGCCGACAAAGTGTCAGAGTCAAACGAGACATTCTTGCTCTGCTTCTGCAAATGGTCAAGGGACTTTTCAAAGTTCAACACCTTCTGTTGGTACCACTGGCCAATGAAAGACTTCATTGGTGGCTGATGGTCCGTAGAACTGGATCCAGTCCCATCACCTTCAGGCGGATTCTCGCCTTCCTTGTGCTGCTCCACAAGTTCATTGATCTTGCCTTTTCCGGTACCTTTCTTTCCCTGACCACTGCCTTTGCCCTTTCCACCACTGTTGTTCTCTGGCCCCTTTTTCTCCTTGGAATCTGATCTCTTGCTATTCTTGGCAGCAGTACTCATGTCCAGCGGCTTCCCATTGGAATCTTTCTTGGCATGACAATTTGTCTTGTAATGACCTTTGCGACCACAACGGAAGCAAGTATCATTCTTTTCTTTCTCATTCTCGTCCTTTCCTGCTGAACCGCTCCTGCTGCTTGAGTTCTCCTTTCCCTTCTTGCCTTTCCCTTTTCCTTTTCCCTTTTTCCCACCATCCAAAGCACTGTGCATGTAGTGCGAATTGGTGTTTCCAGAAATCTCTGTCCAAATCCTGGAACTGGATTCATACCTCAAAGCTGCGGCTTTCAAGTCTACATACTCATCGGTTTTGGAATGAAGCATCACATAGTCACGAGCTGAACCAGTTAGGCTACGAAAGAGGATCATGCTAAAGTCCGAGGATTGAATCAACAGTCCATCCCGACTCAAATGAGTAGGCAACATTGCGAGCAATTTCTGATAACGGCTCTCTTCATAGTCAAGATTTTGGATCAGCTCAGTGATGCTGGCTGCTTTGAAAGTACGATTCACTAAAGCACTACGAAAATGCAAAATTTCCTGTCTTGATTTCAGCATGTACTCTGCCACGATAAGCCGAAGTGCTTCGAAGCCATTCTTTGGTCCGGGCTTTTCCTGATATGCCAACAGAATTATTCTTGCTTTGGCCGTCTGACCAAAAATCTGCCGCAACATACCAAGTAGACGGGCTCCACGTGCAAGCTGCGCTGTGCTCAGCTGGTGGTTGGGAATCGCATCAAGACAACTGGCTGAAAAACGAATTTCATGGGCAAATTCATGATTGATCAGGCCAACCCAACTTACTAGGTTTTCTACAAATGATTCGATGCCCAAAATTTCATCCAAGCGTGTGCGCCATTTCGATGAATCCACTGAAGGCATGGCGGGCAGCCATCGATCTGACTTGGCCAATGCATCAAGTCCGACCGAAGCTCCCACTGTCTCCGAGCCAGCTTGGTTCATGACCCGGGCCTGACTGCTCTCCACACCTGGAATGCGCACAGCTGGATTAGTGGCTGTTGGGGCACTCGACAAGTCACCAAAACCAAGTCCTCCGCCAAGAGGCGAAGAGAATGGGCTGGACAAACTCTCGATCTTCCTGGAATCTGTGGCGTGCGAAGTCGGATCAACAGGCGTGTTGCTACCTGCAGGGATTTGTGCTGCTGCATTCTGCGCAGCACTTTGCAAGGAATTCAATTGAACCTGTTGACTTTGAAACGCTTTGCTGGCAGCAAGAAGGGCTGACTGTTGTCCCTTCATCTGCTCAACTACAGTCTCCAGATTCTTTCCCATATTCACTAAGTTCGCTTGGAGTTCATGAACCTGCTTCTCAAGCGCAAGAGTTTTGGCATCTGGCTGCATGGATCCAAGGGACGGAACAGGCAACGATCTGTGACGCTCAGAGACCATCATTGGGCGACCACTTTCGATCCTTTGACGCGATCTCCCACGGTCATCAAGTTCACGAGACCGCTCCCTTCCAGAGGCCATGGCTGCACACCGGAAAAACTGGTTGTAATTCTATGTTGTCCCTATTGGGGGCGTTGTCCCAACTGAAAACTGGATCAACTACTTTCTGAGCACCACGTGCTCCGCTACCATGCGGAATTTAACAGCCCCAGGGGATAAACAGTAGGTTGTCAACCAGATACCTTTCAAGATCTTAAAATGTGAGTTCTTATGATGTCACTCCCAGTGAAATCTCTGTTCTGATCTTTTCCATAATCGCGGTGTGGCCCTTGAGCCAGATTCCGGGATGGAATTCATTATTCCATGGACAGCACATCCAGCCTTTGGCAGGATGAAAAACTGTTTTCTTTGCATCAGTTTGGGTTAGATCCAAGTCCTTCAGTTCTGTTCTCTCACAGCCTACTCACTTGGAAATTCTTGTCGACCCAAACGTTGACCTAATTAGCACCTTCTATGGTGCAAAAGTTGGTGTCAAGCAATTTCTTCTGTGTCACATGCAAAACAATGAGTGAACAGCAGTGAACGAAATTTGCAAATCAGTCCAAATTTAAAGTGGATCTAAGTGACAAATTCTGAAACTATGTCTCACAGTTCTTGGCTGAGATGGTCATTCGCTCAGACACTTGGCTTGTCTACTTTCCTGCTATCACTACGTTTCCACCACTTCTCAAGTGGCTCTTTCTGCAGTTCAGAACATTCAAGCAAACATTTGGTTCCACCAAATGTGAAGATTGCACAAAACCAAAAAAAACGGAGAAATATGTGCAACTGATTATGGCTTCGCAAATTAAATCCGAGATCACAACTGCGAGACTCTCTGAACTGAGTGCACGGGCACAATCCAAATAAATCGCACTGCGCTAAGCACTATAGGTCAATGCTCGGATGCTTGTAGTTACATGTGGTTGCCGATGGCTTCTGAAGACAAGCAAATGGCATAAAGTCTAGAGTGTTGGAATCGGTTTCTCTCACATTTTCCACAACTGTTCTCAGTTGTGAGCAGCTTTCCCATCTGAAAGTATTTCTGACTGTCGCAGTGGAGCACGCACTCCCAAGAAATTTAGTTCAAGCTCTCGTGACATCTGCTGCACTAAGTTTATGTCTACCGACGGATACATCAAAGATGCACAGACATTATCAAACTAAACCTCTATGGAATGAGATCCTCACTCTTTGCACTGCACCTTTGGATTCACAATTCCGGCAGGAATTGTGCAAAACTTGGCTTATCACTGTCCAAAAATCAACACTCTTTCTCAGGAGAAAATTTCGTGTGTTCTGCACCAAAAATCAACTGTGCTTTGGCGTTTTTGATCAAGAAAATCATTTCAATTGGTGTTGAGCACCAAACGGCATATGCTTCATGAATTTAAGCCTAAGCGGCTGAGATTTTGGATCTGAAGCGCTGACACGATTGTTAACATGCACCTCTGTCCCAGATGGTGCATTATATTCACATCATCATCATCATCATCGTCATCATCGTCATCATCATCGACATCATCATCGTCATCGTCCTCTCCATCGTCCTCGTCCTCGTCATCATCATCATCATCATCATCATCATCGTTATTCAATTACATTTTATCATTATTGGCAATTATTGTCATTATCATGAAAGCTAGCGTCAGCTCGCTAGAGTCTTATTGCTTTAGCACGTATTCCAGGGCTCCCCAAGGACATCACGTGATTTTTCCCGCGAAAGGGCCCCCCCTGCCCCCTCCCCCATATATATCATTGTTATATATCATATATCAATATATCATTGTTGCATCCTCGTTGGGACGAACAATGCCGCGACACGATGATGACAGTCCCTCCGCAACTCACCTCTTCCCTTCCTTCTTTCTCCTACCCCGCTAGCTTTCGTCATCCACCCCCGGCCTCAAGTACAATGTACCCACTTACTGATTTTAAAGTATTGTGATATCCGGAGATAATATTTGATATATTTGGATGTATATATTGGTATATGTGATGATAATGATGGAATAATGTCAAGCCAAAGTAAAGCCAACCATAATCGGGTTATTAATGCGGTTTTTTCATGGAGAGTGATGTGTGTCAGCAACAACCTTGCCCAGATATCATGGGAATCGATCTTGCCCAGATATCATGGTGCAAGCATGTGCAGATACATGGACGGCTTTGTCATTGTGCATACGAATGGGTTGCCATGTTGGCTGGCTATGGTCTGGAGACGCTTTCTTTGAATACCTCCAGTGTCATCAAGCGCTTCGTTAGCTGGGAATCCCAAACTCGGCCATTTCCATGGGACAAACATCAAATGGGAGATTTTCCGTTGCCTTGTTTGACTACCTGACCACCAGGGGGTAGGTTTTACTTGAGATGAAGTTTTTGGTCACGACATGGCGTACTGTGGGAAAATGACGATCATTGTTCCGGGTGTTCGATTTTGACGCCTATAGAAATAAAGTAAAGTACGTATTTATTTTATTAATATGCATTATGCATACAATGGGAATTAATAGGACAAAAAGATGGGATTTTGATGGAATTTTAAGAGAGGTATACCCTCTGGTAAACTAACATAGCTATGGAAAGCCACCATTTTTAGTGGGTAAATCAACTATAAATGGTCATTTTCAATAGCTATGTAACAAATTACCAGAGGGTATATCCCATTAAATCCCATTAAATCCGATTAAACCACCATTTTCCTATGGTTTTCCTATGGTTTTCCTATGGTTAGTTTACCAGAGCGTTGCTAACCTTTGATAGCCTCCCAGCTCCGGCGATCATTTTCATTTCAAGCACAGAAAAAAACGGTTAGAGACCCGGTCAGCCGGTCGAAGACGTTGGCATAACGGTTCGGCTGCGAGTATGGATCAATATTGATTGTATATCCAATGTTATATACTTGGTGGTTCATTCCACTTAGTAAGTGGGTTATAACCCCAGTGAATTCAGTGGATTAACCCTACTTATCCCATTTATAACTGGGGTTATAACCCACTTACTAAGTGGGATGAGCCACCAAGTAGTAATATCGAAAGTAAATAGATACCCCACATATGGTCTTGTTGCTATGTTGACCATTAACAAAAATAACAGCCCTTTTTCGACCAAGAAAAACGGTGACTTCTGTGGGTCACCTCCTTTGTTGGTACATTATATATATATGACTTATAAATGTGAAATAAGTTAACTAGTTATAGAAGTATATACTGTATGATATATATATATATATATATATCTATGATATATGATATATATATATATATATCAGTTGGTTCGCTTATGATGAAACAACTATAGTTAGATTTAGATGGGTTTATAAACCAACTTAGCTAACTAGGCCCACCTTGCACTAATCCTCGTGTTTTGGTTGCTAGTGATACTTGAGGGGGTGCCTACCAGCTGTGATCAGCCTTGAGCAACTGAGTAGTGGACATAAGTGCCCTACTCAGCTTATTTGTTGGTTTTTGTTGGGAAATCCCCAAGTTATTGTTAGGTGAACACGGTCAAGTGCCCCACGCTGACAACATATCGGCACGTTTTTTCACCACGACGCACGACATTTTTTGGAGCCAGTTGGGATCTGGGATGTCAGTGGTTCATGAAATCCATGAGGATTCATGAGGATATCCATTAAAAGGATTATTGTTATGGGATTGTGGAGCAATCGTAGAAAAAACCATGTTTTGACCATGGTGCATATGCGTAATACAAAATAGCCAGTGATATATATATATACATATCATACATATATATACACACTATTTTATATATTCACTTTTCTATTTATGTAGATAATAGTGTATATGTATACATATATATATATACATGTATGTATCGATCATGAATTGTCCAGTACCGGTCCACATCCAGAAATACTGGCGAGACAACATCACAGGTTAGACTCCCCCTATCTGCTGACGATTTGGCAAATATTTTCCCATTGGTGGAAAATCACCAAATTCACCAAATTCCCGGGTAATCTCCTATAGGCTATAGGAATTTATGGATTACCCTCTGGTTATTTAACATAGCCATGGTATAGATGGCCCATTTATACATGGTTTACCTATTGAAAATGGTGATTTTCCATGGCTATGTTAAATAACCAGATGGTATTTAGATTGCACTGGACTCCATGATGCACCAGATTAGTGCCAACACTCGGCTGTGCAGGGTCTGTATCTGACCCCGACCCCTTTCCGCATTTAGCAGCTTTCCGTCATTGTGACTTCAATGGATGCCTCAGAATATGTGATGGAGGCAGGTTTTGAAACTTCGCAAGTTTCACGAATATGGCTGTGCCTGAAAATGGGGTAGACCAATACCCCACCCAACTAGCCATCTAGATGGGAACATGATTCATCACTGAATCCTGGGGCCCTGGCCTATTTTCAGACACACCAATATGACAGCAAGATTTTTGCGTTGACAGGTGACGCTTGTGTTCTCCAAGGTGGTGACAAAAAGAGTGCAACAGCCAGCAATTTTCGCCAGATTTTGAGCCCCCAGAGAGATGGAAGATTGTGCCAGTGTGTGTGTGTGTGTCTCAGCCGCATGAAATTTTACCAGGAAATGGAGTGTGACATATGTTTTGAGCATTTCAAAGCTTGATTTTTTGGATGCCAAGACCATTTCATAGCATTGAATTCGATTGTGGAAACGTCGTGTCTCCATGTGCCTGGGATTCACAACGAGCCGCTGGCATCCATGACTCTGTATCTAATTTTAGATTAAAGGGGTTGAAGACATATCATTTATCTATCATTTTTGATATCTATATCATGATATCTTTAAACATATATCATATTTCTATATTTTTTATATTATGATTCATGATATCTATATTATTTCTATATTTATATCATGTTATATCTATATCAACAAATCGGTTCATCATTCTCTCTCTACTGTGCGATATTTGGAACGATGTCCGTTTTGGAAAGACCCAAGGATCTGGGCGTGACCAGCAGCCAGATCGCCTGACAGGTGGCTTCTCCATCAGCGCCGCCATGCGCGTCGCTGCTGAGGGAAAAAAAGACAATGCCTTCCAGCATCTTTCACCAGAACAGCTGATATATGCTGATATCAATTGATTGATTTGAACATCGGAAACACAAGCCATTTTGTGTCCTATTTGTGGTTAAAACAACGATGGTTTCCTGCAGATGTTCAGCTTGTTCACCAAACGATTTTGATAGCTGTGGAAGCTGCCCCCATAGATCCGCTGCATCGCCAAATATTGCACCACCGCAGACATCGGCCTAGGGCCTATAAAAAGAACATCATGAAAATGAAGCCTGGTTACTTCAACGGCTTTCCAAAGCATTCCATATCTGCATCGACAGACATGTTGAAAACAAAACCTGGATCGACAGATGCTGAACAAGTGGATTTGATCTCGCGACCTTATGCGATTTGATGAGACATGATTGCATTGAAGGGTTTGTTGGCAAGACATGTCTGAAGCAATCTGCCAACATCACCTGCGTTCATTCAACACCATGGCTGAAGTAGTACCATTGACTGCAGGGAAGCCCGGTATTTTGCTCTGAATGTGTCATGGGAAAATCAGAAAAATGGGAGATTTTCCAGCCACGTTTGATTATTGGAGGCTACGGCCACCATTAATATTCCCCCGCAGGCGGGAAGCCTCTTATCGCCAGCCACTAAATATAGGACTATACCCATGAAACGGATACTGCACCAAGATCTTGTATTTGAAGAGGTATTATGAAAAGTAAGCTTATCTCGGAATGATATGGAATTGTACAACCAATGAGACACGGTATTTGACCAAGATACCCTTTGGAAATCTAGCCTAAGTCCCTATGTATGGAAAATGGTCTGTTTGTAGATGATATACCTATTCAAAATGGTGGGTTTCCATTGCTATGTAAATAATTACATGATGATATATAAATCTTCTTTCGTTGTGGAAAGCTTAGGCCTACGCGCAGAGCCGCCGTTCGCAGTTCATTGTGGTGAGTTGTTACACACGAGCCTTGGCGGCCATTGTTCGTGACTGGTTGATGGTTTCACACATTTAAACATGTTTTAGCCATGTTTTGGCATGATGATGATGATGATTATTATTATTATTAGTATGATGCTGCTGCTGCTGCCGCTGATGATGATGATGATGATGATCACAGCGACTCAGTGTTTTGGAACGGATTAAAACAATCAATCGGATCATTTTGTGATGGATTTGTTTGTTTTATCGGTTTTGATTCTAGAGGTTTCACTGCATCAGTGATGGTATACCAATTTGTTTCCATAGTTTTCCCAATTTGCAATGCTATCCTCAGAATGATCTGGGTAAATCGGTGAATGGTTGATTAATAGTCAGGGTGCCATTAATGAAGGAATACTATTTCAGACTTAGATTCTTCCGGTTGCCGGGTATTTAAGGTCAGCCATGTGATGGTTTTTGATGGGAGGGAAATGGGAAGCTTGTAGGAAAGGGATCTCAGAGGTGGTGTTGAGCTGCCCAATGACCCACTAGCTCCATCTCTGGTAACAATGGCCAAAGTATAAAGTTGGGCAATTTTCAGTCGGATTTTTTGTAGATTTATATCCCAGTACCAGTGGTAAGGATGCAGCAGGAGCTCTTCATCGGTTCACCCTGACTCTGAATCCGGCACCTGGATTGTCACGTATTCAAGTATTCTAATAGTGATAGGAATAGCAACAGGAATAGCAACCGTATGTAATAGCAATAGATAGTAATAGCATGTAATAGCAATAATAGTAATAGTAATAGTAATAGTTCAAAGTTCAAACCATGTCCCTATTTGGACAGATTATGATAGATTATGTTGCTTCCTCACGCCGCCTTTCGTCACGATGTAAATTTACAAACTCGGGGCCTGAGGTTTTGACAACCTCGCCCATGGCCCCCGCGGCCGAGAGGCTAAGAAGAGGCCAAAATTTGTGTTCTCTTTTCCCCTCCGGGCCGGGATTGTTTAAAGACATCAAGGAGCGAAACGTGGAGGTCTAGATTTTCCGAGTACTGGAATTTTGCATCTGCAAATGTATCTAAGATATTCTAGGATTACATCAAACAAATATTTCATATGTACCATGAATTTTTACATAATATATTTATTATATATTATATATATATATACATTACATAATATATATGTATATAATATATATATATATATACAGTATGATATCAATGGTACCTAATGTTGTTGGAAATCATTGGCAACCATGAACCAGCAAATAAGAGCAGTGTGCAAAAAGGGTCAATGGCTCCATTCCCAGTATGTATACGAGTTCATTTATCCATGAAGAAAAACGGCGTATGGATCCAAAACTGAACCAGCGCACACAACAGGGGTGGACCCTTGTGCTATGGGGTCCCAGTACCTGCTCTCGTGATTTTGCCAAATGTGGGAATCCCAGAATCCCCTCAGAATCCGGAAGAAATCTGCAAGAGATTCTGAAACTCTTCGGCAAAGTGACCCGAAAAAACCGACCCAAGTTCGACCCCGGCATTCCCTGGTCGCCTGTGGAGTCTCTACACTTTTTGGATGGACACCAGCGATGGGTCCATGGTGCTACTTTCTGTGGTGAAGGTGCCGCTGGGATGGTGATGTTCTCATGGTTTGGGGGGTTCCATCAATAGGGGTACCCCCAGTCATCATCCATTTTTGTTTGGGATTTTCCCTTTTAAACCATCCAGCTTTTGGGTATCCCCATGACTATGGAAACGCCCAACTAAATCCTTTTTGGCACCCCCGCGCTGGAAGATGTAGTTGGTCAGAAACTTACCCTCCGGTAAACAAGCATAGCTATTGAAAATCACCATTTTTAATGGGAAAATCAACTATAAATGGCTATTTTCAATAGCTATGTTAGCAATTACCAGAGGGTAAGTGTTTTTCCAAAGAGAAAACCAACTGCCCCTGGCAGCGCAGCCAGGAAGATTGCATGAATCCAGCTTTCTCCCGCTGGTATTCAAGGCCGATCGAGCTGGAGATGTTCCAAGATATCCACAGTGTGTTTTGGTTCGCTCTCATTCAGGTGGAGATTGAATGATGTCTAACTACTCGGACATACATCTGGGTAAATTATAACGACCTCACTACGACCAAATGGCCTTAATTCAGATTAGTGAATTATTATAATTTGCCCAGATACATGTTTTCCAGAGTATTTGGATAAACACATTGATGACATTGATACTTTAGTCGATTCTTGGATATGGTGTGTTGCAAGTAAAACAAATCATCAACATATCACTCATCCAAGATTGCTGTTTCATCTGATTCACCCCTTTTCCAATGTTAGAACTTGCTCATGCGGCGGCTCACAGTTGTTCCCTAACATGGGATGGTTCAGTGGGTCGAATCCAAACATCAGTAGACAAAAAATTGGTTACAACCTCCAAACGATTGTTGCTTAGGTGCCCTGTCGTTGTTTCTCTTGTTGGTCAAGTGGTCAAGTGCTCTTTGTTTGTCAGTTTCGCTTGCAAAAGCTGCTGCTGTTGCTCCTGTCTTTTGCAGGCATTTTCTAGCTAGTGATTGAAGACAGGAGGTACGGTTACCCAACGCAACAAACACTGCGACAGGTGTCAAGAGAAGGCATCCAGATTCTGGGTGATTCTCTTAAAAGCCCGCTTTTGATCTACCACTTGCCAGGTTTCGAATGGCTCAATTGCCTACTACTGTAGGCTCCTAGAATTTGGATGTCTTGTCTCGTAAAGGTACTGATTTATTGTTTTATACTGACTCAACTCTTTTGCACTTTAAGTGAAAGACAAGGAGTCTAAAGTTCTCCCGACGGAGCCTCTGGATCTAACCTGCAGAGAAACTTTTGCAGTCGATTATGGGGCAGCTGACTTTGATTTGGGGACATCACTGTTAGGTCTGAATTGAACCATGTATTTCTTCATATCCTAGTGCTCCCCATAGTTAGAACTCCCTGGGAAGTAAAACTATATGTTATTGCATAGTTAGTACAAGATAGGACCAAAACCATGCAAAGTTAATCAACAATATCGACATACGAACGTAAATCAACACGTGCTCGCCGAAGAGGTTCCAGATAATACTGATAAGAATCAAATTCCTTCTTCCTTCACTAAGAAGTCAATTGTCCAATCATGTCCAATCTGTAGCGTCGCCCCAATACAAACATCAAACTTAAATTTGGATGATCTATGATCCATGATCTAGATCCTGAGATTCCAATTCGATTGCTGACATTTAGAGGCTGTTATTTTTGCCCCTTTCTCGCCATGACAGGCGCAATGTGATGTACACATGTCCGCAGCTGAGATACCTAGGGGCGGTCCTTAAGGGATTGCCATGGATTCAGACTCCTATTTTTTCGGGACTCCGATTCGAGAGCTTAGCTCTAGGAGATGATGCGCTTTCTTTTCAACATGGTTTTACATGCTAAACATCAAAATATATTTTTTGTCCCTTCATGTCTCTGAAAAGGTCCCTTCAACTGATTCAACTCTCATGGTTTTGCTGGGATTTGGGCGCGGCTTAAGCTGCAAATTGCTGGGGATAGGCCAGCCCGCCAGACCGATAGTAGGGACCCAGGCCTTGGGCGCTCTTTTTGCATCCAAAAATGGACGGCCAGAGATCCGGGTGGATCTTTAGTTCCTGTGGTAATTTAACATAGCTATTGAAAATGGCCATAGAAATAGTGAGTTTTCCCATGAAAAATGGTGATTTTCCATAGTCATGTTAGTTTTAATGGGAAAATCAAAATTTTTCATGGGAAAACTCACTATATAAATGACCATTTTCAATAGCTATGTTAAATTACCAGAGGGTAGTTCCTGTGGTTGAATATGCCAATATTTTTGTGATTGTGATTATTGTTAAGACCACGGTTCTTCACTTCTTACTTGAGTTGATATCCCGGATGTTCCTCCCCACATTCAAAAAGAAACGTGCCTACACGGCTACACGGATCATGCTTCTCATTGGAGAGTCGTGCCTCTAAACTTGTGCGGTATTGCCATATTCCTGGTGGTTGATTTTCACTGTGTGCTTCTTTAGCCTAAACCACTTTTTGAAAATTTCTGCACAGTACCATCCCATTTTGGGATCGCCCATCACCTTGGGTTAACTCATCTAGGCACGGAATCGGTGGCTGAGAATGGTTTGATCGACACCTGGAGTGTAGCGGGCTCAGGGGCGTAGGAGCAGCACTGGGCAATAGGGAAACACAGGGCAACTACTTTCAGCCGTGGAGCCCAAAACTGGCCCATGTCTAAATGGGAAAATGTCTTTTCCAAACCTCCAATTTGGCCTTCATTTGGTACCAAAATTTTGGATCATTTGCCTGTTGTACGCAGTTTTGCTGATACCTTGACCCAAAAGTGTGTGCAAAACGGCTTCAAAACCTGTCAAAGGAGCGCAAAGACATGTCAAGACCAGAGGTTGTCTCTTGTTTGGTGCAACGGGACTCAACGGCTTTGTCGGAAAACAAGGGGTTGATAATCCTTTCCCTAGAAAAATCATTAAACATGTCCGTTTTGGTGGTCCTAATCTTCAGACTCAAGCGGGCAAAAATACCCTTGAAACTCAGAGAATTGGATTCGGGGAATCCCCAAATGGCCCAACATTTCAGCTATTTTCAGGTGAACTAGAAAATAATTCAGCCAGGTAGTATGGATTCAAATGATATCCCAATCATTCTCCTAATCAATCATGATCCCAAGGATTTCCATCATCGGTCAGTGATGCTGTCGGACAGGTGGATTCAAAAACCGGGCAGCTTACGCGGATTGGAAGTTTTGACGACACTCGGATTCGAGAAACAGGAGTTTCTGGCAAAATGGCGATGTAAGTGTTGAACTTACATTTTTTGGCCGAGGGATGTAAGAAAAAATCCATGATTTGCAGGCCTATACTTCTTTTACAACCAAGCTGCTTGTGATGGATTGGAATGGAATCTCTCCAGTCCAGCATTCCTAAAGCCATGATTCTGTAGGTTGCGGAGAAAAAATCGTATCCCCCCCGAGATGTCCAAGGAGACGTTTTTTTTTTTAGAAACAACATATGTGATACTCCACTTGTTGGACTTGGCAACGATCATTGTTTGGGATCCACTGAGGCGGGTGGAACTTCAACTTGCTACATTACCTTGGACAAGGCCTGGCCGAGTGGATGCCTGGCCAATGATTGGCATCGTCAGGAAGTTCCATATTCAACTTCCAGGGCTGCCAGGAGTAACACCACCCAATATGCTTTTGAAATAGTTTTACCCTCTGGTAATTTAACGTAGCTATTGAAAATGGCCATTTATAGTTGATTTTCCCTTAAAAAAATGCCATTTTCAATAGCTATGTTAAATTACCAGAGGGTAACACCACCCAATATGCTGTTGAAATAGTTTTAAGCACTACAAAATGATGGAACAACTGATACACGATGTTGCTTGGAGGATCATTCCAGTTGCATAGTAAGGCCTAGTAGCAGCTTAGTTTTCCAAGCGATCAATTTCCCAGTAAGTCGCCAGTTTGCCCTGGTGGATCGTTTCTTCAACTCTTGTGGAAGCTATTAGATTATATATGAGTATATATGATTATGTTATATATAATAATAATCTGATATAATATGTATATTATATATTTAATATATACATATTATTATTATATATTATATATATGTATTACGCACCATATTATATATATATGTATATTATGATAGATAATATATATTTATATGCACCATATAATGATTATATATGCATATATTTATCCACCATATTATCGGGATACATTATATTTTGTGTCCATGAGATTCATTTTCTTGATGATTTGGATCTATTCTTTTTGTGATCGTGTCGGGGAGGGAGTCAGGCCATACAGCCATACAGGAAAGATCTTTAATGCGTATCCTATGGAGGTTAAACAAACAACACTAGAGATTTACAATGATTTACACATATATATATATATTATGTTTTATTTTTATGTACTTAGTATTAATTAGTACTACTTAGTATATAGTGGGATTGAATGGAATATTGTTTGGACAATAGTGTTTTTTCCCCTTTGGTAGTTTCTTACATGTTGCGTCACGTTGTAGATGGCCCATGGAGTCAACGCAGGAGCGCATCCTTTTGTAGGTAACCTTCACCAATCCCCAAGTTTTGTAGGTGGCTTATAATTACAACATTTAACTGGACCAAGATTGGATAAACCTTGGATATATAGTTTAGTACTTCAATAGGTTTCCGTAAATGGACATGTCTACCCAGCTAAAGAAGTGCACGGTATCTAAGTTTGGCCACGAATTCTTGGCAGACCCTAGTAGATTGCGAAAGGCAACCATCCCGAACCCATACCCAGAGCGCAGGCTGCTCAGAATATGTTGGTGGTGAATTACTGGAATGCTGCTTGGCTGTGCACTTTTGCACACCTGGCCCATTTCCCAATTGTTTAAACGACTATGGAAATCAAAACTTTCACCAAAACATAAAACCTGTATTTCGTATATTTTTCTGATTTCGTTCTTTTGGCCATTATGTCTCCAGTTTGTGTTGTGTCATACCCTACTTTGAGCAGCTACGTAAACAGATGTGAGCACATGTACGCAGAATAGGTCATGTACAGTGGGATATTATATAATATTATATATTAATGATATATATATACTACCGGTGCTGGTGGTTGTATACCCCTGATTCAAATGCAAATCATGTCTGGCTTGCATTCCTTGAAGATTTTATGAAACACATGAAGTGTTCAGACTATTGACCATGAAAGGTTCACAACTTTTATGTCTTACGGTCTTGTGTTCTCCTGAATTTGACCTGGAGATGATTGGGAATATACGGACATATTGGGTTTTGCATTGCCAAATATATTGACTTGCAGTTTTGAACGGCATTGTATTTCTTCATGAGCAGGAAGGATCAAGCACATGTAGCCACTAGATGCATGTAGTACAAATATATATATATACATAGACTTGGATAAATTATAACGACCTCACTCTGATGTCACTGTATTGGTGGCTGGTAGGAGTAACTACTGTATCTAAATTCTTTCAGATTGGTGAGTTGTTATGATTCAGCAATCTAAGTATACGTATATATGTATATATATGGCTCCAGGGTTGCGCAGTGATGCAGTATACACACTTATGTTTTAAATGCATATATCTATGTATATTATATATATATATGTACATGTGCCATTGTCAAAAAGCAGATTATAGATTATATACTCATATTGCGGGGATGGTCATCAATTCAATGATAGAGATTTATACATGCATTTTTTTTGATTCCGATTATGGGATGGATGATCATACCCCATGAATCCTGTCAACCTGAACATGACACATATGTAAATTATGATGATACTATGTGAAACTTGATATACATCCGCAAACATATTATGAATGTATAGTTTGTGTTATCGATCATGATTTGCATAGCTAAATTATGATATGTCCGAATTATACATATATATATATGTATTTATTTATTTTATAATCCTGAGGTAGAAAAATACGAGATGTTCAAAGATATCTCCATTTTCGTGGTATTTGTTGTTTGAACTTGTTTGAACAACTCCATATTCTATCTACTCCAGGATGACTATACAATGTCAATTGTAATACATACACAACTATTTGCATATGATATATATATATATATATTATGTATAATATATATTTATATATTATGTATACTATATATATATTATACTATATGTAAATATATATATATGTATAATATAATATAATATAATATAATATGCTATAATATAATATAATATAATTTAATATAATATAATAAAAAATAATATAATATAATATAATATGATATGATATATATATATGTATAATATAATATATATATACATATATATATTTGTAATATATAGATATATATACAAAAACCATTGGGAAATCCCAGCCACTCCTCAACTTTTGTTGTTCAAGGCCACCATTGGAGTCTTCGGCCTTGATCCTGAAAGCGGCGCTGTAGGGATGCACAAATAAAAGCGGCAGCCCTGTTGGTTGATAGGGGGAGTACCATGGTTATTATATACAATGGTCATTAACCATTAACCATGGTTATTAAAAGTGGCTATGGTTATTATAAGTGGCTTAACTGTGGTTTAACTATGGTTTAATGGTCATTATAAGTGGCTGAATTCTATGGTTATTATAAGTGGCTATGGTTATAGAAGTGGCTGAATTCTATGGTCATTATAAGTGGCTGAATTCTATGGTTTAACCAATGATTTAGGGGTAAATCCAACTATTTCTATGGCCATTTTCAATAGCAAACTGTTAGTTTACCAGAGGGTAACTATGGTTTAACCAATGGTCATTATAAGTGGCTGAATTCTATGGTTTATGGTAGATATAGCAAACTAGTAAGTGGTGTTTATAAACCTTTTTTTCTAACTGGTTATTATATGGGGACTATGACATACTGTGGATGGTTGCGAAAATGATGCTTTGACACAAACCAATTTGAAAACTTGAGGAGTTTGACTTATCAGAGAAATATCTGAATTTAAGCAGAGCGGTCTGCACTGCATACTCCCAGTTGACCAATGGACAGTTGTAGTTTCCACCGCCATAGAGGTCTTTTTGCCTCTGTTGTTTCATGAAATAGGTCAATGCAGGTAAATCATTATAAATGCCAAATCAGTTTTTCTTCCCACCAGAACGTTGTTGGCTTTGGCCACATTTTCAACATTCTGTTTCTAGGGAATTGTTGCTGGAACCCTGATGATTCTGAATTCCTGGGGTTCCTATTTTCTGTCAAACAAATCCCTTGAATCAAGATATTATACATGATAATATATGGATGATGGAGGTATACTATAGATCATGGAGACATATATTGATATAATATGGATAAGATGGGATTATCTCCATTAAATCGATAACTTCTTAAAAATTGTGATATCCCCATTTGTAGGTCTGATTTTCTTAGGTTCTATCTCCGGGTCCCTGGTGATTTACCCTCTGGTAATTTAACATAGCTATTGAACATGGCCATTTATAGTGGATTTTCCCATTAAAAATGGTGATTTTCCATAGTTATGTTAAATTACCAGAGGGTATGGGTTCGGCCCCTGTGGCCTCAGGTCACATGTCGTCGAAGTTTGTTTGACCCCAATGAGGGCAGACCCATGAAGGCGATGACCATGGCGATGATGATGGGTCATGGCCACGGCTCGTTGATTTACCCTCGGGTTATTTAACATAGCCATGAAAAATCACCATTTTTAATAGGTAAACCATCTAAATCTATAAATGGGCCATTTTCCATAGCCACGTTAGTTTATCAGCGGGTATATATGTCAATGAGAAATTCCATGAACCTGCTGTTTTGGAAGTCAATCTTGGTTGGTTACTTTAAGACTTAGTGACTTATTGTTTCTTGTCGGGAAGGGGGATAGGTACTTTCTGCAGCTGCAAAGCAGAGCGTAATCTCTTCGCAAGGTATCTAAAATTAGCCATGATGGCATATATCTAGTGAAGAGGCAAGCCATGATGCACAGGAACGCAGTTTTACCATGATCTTAGAATGTTGAAGAAACAAAACTGGCGACACTCCAGATGCAACAACACCCTTTAAGGTCAATTCAAGCAGCAAAAATGGTTCCCACGGGCGCCCAGGGTGGTTTTTCCATTGGTTTTGCCCCTGCATTTGGGGCTGAGGATTTTTGTTGAATGGTCCCCTTCAGCAATTCCGTCACAACTGAAACAGGCCAGACATGACCGGCACGTCAACCATTCCGAGAACGACCCTTTGGCGCAGAAAGAGCCACTTGGGGCAAGAAGACCGTCCGCTGAGGTAGTGAGAACTGGGGACAGCTGTGGATGTGTATGGTATTCCATAATCATACATATGTATAGTAATATATCTATATAGTGTTTATATTATATATACTGTATATGATAATGATATATATATATATAAACCTACAATATCACAAATTGGTGGTTAACCTCCAAATATGCTGAGTTAACCATTTGAAAGTGGATTTGAGCATGACAGATGTAGCGACCAAAGCTGCAAGACTGACATGCCAAGATGGCGTGGGTTATTGACCCCTAGTCGAGGAGATCCTGTGATCCATGGACCCATCTGAGATCTTGGGTCATTGAATGCCGTTGATCTCTCAATTGCTTAAGGGTCCTGATATCTGTCAAGAGCCATGACTTTCCACCTGGCAACAGGGGTAGGGGGTGTGAAAACCACGTGTCCTACATGTCCTTTTCAGAAAAGGCAAAACAGCAGCTTTTGGTGTTACATTCGCGATGGCCCATTTGAAAAAGACCATGATAGATGAGGTGTGGGAAACCCGGAAACCCTGTCAAAGATACATCCGCTGTCTTACAGCCGATCGCAATTTCCTGGAAAGCCACATGGCCACATCTTTCCAAGCCGTTCTTTGGGATTCCCCAATTCAGCGGCAGACGGTTAGGATATGCCGGCAACAGATGCACTATCGTCTTACAGGGATCTCTCCATCCTAGTAGTATTTGAAGCTTTTGTTTCTTACCCGGTTAGGATTCTTGGAGCAAAACTTGGGATTTCACGACATGAGAACTCATCATCATCATCATCATTATCATCATCATCGTCATCATCATCATCATCATCATCAGCATCAGCATCAGCATCATATATATATATTACATACTTCAAGTCTCTTCAAGTACTTAACGCTAGTGTTGAACTTGAGAGACATGATGATCCCCCCCCAAAAAAAAGGCACTTGGCTTTTGCGGCCCGAGGCGCCAGTCCGATCCGCACTCCCACGCTGTGATCTTGGATCCATTTTTTGGCCGCTCAGCAATGCCTAGGGCGTGAAGGGCATGATGAGATAGTGAATGATATGCAATAGTTGTACAATATTATGCTAGCTATAATGGTTGATATATAATAATTATGATAATTACAATAGTTGATATGATGTAGCAAAAATATAACTAATGGTTAATGAATGTTCATGAGAGTTATTTCTTATTTCTAGTGATATACATAAGAAACAATGTCGATGTGAAAGACCATAAAAGTGATATTAGTATCATGATACTCGAGTCAGCAGATGATTGTCAGCCAATGATTGCAATGATTGCAACCAGGAACGTATTATCCCAGCTACTTAAAGATCATGCAGTTCTAGTAATGATTGGATATATAGCTCATACCCTCTGGTAAACTAACATAGCTATTGAAAATGACCATTTATAGTGGATTTTCCCATTGAAAATGGTGATTTTCTATAGCTATGTTAAATTACCAGAGGGTAGTTATATATGAGGATTAATGTGGGAAACCCAATGCTAAACCTTTTATAGCACCCATTTGTGGCGATTTGGTGATAGCGGATGCCCATTGTGCTGGACTCCTTGCTGCAGTGTCCAGACCATGGGAGAGTTCCCATGGGATCCTGGTTACTACAGATTCAAGTGTATCTCAGGCAGATCGCAGCAGAGATTTGGTGAAATCAGATGCGCAGACAAAATGCACAAAATGCACAAAATGAGAATGACAACACTGCCTCTCACTTTGTCTCACTTCGTCTTGATGTAAACGCTTGAAATGTCGTTGGAAGTCTCTTGCCGAGTTGGATCGACATGTGGGTTGCGACGGGATTTAACGAAGAATCATACGGCCTTGGTATCCTTTTCTGGCCATTTGGGGATCAGTGGAGCTGCGCAGTTGCGCCAAAAATCCTCGCTTCGTCGGTAGCAAGGTCTTCCAAAAGAGACGAGTTTCAGGTCTTGGAATCCGTGAATAGAAATAGAATGATATATACCATCTGGTTATTTAACATAGCCATTTGAAAATCACCATTTCTAAGTTCGGTAAACCATCTATAAATGAGCCATCTATACCATGGCTATGTTAAATAACCAGAGGGTAATATATATATATATACACATTTTTTTTTTGGAACAAAAAGAAGGACCCTAATTACCCATTTGTTGGTTTGTTCCATTCCCTATTTTTACCAGAAATGGGACATCAACGATCTTCAATCGGATGTTTAAACTGCCACCAATGTCTTTGGTGGTCAAACAGATGGCTTGGCCTGTGAAAACTATCTGTTGCTGGCCCATAGCAATCCATAGCATATATGCACAACCTATTTACTAGACTTTGGGCACTGTTTGGGCTACATGCAACAAGATTTGGCAGTTCTGAGGTCGAATTGCCTATGTACCTGACTTAGGCGGCTGCGAGTCTGGGCATTTCGGGCATGGCTCATTTCCCCCATTTTTGGGATGATTTCATACTGAAGAATGAGCAACATCAACCGCCGGGGAGACAAGATTGTGTGCAAATCCTCATCATTGTGCCATATTGTAACATTACGTGCCATGGTCCCCACAAAAATAAGGGATGGTCATCCCCCCATTGATGAGGTTACCCATTAAAAGGTTTCCCCAATGTTGGTAGGATGAGCATAACCCATGTACCACCATAAAACTTGACCATAGCACATATCTTGCCTAGCCAGCTTTGTCCCGCAATTGATTTTCCTCAGAATAGTATCATCTCAGTCCAGCCCCTAGCACCCTGTCTGTAGTATTCTTAGTTGTGCACATCAAAAATGGGGGTGCCCACAAATGATCAGGGGTGGAGTATGCCCTTGAATGGGAAACTGAGTTACCCTCTGGTAATGTCAAAATAGCTATTGAACACGGCCATAGAAATAGTGGATTTTCCCATGAACAATGGTGGATCTTTCCATAGTTTTGTTAAATTACCAGAGGGTATCTGATGATAAAGCAACAAGATCAGCTGTTCTGACGGACCGACGGACGCCAGGCATGGATTTGATTCGACAATTTCACTATGACAACGAGGCTCGTCACTGGCCCACTGGAGCGGTTTTTGCTGTAGAACCTGGCCGACACCTGATCTGATTTGTTCAAAGTAAATTGTACATATGGTCACAGATTGTTTCACATACATTTTGTTTTTGAAAAGCAATGTCTCAGTTTATTAATGTGTAAATGTTTCAAGTATGTAATGTGTTTATCGTAGGTCAACACATGGTGAACATCTCCTAGGTAAAAGCGCCCTCCCCATTGGGTTACAAGGCTAATGAAAGAACATAGGAACCCACTAGCCAAGCTTACATATATATATATAATTATACATATTATATACATACATGCTATAATTCATAGTAAACCCAAGCGAGAAAAGAATAGTTATCAGCCAACTTCGTGATCTTTGTACTTTGACTAACTTACCAAATGTTGATTCGTTCATGTCCATTAATAATTCCTATATATATGCCATTCATATACCATTGTAATGCCATAAACATATCCTGAATTAATCCACAGAATTGATCGATACTCCCTTCAAAAACGATAGAAGACCTTTATTATCCCATTCATCTACCATAGAAACATATAGAAACCCATGGGACTGGTGAATTGGAAACCCATGGGACTGGTGAATGTCCCATATATATTTTTTACTTAAAAAAAAACGGCGCGCGCCTCCGTTGGCGTTTTATCCAGGAGGGCACTCTGTCAGCTCGCGGCACCATGTCTTCTGGCCCTCCAGGTGCGTAAACATATTTTTTTTGCATGGAAGTACCAGGAGATGTGTGGTACCCTCTGGTAAACTAACAGTTTGCTATGGAAAGATCCACCATTTTTAATGGGTAAATCCACTATAAATCACCATGCTATCAATAGCTATGTAACAAATTACCAGAGGGTAATGTTGGGGTAAATACCGATTCTAGTGGTGGTTTCAAGTATGTGGTAAATTGTCATGTGTTGTCGCAAAATACTGTTTGAGATTATGATCGACGTTTTCACTGATTTTTTCGTTTTTAATTTTTGGATGGCTTGGTTAACCACCAGTCAACCTTGGTTTTACGCTTCATGTTGTGGTTTTTTGGTGTATCACAACAGAGATTTTTGTGTTGACTCAAGCCATATAGAAAAAGCCTCCAGAATTGATACGGTGTATGAAATTATGGGGTGTAGTGTGTAATTGGATGTAATTGGTACATGATTTTTTTTTGTGGTAAATGTGGACACAACTGTTGCGATAGTGCGCAGCTTGGGCCCAAGTCCACAAAGCGTGGTTCATCAGCTGGTTCTTATGGCTAAGAAAGTGTGGAATGAGCAGAGCACAGGGAGCCGACTTGTTTCTGGCTTTCTCACTGCCTTACCCATTACATTGATTCCTGGACTGCTGAGTCGGTTCGAGTTTCTTTTCTGCTGGAATGATTGGAATGATCCACTATGAGTTTGAGATAGTTTGAGTGGTTTTTGATGTTCACGGTCTGTTTGAGTGTTGTTCTCTCTAAGTGGGACGTTTCAGACATTTTTGGGGAGGCAGGGGAGACTGGTTCCTGTTTTGAGTGTGCACCTCGGGAGCAAATCTACCTTGAGGGGACACCCCTCGCCCTATAGTGGATAAAGTCATAATGAATCATCATAAACAATTGCTCAAGATGTTGGTTATACTGTTCATTGGTTCAAGATGTTGCTTATCATTTGTTAAATACGTTTAAATACTTCATAAGCAGTTGTTGTTGGTTCAGATTCGCCCTGAACAAGCATCCAAACACTCTCTCGGCTGGGCTCAGCATCGGTATCCGGGAAAGCTCCAAGGATTAGCTTGGCTTCTTGTGTGTCCTATGCACACTTGATGGAGCCCATAGGCATCGGAGGAAAGACTCCTCCTTTGTCGTTAGCATTGCTTAGTTTCTTGGCAATTAGAGTCATTAGAGTGCTACTTTCGGCCAAGATAAAGCCGGTTGCTGCTTTGGAACATGTTTTATTTTCCCCAATAGTTGGGATGATGATCCAATCTGACGAACTCCATCATTTTTCAGGGGGGTTGGTTGAAACCACCAATAAACGCTATTGTCCTTGTCGCTTCATAGATCCATTTTATGAGGAAAGCAAGGTTTAAAGAACAATGGGATGGACCGGGATTCCTGTTGGCAGCTGAGCCACTGATCAACCATTCGGGCAAAAACGGGGTCAATCCGGTCAATCCGCTGATTTTTGATCAACCAGATCAACATAGATGAACTAGATCTCTCTGGGTTAACATTCCCCAGTTTTATTTTGAAGAAATCTACAAGATGGCGCCCCCAAGATAGCTAAGTTGGTTTATAACTCCAATAACTATGCTTTATAGGCTAGGTGATATATCTTTGTTCTAACAGTCCAAAGACTCAGGTTCTGCCAGCATCTTTTCAGCTGGATTTGGGAATTTCATCCACAACGTGCCTTGTCCCACATGAAGCCACCAGCAGGGCCACCAGCAGAGTCCGACATGTCTTTAAGATTCATGGAGATTCTGGTGAAAATATGTGAACATTGAATGACATTGGTACTCGTATCTTATCACTTGCTATTTTTTAGATTCCATAAGGGCCTTCAGGGCCTTCATTTGAAGAGTTTGGCTTCCACTTCCGGTGAAGAATTCCGATCACCGAGGTGATGTCGCATTGTCAATACCTCGTCACCTGCCCGGACATCACGTTCACCCTTTTCATGTGCCCTGGTCGAAGTGCAGGATGACGACCATCCTGACATCGCTGCACATGGCATAGGAAGATGGGCCGTTGTTTCCGTTTTGCAATTGTCCCACAAGAAAAAAGGTTATGATTTCACGATGTTTCACGATGGTCATACAAGACAGCCATTTTTTTGCCCTCACTTCCAGTCGCAGCTTTGTGTTAGACTGGACTCAATCAATTGCAAGTCTGAAGTTTTGAACATTGCATTTTCCATAATATATGGGATGTCATCCTTCCCATTCACGAACTCATATTTTTCAAGATGGTTATTGCACCACCAACCAGGCATGGTCGTGCAAAATGGTCTGTTTTCTTTGGACAAGCCACGATTTAGATTGAGAGATCATGTCGCTTCATCCATTGAATGCGCTGAAACGGTATGGTTACGGTACTCGGAGCTGGGTACCCGGAGCTGGTTTACTCAGATTTCAGACTCCAAAACGCTCCAAAACCGGGAAATCCAGCATGCTTTTTCATGTTTAAACACATACCTTACCAGGACCTAGGACATCCTAGGACCTGGTCTCCCGAATTTTCGGGCTTCGTATGGCCATCCTAGGTCAACCTCATCAACGTCCTGGTATTTCCATGTTCCATCTCCTGTTTCTGGCAAGAGAACTGATTGTGGCACAGTAAACCCGAGGATAAACATGGATAAACATCATCAACATGCATTTTTAGATGGGTAGCAATATAGCCATGCAGCCATCCCAAATGGTCGGTTTATTCATGTCGGTTGATGGTCGCCCCTTTCATCCCACTGCTGAGCCTTCGAAAGTGGCAGGCAGGCGGGGCAGATCTCAGTGTATCATCAGTTTAAAGGAGCCGGGGAGAGAGCCGGGGGTGGCGTTGAAGCCATGTCAGGTTGAGGTTCTAGTTGGGTCTGGTTGGTGGCGAATTGAATTGATCTATAATGATATATATATATAATAAATATATATATATATAATAAATAAATATATATATATATACATATATAATATAATATAATATAATATAATATGATATAATACAATATAATATAATATAATATAATATTATATAATACAATATAATATAATATAATATAATATAAAATATAATATAATATAATATAATATAATACAATATAATATAATATAATATAATGTAATATAATATAATATAATATAATATAATATAATATAATATATATAATGTATGTATATATATATATATATATATATTGATCTATATGAATGATACTGACGGATTCCTGATGATTCAAATCGCGTGCAGGTTCACTTTTCAGCGGTTTTGAACATATTCACTTGGGTCATATGGTGTACCCATGGATTTCCTCTACCCAAATGTTTTTTTCAGAAGTTTGAGTTTGACACTTACTTGCAAGATCTATGCCAAGTTATTTTTCCCACCCAGAGTTTTTATTGGTCGCGGTGTCCCGCAGAACATCACCGGTTATCACCAGACCTGCTAGAGCCAACTGCGACCTTTGCATTGCGTTTGAACGCCTTGCTCTTGGGGTTCCTTGGCTGGATGGGGAGTCAAAAAATGGTGGGTTGGGTTTGACCAAAGATGGGGGAAGATGTAGTCCCAAAATGGCAAGTTTCATTGGGAAATGACGATAAACTATGGGATTTGGTCCCCCTTGGAGTTTCCTCTACAACATGGTACTTGTTAACCCCCCAAAACAGCTACCATTTTGGCATCGATTTTTGGTGAGGCTCGTGTGTTCACACTGTCATGCACCACCATTCTATAGAGGCTTCATCTGGATTGTTTGAATCTGACACGAGTTCCATTCTATAGAGATGTTTGTTTAGTACTTGGTGGTTCATCCCACGGCTCGTAAGTGGGTTATAACCCCAGTTATAAGTGGATTTACCCTACTTATCCCATTTATAACTGGGGTTATAACCCACTTACTAAGTGGGATGAGCCACCAAGTAGAGATGTTGGTTTAGTAAGATGTAACAGTTTTAGGCTTGGGCATGACAATTCTATAGACTTGAATGTGCCTTCTATTCAGACCTGGGTCAGATTCTATTCAGACCTTAAGGGTTACCAACGCTGCCCACACCTTCAAAGGGAATGGGATTTCGAGGTACCATGACATGAAACATTTGGGTCGAGATACCTCCAAAAACTCCAAAGAGTCACGACTCACACTCGGTTGTCACTGCTGGTGCCTTTCACAGCTCTCTTGGAAATCATCCCCTGTGGGTATGGAACATTATGGAACAATGCCAAATAGGACCAACATGGACCAACATTTTGTTGATGAACATACCAAGCAAATACTGTATGTTCACAAAAAGGCCATCATGGCACGAGGGTTTTCACCATTCTGTTTTGTTCATCGACACTGGAAAACAATCGGTGGGTTTTGTTGGTCAGCTTCAAAAATCCCACACGTTTCACAGGTGGAGAGACTCACTTGGCCACAGGCCAAAGCTAAAGACCAGGTTCAGCTCAGACTATTTATATTATAGGTTCCATATGGTTCCATGCTTGAAGTTTAAGGATGGTAGCAGTATGAGCGCTTACATTTCTACCCAATGCAAGAGAGAGAGAGAGAGAGAGGGGGAGAGGAGAGTAGAAAAACTTGCCCAAGATGAAAACACCAAAGGGGTAAAGGGGTATTTGTTTCCAGCACCAGGTCTGTTGGCAACGGCACTTCTTAAAGAAGTGATCCACTAAGGCTCCTGTTCTGGGTGCTCGGAAAGCTTCATGTCATGGCTGCGCTGCGTTGCTGGGCTCAGCATGGCTCAGCTGGCTGGGATTTAGCTATCTATCTTTCCCCATGATAAATGATGATGGATTTATACACCCCCTAAATTTAACATGGGAGATCATGGACCCCAGAAGTGGCCCTAGCCAATACTTTCAGATTCCAGGTTTTTTCTTGGGTGTAAATGATGCAAGTTGGTGTGGTCAAACATATATTAAACCTCCAAGTTTGCTGATGAGAAGATTTTGATCCACTTTGTGTGCCCAGATTTTGACCGGGACCCCCGTTGAGGACTGGGTTTTAGGTGATGTCCATACCTGGTTTTCATAACATGTCCATGTTTTTTTGCTGCAAAAACAAAAATACGCCAGTTCTTTTTGGTGAGCCCAGAATTTGTTGATTACCATGATTACCCGTTCTGGCAACATAGATGTATTTCACAGCCTTGCAGTACTACGTAGATCTTTTTCCAGGTGGAAACCCCATGGGTAGAACCCACCTGGATCATCCCATGTCGCTGCCAGGTTATCTCCCCTATCCGGTGGTGGCTGGTTTCCTAGCGATGATCGGAGCAGCGGTCATCAAGGGAGCCTTTAAGATCTTGTTGGCTGACAAGCAGGGGGAATCAGAGCGACCTGGCGATGAAAATCACTTGGAAGTCAATATTTTTCATATATCATGTGGTAAACCCAATAATTAACACACCTACAATTTTGGGGATGGTTTATACCACTTATAATATAAAAGAATGATTTTGGGGATGGTTTACAATTAGGTTTACCACATTACTCACTATCAACCCAACAGTTAACCGAGGACACAGTTATACTTTTGCACCAGCATAGACCAACTTTGCTAACGTAGCGCCTCCAGGTTGTGCACCCTGGTTATGTATTGTTGGTATGACCCCGCCTAACTACAGTTATTTCAAATTATTCAAATTATTTTATACATGTTTATACCATAAACCCAACAGTTCACCTAGTGATTCCAACCCACTACAGGCTACCACCGTGGGAAAGGTCAACGAACAGTGGGTTCGTGGGTTCATTGGGTTGTTTTTTTTGAGGTGTTGGTCGAAAGATTTTTATATACGTAGGATACCTCAAAACGGCAATTTTGTTGGGGAAAGTAAGGAAGGTTTGGAATACTCATAAATGATACAAAACCATAGTAATAGTTATGTAATAGTAATTATGGCCCTCATTGTATCAATATAGCCATTATACCAGCTTTATTGGGCTTCACCAGGGGTACAGTGTTTTGACCCATCCCCATCTATCTATCTATCTATCTGTCTGTCTGTCTATCTATCTATCTATCTATCTATATCCCCAACCACCGAGATCACATTGTTGCTTGGCAGGTATGTGGCAGTCATCATCTCCGTGTTCTTTGCTCTCTGCGTGTTGGGCTTGAAACTCAAGGGGATTCGAACCAGCCTCAGCGCACCCATCTTGATCGTCTCGCAGCTCGGTGCGGGTTCACCTGAGTTCACCGCGTTTGGATTGGGATGATGTTTGATTTGGGTATGGGTCAATACCTATAGATACATTTTTAGTGGGATGAAACATCCGTTTACCAGCTATTTTGGGGTTCACTAGGTACCAGGGTTTTGACCCATCCCCACTTATGTGTGGGGAAGTCCCTAAGTTTGGTGCTGCCCCCCCCCCTGTTATGTTAAACCCGGACAAGTTCGATATGTCTACCAGAAACCATAGTTCTGGGTAAATTATAACGACCTCACTGCGACCTCACTGGAATCATGGTTAAGGGAAATCATCCCCTTTTATGGCCAAAAAAATCAGGTTCGTGAAATATCACAATTTACCCAGAATGATGTAATTCAGAGTATTCTCCCAGATTTGTGCATGGTCCAACGCTGAAAATGACGCCCCCAGGTGGGTTGGGAACCAACTCAGCTTACCTCCAAGTCCTCTTCCAAATGGTCGAGTTTGACATTGGAAGCAGCTTATTAGAGGGGATGTACCCAATAGAAACAGTGATTCAATGGTATATATATAATATATATATATTGTTGTTTTGCCAACTTGAGCCATGATTCACTGTCCATCATGTCCATTCCATTTCGCCGGCCTCATTGGACACCTTCCAGTGGTGGGAGGGTTGAGGATATTGAGCCATCAGCAAGGACAAAGGCAGCTGGGTTTAGGGCAGGACAGGGTTCCCCCAAATCTATTGGAGTAGATTCAGATTGGTAGCGGAGCCCATTGGGCTGCCGCAGGCATAGGACAGGGTTCCTTAGGTGTAGAATTTAAGGTGTTGCAGGGACAACATTGCACAGCCATAACAGTATCTGAGCCATGGCGGAGACAGAGCCTGCGGAAGCAGCGGGATCCAAGGGCGCACAGCTGCCTTCGTCGGCGCTTCCTTGGCATCAGATACCAAAATTTGAGCCTGGAGTGACGGATCTTAGGACCTACACTCGGAAGCTTGAGTTTCTCCGAGATTTGTGGCCCCCAGAGCATATCGAACACCTTGCTCCACGGGCTGCACTACAGGTCGAGGGGAGTGCCTTTCAAAAGGTAGCTCGACTGCAAGCGGAGAAACTTCGCACAGCTGACGGTGTGAAGTACTTGGTCGAATCGCTTGGAGGTCAGTGGGGAAAGTTGGCAGATGAGGATCGATATGATCTCTTTGAAAGAGCCTTGTTTTCAACACAACAAAAATCAGATGAGTCAAATGACAGCTACCTCACCAGGCATGATGTGGCGTTTGATGATTTACTGGGAAGAGGGGTTCAGCTTGAGGAGATCAGGGCTTACATCCTACTCAGACAATCAAGTCTGTCTGCCGGTGACCGAAAGAAGGTGATCATGGATGCAGGTGGGAAGCTGCAGTACGAGAGTGCCAAGAGGAGCATTCGCCTCCTGGGATCACGATTCTTTCAAGATCTTCAAGCAGGGGGTCGGAGCAATCAGCGGCAAAAGACATATGATGTCAACCATGTGGATGAAGTTGAAGAAGTTCACAACACCTGGACTTCGACGGAACCAGAACTTGACGAAGAGGCCATTCAACAGATTCTGCTGGAAGAAAATGATGAAGATGCCCATTTTGTGCAGGACTTTGAGGAGCAGATTTTACTGACTTGCCAAGACTCTCAAGAGTTATCGGCTTGTTTCAGCACATATCAAGAAGCTCGAGACCGCCTGAGAGACAAAGCCCGATCACGAGGATTCTGGCCTGTTCGAGGATCTCATACCAAAGGAAAAGGACGTGGCGGGGGAAAAAAGGGGCGATCGACTTTTGGGGCAGCGGCATCCAGTTCTGGCTACTTGCAAAAGCGCAAAAGCTTGGCAGAGAGGATTGCCAACTCAACATGCCGAAAATGTGGGCAGCCAGGACATTGGCGCCGAGAATGTCCGCTCAATGCCGATGCTTCCAAGGACAAGAACAATTTCACTGGACTGGCCGAGATTCACTCTGAGGAGATGATTGCCTTGACGGAGGACCAGGATGTTCTTGATGATCTACCCGCCGATGCCGTCCTGATCCACGAGGCGCACCAGGTAGGACTGGATCAAATTTTGAAAGAAAATTTTTATTTCTCTTCTCCAGCACAAAATCGTTTTGAGGACACCGTGAGAATTGAGAAAGATGAGTCTTTGAGGGTTTGGTGTTGTTTCAACGTTGAGGATCATGAATGGAAGGGGATTCGGGGTTTTCAACAAAAACTCACCTCAAAACTTGTGCAATGCTGTAGGACACACTATGGGACCAACGCTGATGCAGCTGCAGTCCAATCGACCTTCAAAGAGCCTTCCAAATCAGCCGACGCAGGTGCTGATGCTGAAAACAGCTTCAGTTTTTCCAGTGTCGATTGCCTTTTTAACAGTGAGGAAGATGTAGGAGAGGCAATAATTGATACAGGGGCTAGCCGGGCAGTGATTGGTGAACAGAGACTTCAGGGTATGTTGGATTCTCTCCCAGAGGGTTTGCGTAAGATGACATACCGGGCCCGTACCCCTGGGGTTGTTTTCAAGTTTGGAAACTCATCCAAATTGACCAGCAGATTTGCCATCCTTCTTCCTCGCAGTGAAAAGGGCTGGCTCAGAGTCGAAGTGGTGCCAGGGCAAACACCATTTTTGATATCAAATTCAATTTTGAGGGGTCTCAGGGGAGTAGTTGACGTAGAAGACCAAGTACTGAGATTCAAGGGCAGCCCACGGGTCATTCCATTGCATGCATGTCGTAAAAGTCTACTCAGTGTAAAGGTTTCGGAACTGTTATCATGCGCACCATCAGGAAAAATGCCAAGTGACACGGAAACCATCATGCATGTAGACAAGGTACAGGGACATGAGGGTTGCACGGAATCTCAAGAACATGATGAACATGAGGGTTGTACCACACATGAGGGTCGAGCATATCATGAATATCCCAACCACCACTTGGATGTTAATGAATGCATGCAGCAACAAAGAAAGGTGAATGTTCATGATAACAGGGAGATGGTCGGAAGTTCAACAAAACCTAATGTACACATGAAACACGAACCACATGAAACTGGGAACAATGTGCAGGTCAGATTTCAGGATCAAGAAGAAAATTTAGCGACGTCCAAGGTCAGCCATGGCATCTCAAGGTCAGAGCTCGTATCTCACGGCCGAGCTCACTCTCCCGGAGGACAAGACATTGGGGTTCAGTGCCACACATGGGAATATCGGGGAGATCAACAAGCCACCTGGAATCCATACACTGGAAGAGTGGGGACAAATCAGAGCACCATCGGGAAAATATCCAGGAAGCACCTTCGCGGAGATCTTCCAGAAGGACCAGGTGTATGTGCAACACATGTGGAATCGCAGAGGAGTATCATCTTGGGTCCGAAGTTTCCAGATGTACTGCCGAGCAGTGAGGAAATTAGAACCGAGTCCCGATTATCATCGGGGATACCAAGTACCGGTGACACCGAAGAGCATGTCAAAATCCAAGCCTCCGACAACAGTGACAGGAGAGTGGACCAAGATCGAGAAGACCGGAGAAGCTATGAAAATCAGCCCCAAGGGGGAGAACAAGCGTTCCATGCAGGAGCCCAAGAACGAGATGCAGACCGAGGTGAATCCCGAACGAGTCGAAGTTCTTCGCACACAGATCGCGATCATGCAGAGGGAGCTCGAAAAGGAACTGAACAGCTCCAATTCAGCTCAGTCGTCAGGTCCAGTGCTGGAGAACAATTAAATTCGATTGATCAAGAAGTGTATCATATTATCAATGGAAGTCCCTTGAAACGTCTCAGCATGAAACAAGAGCAGAAAATACATGAACAGATTTCTCAGAAAATGATTGATATTGAGGAAGGGTTGAGAACTGTTTCAGACACTGCTCTGTTCGCACGAGACAAAAGGGCAAAAGGGTTCAGCGGGCGCCCAGGCAGTCATGGTCCACCAGTGACTTTATTGGAAGTTTATTGCGAAGAAGGGTCTCAGCTTTCTTTACAAGTCCAAGCAAAAGGGGGTAGAGCTATTCGTTTTACCCGAAAAGATGGGGACCTTAGCACCAAAGAGGGAAAAGAGAAACTGTGGTCATGGGTAAAGTTGTATGAACCCAAACATCTATGGGTAGCACCCGAATGTCGATTGTGGGGAATGTTTTCCAGGTTCAACATGGGACGTAGCATGACATTCCTAGAGAAAATACTACATGAAAGGGAACATGACAAACAACACTTGGTTCTCTGCAATGATTTGTATTTACACCAAGTTGGAGAAGGTAAACACTTTCATCTTGAACAACCAAAAGGGTCAGAGATGATGGATCAAAGGGAATTAGATGATGCCAGACTTGGAACTCTACCAGCTATGTTTGACATGTGCCGCATGGGAAAACTCAAGCTTCCAAATCAAGAACGGTTTCTTCAGAAAAGAACCACGGTCTATACAACGAGTAGGGGACTATTCAACTGGTTGCACGAACAAACATGCACACGGGACCATGAGCATGCTCATATCAAAGGGAAGGCATGGATAAAGGGTAAATGGATGAATATATCAAGTTATGCAAAGGCATACACCTCAACTTTTGCCCGCAGGGTTGCCCAGTATCTCTGTAATTGGAGAAAGGAAAAACCCCTGGTTGTAGAAGAAATGGTTCTTGGATTGGAGGATCATGAAAAGCCCAGCATGGCACCCGAAGCACTGCAGCTGCAGAAGAAACAGCGTCTAAACGCCAAGCAACCGGAGGCCACCATGTATGGCAGAGCTCCATCGTGGGCAGAGATTTTCCGACATGCAGGGTATGAGACAGGGAGAGTTGGGGGTCATGAGTTTGGGGAAAATCATGTTGTCACCAAGTGGGCCCAAATGTTGACCCCTGAAATGACGGTCAAGCTCACGGTTGCTTGTCGTGGCACAGATAGACACCGCATCCATGGGCGAGCATTTGCAGCAGAGAGGTACCCATGGCGAAAAACCATTATGGTAGATCGTCACACTGGGGAAATCAAAGAAACTGGTCCAGCGGAAGAATGGGTAAAGTTGCCAAAGTTGAAACAAATACGAAAGACTGGACCAGCCAAAATCTCTCTCACACTTTTTGGACACAAGGATGCAATTGTCTCATCGAGTGTCGGTCCCGTTCCATCATCTGAAGAGAAAACAGATGAACGAGTTCCCAAGTCCGATCCTTCTGCATCTGCAGAGAGCGAAGACTCTCTCATGCCAGAGGCTCTGGATGTGAAGGAAAATCGTCGAACCGAGGTTGATGACTCCCAATTGGAATACGAACGAGGATGGGCCCCCAAAGTTGTACCTAGGTCTGGTCCCGGGTTTTTGGCACTGGGGAGTGATGCAAGGGCGGATTTGCGTCGTCTTCACAACAATTTGGGACACCCTGACCCAAGTCGTTTTGGAAAATTCCTGAAGGAAAGGGGAGCAACCTCCGAAATCATCCAGGGAGCCCTCGATATGCAATGCGATGGATGTACGGAGATGCAATCCCAACCAAAACTGTCTCAGCCCAGTCGCATCCACGAAAATTTGGATTTCAATGATGTGATAGGCGGTGATGGGGCATATTGGGCAAGTGCTCAGGGCAAGGTATATCATTTTATGCATTTCATTGATGAGGCAACCTTGTTTCATGTTGGGATTCATAGTGGGCGGAGTTTTGAAGAACAAGTGCATGCCCTTGAAACCGCATGGACACAGTGGGCAGGACCATGCAAATTGATATACCTCGATCCTGCAGGGGAATATGCGACAGAAGCCTGGGCGACTTACCTTCAATCCGAAGGTATTAAAGTTTCCATGACAGCAGCTGAGGCACACTGGCAAAATGGTAGGTGTGAGGTACATGGAAAGATTGTCAAGGACATGTTGACTCGTATGGAGGGTGACTCACCGGTGTTGACAGAGGTTGATTTTAGAAAGAACCTACGCCAAGCTTTTGCTGCCAAAAATTCTCTCAGCCGCATTCATGGATACACCCCAGAACAATGTCTTTTGGGAAAATCACGAGCATTGCCAGCTTCCCTTGTCAGCGACGATGATGCCAGCAGTCATGTGCTGGCCGAAAGCAACTCACCTGAAGGCCAATGGTTTAGGGACAGTTTGCAGCGACGCGAAGCAGCTAGGAAGGCATTTGTTCGGGCTGACAACGATTCGGCCTTCAGAAGAGCGTTGCTCCGGCGTAGCCGACCAGGTGTGCTGACTTTTGAGCCAAAAGACTGGGTTCTGTATTGGCGAAGATCAAAGGGGAACAATCGTTTGGAACATGGGCGTTGGCATGGGCCAGCCCAAGTTATTGTGGTTGAAGGAAAAAAGGTAGTTTGGCTCAGTCACCTTGGTAGGATAATTCGGGCAAGCCCGGAACAACTACGTCCGGCCTCGTTGAGAGAGTACCACAAATTACCCAAAGATTCAATGGGGAATGCTATGGATGAGACACCAAGGGGCAGGGGTTACCTTGAACTTGAGGATATCCCAGAGGATAATCAATTGGGAGAGGCAGCCCCCTCTGAAGCTTACTCACCATCTTTGGGACAAAGTGGACCACAAACTCCTCACAGCACCTCTCAACCGGACAATGAAGAATTCCCCCCAGACTCAGGTCATGGAACGTCAGCACCATCTCTAGGAAATGAAGAGAGTGAACAGGGGAATGATGGGGATGACGGAAAGTTGGAACCACATGAGATTCCTGTACCTGATAGTGATGATGGTGACTCTTTTCTATGTTTTGGGGATGATGTTGAATTTCCACAAAATAATTCCGGAGTTTGGGAAATAAATCTTTGCGAGTATGACCAAAGCTTACAACCAGAAAAAGAAGAGGAACTGGTTCATGTGTTTTTGGCTGAACAAGTTCTTTTGGCATCCACTGCACGAAAACAAAAGGTAGAAGTCCAGTACCGTAGCCTCTCGGTTGAGGATCAAAAGCTGTTTGATGCTGCCAAACAAAAAGAACTGAAAGCGTGGATTGACCACAAAACCGTTCAGCGGGTCGCCAACGGCACTTTGAAACCAGATCAAATTATGAGGTGCCGCTGGATACTCAGTTGGAAGGCACCAGAGGTAGGAAGTGTTGAGCGACGGGCAAAAGCACGGTTGGTAGTGTTGGGTTTTGAGGATCCTGATTTGTCCACTGTTCCACGGGATGCTCCAACACTAACAAAAGATGGTCGTCAACTCATCCTACAGCTGGTGGCATCCAAACGTTGGGATTTGTTGAACTTCGATATTTCCACAGCCTTTTTAAAGGGAAAAGGAGATGGCCGGGCACTTGGTCTACATGCTCCACCCGAGATGAAAAGTGAACTTCAAATGAAAGAAGGCGACCAATGCCTTCTAAAAGGGGGGGCGTATGGCCGTATCGACGCTCCATACCTCTGGTACTGTGAACTCAGAAAGGCACTGGAGGAGTTGGGTTTTGTTGCTTGTCCTTTTGACGGTTGTGTGTTTAGTTTGGTTACCCAAAAGAAAAATGGAAAACCAGAGGTTAGGGGCATGTTAGGAGTGCATGTCGATGATGGCATAGGAGGTGGAGACTCCTACTTCAAGGCCACTCTTCAGAAACTCAGGGATCGTTTCAGTTTTGGGGCATATAATGAACATGAGTTCGACTTTTGTGGGGTTCATTACAAACAATGGGATGATGGTACAATTGAGATGGATCAAAAGGGGTATCTCAAAGGAGTGGAACCAATTAATGTCCCGAAAACTAGAAGACAAGAACCTGAGTCAGAACTGAATGAAACCGAAAGATATCACCTTCGAGCTCTGTGCGGAAGCATACAATATGCTGCTGTACACACCAGACCTGATCTGGCGGCAAAGGTAGGACAGTTACAGTCATGCATTCCCAGGGCAAAGGTCAAAGATCTCCTAGAAGCCAATCGAGTGCTTTATGAAGGAAAGCGCCATCATGTGTGTATCATGGTGGTTCCCATACGAATAGAAGATTTGACCTTCTGTGCCTTTTCAGATGCCTCATTTGCAACTGCATCAAATCTGCAGTCCCGACAAGGGACACTGATATTTACAACAGACAAGAATCTTGCAGAGAATAAACGTGCCGTTGTCTGTCCAGTGGCTTGGAGCAGTCGTAAGATACCAAGGGTTGTGACTTCAACTCTTAGCGCAGAAGCTGTTGCTTTAAGTTCAACACTGGACCGTCTAGGCTTTTTGAGGCTGTTCTGGGAATGGGTCAAAGACCCAAGCGTGGACTGGACATGTCCGGACAAAATTCTGAAAGAGGCACCTCGGTGCAATGCAGTGACAGACTGCAAGTCTGTTTACGATATCGCATCGAAGCAGGCTCCACCACAGTGCTCAGAACATAGGACGTTGCTGGAATGCCTTTTAATTCGAGAGCGATTGCAAGAAAACATCTCATTACGGTGGATAGCAACACAGGCAATGCTAGCCGATTCACTGACTAAGAGCATGGATGCCAGTTTGTTGCGTGAATGTCTCCGTACAGGTAAGTATAGCCTTTTTGACGAAACAGAAGTGCTGAAACAAGGGGTTAACCGCCGTGAGAAGTTAAAGTGGCTGCATGGAGAACAGGATGGACAGAATGAATCATAAAGGGAACACTGTCTTCTGAAAATTTCAATTTTTGGATTTTTGACGAGTGTTGTTTTGCCAACTTGAGCCATGATTCACTGTCCATCATGTCCATTCCATTTCGCCGGCCTCATTGGACACCTTCCAGTGGTGGGAGGGTTGAGGATATTGAGCCATCAGCAAGGACAAAGGCAGCTGGGTTTAGGGCAGGACAGGGTTCCCCCAAATCTATTGGAGTAGATTCAGAATATATATATATACATATTGGAGATATCATGGGATGTGCATAACTTAACGTCAGTACACATCCCAATGATATCTCCCACATATCCCATTCACTCAAGATGTGGGAGACCCAACATGTCTGATTAGGCCTGTTTTTTTTTTGCAGGCACCCGATCACCGATCTTTTCAAACACACCCATGTTGCTACTTTGCAAGGAAAACCAAGCATGCAGCATGATCCGAACCATCATCAAAGCCCATGGTGGGATCTGCGTGTTTGAAATGGATGGTTTGGAACTGTGGTATCACAAAATGTCCTGTGTGTTTGGTTGTGAAAAAGAACCCGGTCCCTGGTTCTCCCAACCTCCGATCGTTGGATCATCGCAGAAGCTGGTGTGATGGGAAATCCCATTGAGGATGTGAATACCTGCAGGTGCAAGTGTGGTTGGACATAAACCCTGTTGCTTAAAAGTTGAAATCCCGAGAACTATTGGCACTATTGGCCTGGCAAAGATCACCTTAGATGTAAGTGCAGATCCAAGTTGGACCAGGGGACCAGTGGAGAGTGAGACATTCCAGGCTTGTGAGTGTCTTCTATGGGTGGGCTTTCTGGACTGGAAGAGGCCTGGAAGAACTCGCAGAGGACCGAGTTGTTGGGGTAAACGCAGCGAAAAAAATCTGGATGGGCAGATCATGCTTAAGATGATGAGTATACTACTATAGAATCATTGAACATCATTCTTAGATCAGTTTTTGAGATTTATGGTATTGTTTTTTTTTTATATACTGTATTTATGGTCAACAATTAGTGTATTTCGATCCACATGTTTTGCAACACTTTGAAGGGTGAATGTTGCGACAAATCGCAGGAAGGGTGGCTCTCACCGGCCAGTGGTCACGAGGTCGGAGAAATGCGAATCAGTGATTGATTTGGAGCGAGGTGGTCATTAGTATCCGCTAATCAAACATAGCTGGATAATCCACGAGTTCAATGTTTTTCAGCTATGAACATTGTCACACCTCCATTTAGTTCGGGGATTTCCCAGCCATGTTTGATTACCGGAGGGTATCCATCCAAAAGATGGCAGTAGGTCTTGGGGGAGCGGTTGGGAACCAGAGATAATCGGAATCCATCAAAATCTATAGTCTATACAAGTGGGGAGCATTGTGGAGGCCCGGGTATGCTTGAAACCGCTGGGTGGGATTTGTTTTTTCGGCTGACGATTGCACTACTGGGATGATCTAAGAATTTTTTTGTGCACGCGATTAGATTCCATAGTAACTGGGGCGTGTATTTCTTCTAAGACCTACAATATCTGGGACGAAGGCACACCTGGAGGAATGCTCACTTGGATGTGCGGAATTTGCCAGTTTTTGATAGTTTTTCGTGGTTTTCGTGGTTTTCGTCGTTACCTGATGATTGTAATTGCCTGTTTCCTGGGGTGACATGCCATTTGCATCTCAGCATCATGGCCACTCCGGAGCTACTCGTACTGATATGCAAATGCAAGTATGGTCGACTGAAATGTTTTACATCCCCACAATGACAGGATGATTCTCAGGGATTCGCATGTGTTTCGCGTGACTGGTGATTGCACAGCTACAGCTACAGTGGATCATTTATTATCATTCCCAAATGATCAGCGTACTTGTTTTTTACAGCATGTTTCTCCGCCTAGCCTCCCTACAGCCTACAGCCTCCCTAAAGCCTCCCTTGTAGTCGTCAAATAGCCGTTGGGCAAAGCCTTCCTTTTTTGTGTGCACCATACAAATGACACCGCTACACCCCCTCTGTTTGATGGTTGATATCCCTTTTGAATCCAAACTCCAAGGAATTTCTGGGTCCGGGTCCTCTGGGAACAGTTGGATATTAATCCCGAGGAAATATGTGGTAAACCATTGACATATCATTTTGTCTAAGTCATATATCATTTTGATTTATTTTGTCTAAGTCACATTGACAATGTAGTAAACCACAGATCACAGATCGCTCATGAGCCCTTTTTTCGTAGGACCGGAACACCTGGCGTTTTCAAAATGGCTTTCTCTGGCAGGTGCAGCCCCTACAGATTTTTCATCAACCACTGCCAAATACCTGGCACCGTGGCACTACAGAAACAGGATAGGACATTATACCCTCTGGTAATTTAACATAGCTATTGAAAATGGCCATTTATAGTGGATATTCCCATGAAAAATTGTTATTTTCCATAGCTATGTTAATTTACCAGAGGGTATATACAGTGTTATATGTGATGAGGCAAACCCCAAAAAAAGATAGAAAAGCACATTCCCACAGAAATAACGGTAAGATACAGGTTCTATCTTTTTGGGCTTTGCTACATATATGTATATAAGTATATTATAATTGTAGATAATTATGTACATATAAGATCAGTGTCTTTTTCTTTCGCCAAAGAGTAAGCTGGCAAAGCCATGACAGTTTCTTACTCTGTCTGCATGAATGTGTATGAGTCAATCTGTTGATCTGGGGGACATGTCCATGTCCGAATACCTGTTGAGCCTGCATACCTGGCTACAAATTGAGGGCCTTGCCAACAATTTGTGCATGTGGGCTTGTCTGAAAATAGTGGCGACCCCAAATTTGCAGGTTCATCATCACTTTCCCTGTTGAAACAACAATCGTGGGGTATACACCAGTTTCAGACAAATCCAACTACTCAAAAATTGGTGATACATCCGATGATATTCTCATTATTCCATTATTGCTGGTTATGCCATGTCATATCCCCTCTTTATTGTTGATTTACTATTCCCAATTCCCAATTGTTGTTTCTTACACACTTTTGGGCACCAGAAACAGGTTCCCTGTGGCGATCTCAGCTTTTCCATCTTCAGGTATGAGTTTGCTCAAGCCTTCTACCTGGCTTGGCCGAGTTTCGAATCTTTTCTGTTGGTTTTGGTGGCCACCATCATGAGAGCCCTGACCATCATTGCCATCGAATCCGTTGCTTGGTGGTTGGCATCCCCCCGGTCATTGAACCTGCCTGGGGAATCCCTTAGAGGTTTGAATGGGAAAGTCATAGGGGATTTTCCAGCAAGCCGGGGTCACCGGAGGCTAACTGTGGACATTCAGCATTTTTCGATCAAAAAATGTGGGTCGGAGTCAGAGGCTAAATATGGCTATCTCACTACTCTAGTTCCCTGGAAACCCTGTGGTTCGCATCTTATGCCTTGGACCGCAACCACATCAAGAATTCGAAACAACTAGCAGAATACAGCTCTCGACTCAGGGTTGAACAACCCATAGATTGCTATATTACAATATATATATAGTATACATGTGCATCAATATACGCTGTAAGTCATCGAATCCATACTTGCTTGATAGCAGAACATGGATTTGCAGTCCATGTCCTGCTTGGCTAGGCCTACGCAGATGAACCCTACTCAGTAGATGAGGTGGGCTCAAATGATTTTGGGAGATTCGCCAGTTTGCTTAGCTACATGAGGGTTGGTGTTTTTGAGTAAATTTTTAATTGTCTAGCAACTACGGTGGGGAAGAATTGACAACTGATTGGCTTATATTTTTGTTTCTCAGCCAAATTGAAAATTGGAGATCTCTACGCATCTCAAAACCTTAAGTCAGTGTTAGTTCCATGTAGCCTGAGAGGGGGCTGACATTCCGACATGTGGTTTGTTTTTTGGTGCGAATTCTTCCAGATTGCACCGTCTTTGCTTTTGGAGGGATGTTTTGTTTTGTAATTAGGTACCGTGGAAATGTCGCTTTTTGTTTCCTTTGACCATGACTCCTAGCTTTCAAGGGGTGTTCTGACAGAAGCGTTTTCGACCATTTCCAGCATGTTTGTTCTTTGTTTTTTCTTTTTTCGTTGAATCCTTTGTCCATCATGTGTTTTCACCTTTTTGTACAATTTTGTACATTTGTTTCAAGTTTTACCCTTTTCCTTGATTTACCCTTTGGTAATCCAACATGACATAGCTATGGAACATGGCCGGTTTGTAAATGATTTCGCCTTCAACAAATGGTGGTTGCCCATAGCCGCGCCCTATGACCTGCCAGGAGATGTCGTCCCTAGGCCTTGCCACGTTGCTGGGCGGCCTGTGTGGCGGGGTGCCGATGAATGCCACGAGCGCCATGACGGATTTGAACAAGGAGGGCATTAAGGGCGACCCGCTGGCTGCCAGATATACGGTGCCTTTGGCCGACCTGTTGGATCTGTTGGTTTGTTGGTTTTGTATGGTTTTGTTGGGAGGGGGTGGCTTGGTGCCGTGGTGTGACTTGTTTTGTTTTGGGGGAGGAAGGTGTAATAGGTGTAAGTTGGTGTAAGGGTGGGAGTAGATCTGAGAATGATTGATGATGTATGTAATCTTCCATATACTATGAGGTTTTGGGGATATATATATATATAACTACCAAATATGGGGATTCGGAATATGTGTTGACCATCTAGGACACTTTTTTGGGGCAGGTGTAAGGTAAGGTTTGGAGAGATATATCACAAGAAAACAGTGGCATTTGACACTCAAAGGGTTTACCAACCAAAATCAATGTGGATAATGTGGTCATAGGATTGAATGATAGTCACTGATAGTCTGAATGATTTGCAGCGACCTAGACGACCTAGGGACGACCTAGTCATATCCCATACCGAGTGAATCAGTCGGAGAAGATGAGGAGCCCCCCATTATCACATGGAGATTCGGCCATGTTTCTCAGGTCCGAACCATGCTCCCCAGACTTGGTTGATGGGAAATGTTGCAACCAGAAGAACCCATCCTTGATCTGGTTGATGGTGACTGGAACATGTTTTATTTTTCAGAGGGGTAGGTATATCACCTATAAACCATAGTGAAATTGAACTTATTTTCCATAATATATTGGGAGATCTTCATCATCCCAACTGACGAACTCCATCATTTTTCAGAGGGGTAGGTATACCACCAACCGGTGATGGTTCATAAAAAACACAAACGCTTCTTGCTGATGTCATGGTCATGTTCATTAAATCAATCCATTGAATACTGGGGCCTCCCAAGACAAGCTAGAAAAGCCCACTTGAGAGGTGCTGAGACATGGGCTTTCTTGATGGAAGCGTCATCCGTCTCAGAGCATCATTTTCTCAGATTGTTTTTCATATATTTTCTCAGAGGACATGATATAAATACATATATAAACACAAGGAAACCGGAAAACTGTGGGTTTTCAGGTTTTCACAACCGGGTTTTGACCATGCTCAGCATATCTCAGCATTCCCCATGGACCAGGTGGCCATTATCACCCTGCTGCACTTGGGGATGCCACTTCTCCAGATTGGCTTGGGAGCTCTGAACATTCCTAGCTCCCCGAAAAAAAGATGATACCCTTCCTTTGTCGCCTACAAAAATAAAGGCCCACATCGGATTTGTTGATTCGTCCCCATATCGGGCCCCATATCTATTCATTGAATAGTATAAATAGGGATTGGAACTAGATGGAACTAGTATAAATATAGTTTTTAAGAGTTTTTTGAGGCATGGAAGGTGATGTTAGGGTGATGGAAGGCATTTCCAGATTTCCTTTTGGGCTTCCCAAAAGGATTGAACAGATTTGAAAAGGATTGAACCCTTCAAATTGAATTTTCATGATTATTTGCCTGGCTTTTTTTTGGGGATTTCGCCTGACTCTTAGCGGATCGGTGCCTTGGGTCGTTTCGGCCCAGTGATCCCCGAGTCGTATCGAGTCGTGCGTCCCGATCAGGTGGGGCTCTGGCATTCCATTGGTGGACTATCTGCCCAGGTTTCTCCTGGGAGGTCTTCTGATGCAGACACTGGACATGCAAAGATCAAAGGGTTGAGAAATATGAAGAGATCCAGCTACTTGGTGGCTTATCCCACTTAGTAAGTGGGTTATAACCCCAGTTATAAATGGGATAAGTAGGGTTAATCCACTTATAACTGGGGTTATAACCCACTTACTAAGTGGGATGAACCACCAAGTAGTAAGCTAGTATTGGCTGGCTTGTGGTGATATTCTATGATATTCTATCCTAATCCTTTTGTGCATTCGCAGGATTGTATGATCAGTATGGTTTTGGCATGTAAAATGGCAGTAATAATTCTCTTTCCAGGACTTGGATCAGGATATGATGTCAGTTTGGGATTATCCCCAATGACTAGCATATCTTATCTTTCCTATTCTTTCCGAAAGACGCTACATTGACTTTTTTTCCCGCTTGCCAGTACCATGAATTGGATCATGTTTATGGCCACGATCCCCATTTCCTGGTTGACCTCAACAACATTTCCATTGTCTGAAGTGCTTGAAGGTAGCATGTGCAGCAACATCTCATATTTGGCGGATAAAAGCCGTGGTTTCCAACATATATATATATATAATATAATATTATATATTGATTTATAGGGGTCCCCCCCAAAAAAACAACTCTTTTCAAGGATGTTGTAGATTTGTAATGGTTGTCAGCTTTCCAACTTTTCTAATTGTGGTTCACCTCAGGAATCGTAAGTGGGTTAGTTCACCCTAGTATTAAGATGTTATAAGTGGACTAACCCTACTTACCCTACTGGATCAACCGGGGTTATAACCCACTTACCATTCGGTAATCAAACATGGTAACAAAAAATGCACCATTGTTGGTTCCTATGGACCTCCATTTAGAAGATATGTCCCAGCTTGCCATTTTTCTCTTGACACCGGATGGTTTGTTGCAAGATAAGAGACCGCTAGCCTGTACAAGGCAATCAATTTCCTTACAAATCCATAGAATATTGTTGTTGCTAAAAAACATCCATTTTACATGGGCTGAACCACGAAGGCACCCACTTAGGGGCACCCAAAACATCTCAAGATATCTTCAGGATGGGGGGCGGCATGCTGATGGACTGGGCTTTCCTGGTGACCCGCCGGCTTCAAAGGCAGGGCGTGACATGCCATGCCATGATCAAAATGGCGCAGATCGAAGAAACATGTGATCATATGGAAACATATGTAAAACTATGGAAAACTGAATTCTAATTGGTGAGCTAGTTCAATCAAGTTGAACTCACTCCATGGCTCATCTACCAGAAATCGGAAGTGGGAACATGGCCGAAAAGATGATCGTTTCCCCGTGGGTAGATTTTTGGCATCTTCCTGGGGCCTGGGAGCCATGGGAAATCACTGGTTCAAAGCTCAACATCTTTTGCAAAACAATGAAAAACAAATGTTTTTCCATGTGTTTCCAAGCTGCTTGGAAATGTATCCCCCAGGAGTGGCCGCATGGTGATTTGGTGATTTGCTTGGGTTATAAAATGTTATAAACCCATCGAACTATACAGTAACATACAGTAACCATAAAGCACCAGAAACCCCACCACCATTCACCATAATGTCAACCCGGGCCCGCAGTGCCTGCATGACAGCCTGCCTTACTTTCGCCTGGTGCACCTAGGAGTGGCCGCATGGTGATTTGGGGCATGATCCTGACGTCGTTGTTCAGCGACATGACCCGCGGCATCGCCTGTGGCACCGTCGTGGCGCTGGGCTTTGTGATCATCCGCTTCTCGAAGCTGGAGGTGCGGCCGGGATGGGAAAACATGGGCCTGGGGTTGTGCCAAGAAAACATGGGAAAACATGGGAAAACACCAGAAATTGAGGTGCAATCTAGTTGGCCCTCACTGCCATGGAACATAGATTGAAGACACAAAAGAAAAACCAGGGGTTTCATCATGTTTTATATATGTTTATATATATATATGGTTTTTTGATGGTTCGGTGTTTTTTGGTCCTATTAAGTGGGTCAACCATTTGGTGTCCCTTGAGCTTTTTGTCGGTCCATGAAATCCTGGGGAATGTGGCTGTGGCGAATCGTCTGTTTTTGGGTAAAAATTACCATCAGTTTGATGGTTTTTCAATAGACTTATCCATGTTTATCATCATCAATTTATATCAATTTATGGGTTTTGAAAAATGTTTATCCATGTTTATCCATGTTTATCCATCATCAATTTATGGTCCATGTTTCCCCTAAAGTTTTCCCCAAAGATGTTTCCCAATAACCCATGACCACCCCTTTTTGTGGCACACCATTGTCAGACGCACCCCTTGCGACCTGCCTGGTGAGGTCTTGAAATACCACGTGTGTGGCCTCTCGTCGGAGCGTTATGATGTGACAAGTTGTCAACTCGGTCCCTTTCTGGGGATCAGGTCGCTAGGTCACTAGGTCACTAGGTCCCTAGGTCACTAGGTCACTAGGTCAGCAGGTCTCAGAAATGATGATTGTAGTGATACGCTGATACACTGATTTGTGGTGTTTAAATATGTTCAATATGTTTGAACATGTTCAACGATATTTGGACGACGATCCCCAATAACTAGTGAAATCACCAACCAGCAATACTGATATAAGGGAGACGCTGCCAAAATGATCTTACCTCAGGTCTGTGAATTAGATTGACATCCAGAGCAACTTTAGTCCTTATTCCTCTTAAAAGATAGGACCATGCAAGCGAAATTTGGTAGACACATCAATCTCCATTTTTGTTGGTTTGGTCAATTTCCATGTTTCATAGTATTTTCATCAATTAAATCGACATTGTTGCTGGTGATAGGTGACATTTCCCCTCGTGGTTGTTGGACCATCCGCCAACGCACCGGATTGGACGAGGGGTGCACTTCCGCTCGGGGGAGTTGTACAGCAGTGCTCAGCGCGCCATCTTGAAGAAGTACGGAGATCAAACCGAGGCACTGCAAAGTCATGAAGGTTCCCGAAATCATCCAAGTCGACCATTTTCGCATTGAAACCAGTGGGGATTCTCCATTTTAGGAAACCTCTGTCGAGATTTCAGGGTCGAACCTTCCCCCCCAAAAAATGGGGGGGGTTAACTAACCCGTCTTTCGGAGTTGAACCAACCAGTCATTAGTAGGGATTCGGGATATAGCTGGGATATTGGTTGGGATATACTGGAGACATAATTGGTTGGATGTCTTCAGATTTTCAGGTTGAATTTCATCTTTTGTTTTATGGGATTTAGGCAAGGAAAATGTGGCAAGATGGAAATACAATGGGGATAAATTGTCCACATGTGTGGTTTAATGGCTTAAACATGGTTGGGTTTAGCCATGAAATGAAGGTTGTTCAACCATAATCCTAGGATTTCTAGATCTATGTCTTAAACATGATCAAACAATGTTTGTGAAGTAAAGATTTACATCCATCTAGTATTTTTGGAATTGAGCCTGGGTCCAGGGACTGAGTCAATCTGTGTTTGGTGGGTTGCAGTAATGGCAAATTGTCAAACATACTCTTGTAGATATTTGTTTCTGCCATACCTTCTGTACGCGCTGTATATAGTATATACATGGGAGGATGGACTAGTCGCTCCAGCTCATCTTTGTAGGGTATTTGAATTGTCTAAGTCTAAATGCAGAATCGGGTGATCGGCCCTTTGACCATAGATATCGTTATCTACAATGTGAAGCCCCCCTCGGAAAATGTGTTTGTTTCACTTCATGAAACTATAGATTTATTCTAAACCAGCTTGCCAATGTTGTTTGGTTGGATTCCTCACTTTGGTATATTTTGGTTGTTTTGAACTCCCATATTTTCCTTGGCGCAACCATTTAAATCCATTTTGGCGGCTTGAATCCCAATTTGGGTTCAAACCAACATTCCAGTTTGAGTTTGATAAATTTTTCATCCATCAGAATTGGTTTGAGGTCCCAATGAATGGTGTATCAAAAACAACGAAAAACAATTTTTAATGGGAAAATCCACTATAAATGGCAATTTTCAATAGCTATGTTAGCCATTACCAGAGGGTAAATGGTGTATCAAAAACAGCATAAAACCACCGTTGAAATCCTGCAATCGGCAGGTGGTGGGGCTCACAGGTTTCGTCTTCGAAGGAGTGGCCATTTCCTTGGCGTTGTATCTCAAGGACGGCAGCAGGGCAGGGCAGCAGGGGTGGCGCGGCTGCGTTTTCGGTGTCTGTGGTTTCTGGAAGAATGTGGTTCGCTTCGGATAGGTTACCTACTATATCCCATAGGATCCATGCATGGTATATTTGCTAACATTTGGGGTATATTGATGGTAAATGTTACCATATATGGCATACATGGATCCTATGGGTATAGATCCTAATAGCTTGGAGGATCATCAGTTGCTAGGTCAGGTTCGGAAAAACTTGGAGGATCATCAGTGACCAATACATTACCCAACCATTCTCCAACGACTTCGGTAATCAAACATGGCCAGCTGGGACCACACCGGAGGGTGCCATGATATCCCAATGATTATCCCAATGATATCCACAACACATAAAACTCCCTACCATTATTCCCATGATATTCCCATGATATTCCCATGATATTCCCATATATATATATACGTATATATTAGTTATTATCCCTATAAATCCCTATTGTTGTTGGTTAAAACATTTAAAACATCCATTTTACAACGATGGCCAGCTTGCAACACAGCAACACGCAGCATAAATTCCGCTGCAGGAGACCATCCGACATCCGGATGGGGAGAAGCCCAAGAGGTTGCTGATTTGGGTCGGCGAAACGGGAGAACATAACGATCGACACTGTTACAACGAGCAGATGTATTGGAGGTCATCCCCACAAACAATAATCATCAAAAACCATCAGCAACGAACTCCTCAGCGGCATTGACGTCAATGCGTCATTTCCCGACAAAATTTCCCCGACTTGAAACCAAAGTGGTGATTTTCTGACGTCGGCCCCAGGTTGATCATCGATTGTGCGGCCTGTCAGGGCATCAATGACTCTGCTATGTCTCACTTGGCCAAAGTTGCGCAAGATTGCAGAGATAATGGCACCACGGCGGAAGGATTTTATTTTGGTTTTCAATTTTTTGGGAGAAGGGCGAATCACTGACAAGTGCATACACATACCATAGTTGGGGTTATTATCCACTAATGATACATAAAGGGGGTTATGAGGTTAATGGATACAATGATCCAAATTGTATGTTTCAGTACCAAGATGTACCAAGAGATACTGTAGCAATAGCGACTCCAAACGTTTGATGCTTTCACAACACTTTCAAATGTCTACACATTTCCAACCTCTGACTCCGAAAACCTACAAATTCGATGCATTCACAGCCGCATGCCGCACATCTCAATTTCGACCAGCCCTGAGGCGTGCAGCTGGTCTTTTGCAGTTTGAGTCCTTATGATGAGGTCCTTGGGGACTTCTCAGAAAAAAAAGGGGGGTGGCCGAAGATGTTTTTTAAAGATTTCTGGGCATTTATGGGAAGAAACACTCGGATACTCAGCTTTACAGTACCATTTAGGTCAAAAATCACTCTTGCTGAAGGGTCATTTTGGTCATTTTTGTGCGGTACTGATTGGTCGAAGGCCGCGAACCAGTTTCAGATGCCACCCACCCCTTGTCGACAATTTAATTTTTTCCTCAAGCACTTGAGGGTGTGGCATGTTTGGAATGTCGCTACTTGTGTAGGAGTACCCATCATTTCTGGCACACTCAGTTCAGGAATTTGTAGGCTCAGGTTTAGTGTGGCGATGTTGTTCTTCAGTTTGCATGTTCACCAACAATGGTTTCAGTACAGGCAGATTGTCCCAGTATCATTATTAATTGTCAGATGATTTGCAATTTGTACATGGCTGTATCATGCTGCATTTTTTTTAGTGGCATGTAGCTGTTGGTCAAAAAAAGCTATTGTATTGCTATTGTACCATATTGTACCCATGTTAGTTTACTTGGAAGAATGACCAGCGGACCAGCGGTTCCCCGCGCCTGAGCGCCATGTAATCCGATGTGAATCATATGCCGCCCATGGCTGGATCATCTCTACATGGTCGATCTGTAACTGCCAGAAGTGACAGATAAGGATATACCCTCTGGTTATGACTAACATAGCCATGGTATATATAGATGGCCCATAGAAATAGATGGTTTACCGAACTTAATAGCATGGTGATTTTCCATGGCGAACTGTTAGTCATAACCAGATGGTAACCAGCTAAATCCGACATGTTTGTTGATACCGAAGTGCCTGTTTTTGCAGGTACAATCGCCATAGATGTCGTTTTTCCTATGGGTTGGGTAACAGACCGGCCCGCAGCAATTTTCCCGATTGCCAATAGGACATTCTGTTCAACTAAACGTGTGACTAAACCCACTGAGTAACTGATGTCGGTGGTTAAAAATCACTTAAAAATCCCTATTCTTGCGGTAAAAGCACCAGTTTGCTGATCCTTGAGTCCAATTTTTTACAGGAAAGAATGAGCATTTTTAGGCCCTAATCGGCCTGGTAACCTGGTAGGACTTGCTTCGAAGCTGGGCTCTGGAGGGCGATGGCTGTCGCTGGGCAGAGGATGTTGGGTCGGTGGGGTAGCAGTGGAACAGTAGATGTTGGGTCAATGTTTAAGGATATGGAGGTTTCCATAAATGGGTGGTACCCCAAAATGATGGTTTACAATGGAAAATCCCAATCTAAAATGGATGATTTGGGGGTACCCCCCATTTATGGAAACCACCATATGTTTAAGCATATACCTATCTGTCCATTTTTTGAGGGCAAAGGTTTTGTTAAAGAATATGCATCGATTTTCTCTGATCTCTGGGGGTTGATGAATTGTATAGATGTTTTGATGAATTGTTCTGGAATCAGATCTGGTTTGATCCCATCATCCCATTTGGGGATGAGCCTTTTGCTGTGGATTTTTTGCCAACATCTTAGCATCGAGATGTACCAGACTTGATGTCCAAAAATCATGGCTATCTCAGATGTCAAAGAAATAGTGCAATTTTGCAAAAGTGAGTTGAGTTCAACTCAACTTCAACCATGAAATTCATGGAGTACTGCTACACCAGACCGGTCACATCCGGTCACTAAGTTAATGCACTAAGTTGTTAGTAAGTTCCATAGGTCAACAAAAACTGACCGGCAATGGTCATCGACTTACCAACGGAAACATTTATGTCTTATGACTAACAATTATTTATTATAATTATTATTACACATTCTTATATAGTTACCCTCTGGTAAACTAACATAGCTATTGAAAATGGCCCATTTATAGTTGATTTACCCATTAAAAATGGTGATTTTCAATAGCTATGTTAAATTGCCAGAGGGTAGTTCCCCAGGTTAGTAGGTTAATGACCTATGGAATCCTCATGGTTAGCCCACTTATGACTGGCCTGACTGGCTTGTGATTTTTTGCGGGAGCTCTCGGGGATGATCAAATCAACCATGTTGGCAGCTGCATTTTTTAAAACCATCCCATTTTTTGCGATAAACATACTAGTATATATAATACAGTATATATATGTATATATATATTATAATATGTATATATATAATATATAATGATATGTGTGTCTATATCTATATTTATATATTAATATATATATGATAGTAATGATTATATATTGATAATACTATCCCTTTGCTTAAATCATCCCCACATGTTCATGTTGAATCTCGAATCTCGCGAAGACCACCATAGAACTATGATCCACTCCAGTTTTGATGCTTGAAACGACACAATTTTGTGATGAAGTGAAACCATTTCAAAGGTCAAATCACAATCTTTCCTGTGTTTTATCTTCATTGTTTATGGTCACAAGCCACTTTGAGACTAAAGATCACTATATGAATGAACAACTTGTTAAATCACCATGTCTTTACGGTGTTTTATCACCATGTTTCCATGATTCCTCCATTTTTCCAGTGTTTGATCTCCATTTTTGATACGCAAAACCTCCCATGTTTGAACGTTTAAAGACCATCCTTCCATGGGCGTCATTTAGGTCGCATCGCGGCCTCGGTGACGCAAGCGTTGTCGGAAGCCGAGCGGCAAACTCTGGAGGAGATGCAGCAGCCGGTGACGCCGGTGGAGAGGACCCGGACATACCCGGAGCCATGGGGGGTTCATCCGAAAAACATGGAGAGTTTTTTGTGGGATCATTGGGATGTAGAATGGGAATATGATGGGTATATCACATATATATATAAATTGGTGGATTTCATGGGATTTCTGTAAAATGGGACACCAAATGGGATAATGCTGATATAACCAAAGAAATAGTAGTTTACCCTTCAAAAAAGACAATGAGGGTTGGCTATCAAAATGGCCCAGATGGTTTTTCTTCATGTTACATTTACCAAGTTATGATGTTCCATAATGTTAAATGTTATGATTCAGTCATATGATTTTTGCTATCATAGGTTTCTCATGATTTACCAATGACTTATGATTTAAAATTTGGCATCCCTAGCCCTGTCCCAGGACGACGGACGAACCGAGCAAGGTGCGCGCGCTGACGCGCTGGCTGGGACCGGAGAAGGCACAGGACCTGCTGAGTTTCTCGGCCTCAAAGCGGGCCCCGGCGGAAACCATAGGAAAACCATAGGAAAACCATAGGAAAACCATAGGAAAACCATAGGAAAATAGGGCTAGAACTATGAAACTATGGGGATTCATGGCTGATTTAGCTCAGTTGGTTGAATTCACAGGACACATGGTGTTATTTAGCTTAATCTTATATAATTACAATTGAACATATTTGGGATCATCATACTGCATTCAGTTGGTATGAACCCAAACATAATAAAATTCAGTGGATCTAGTTGAAAGAAACATGCAATATAGTTGGAATGGAACAGGAATATAATGGGACATAGACATATGTATATATATACTGTATACATCACCAACAATATCATTTGGAGAAGGCCACACGGGTGTTTCTCTTAATTAGGGTTATGAGTCCAACAGCACAGAGAATACAGGATTTCATAATAGAATAACATAAAAACAAACTAGAGCAAACAAAAACAACGAACCAGAAAACCAAAAACAAGAAACACAACAAGAAACAAAAACAACAAAAACAACAAAAAAACAAAAACAACAAAAACAACTGAGGAAAATCCAGGTTTTGTTTTGTTTTTTATTTATTGTTTTGGGTGTGTGTGCGTGTTTCTTGTTTTGTTTTTTTTTTTCTGGTGAATCTTCCTGTCGGGTTGTTTTTGTTGCTACTTTCTCTGTTGAAGCCGGGGTCATAAAATTAGGGACAAAACCATGGGTGTCTTGGGCAAATCTGACGATTTTTGGTGGGTAAAATGGCGTATTCATTTTTTTGGTTATGTGTTATGTGCATTCCACTTGGTAAAGTGAGCAGACACGCTTTGCTAACGAAGTTAGACGTGGGATATTAGCCTATATGGGTTGTATATGGGTTATTAACCATTCACAAACTGGGATGCACCCCCCGAGGATGCTCACTGGTTCTGCAATATGTACCAACATCCAACAAAAGGGCCCCGTCATGTAGGTAAATACTTCATACAAGAGCATGACCATTGGAAACAAATAGGGATACATAGTGGCTCTGTGTTGGATGTTTGATGATGTGGATGGTTTTGCAAAAATGCCCAACCGTGGGATTTACCAACCATATGTACATGTACTGTAGGTATTTCATTTCATGGTATTTAATTATGATTAATTATTATGTCACATAGGTATTTCAGAAACCACCTATAAGAATAAGGAGTTAGACGGGGATTATTGCAGGTTTCATGTCGATCAAACAGAAAAACCTTCAGGGCAAAAAGCCTGGAATGAAACCGTCGCTGGCGATTCAACCCGCAAAGGTGGCTGGATTTTTCCAGAGAACTAAAGCTTCATCAACAGTTCGGGATTGACTTCCAGAATTCCATGTTTGGTACACAGGAGTGTATATTCCCATGATATCCCAATTACCCCAAGCCGAAAAAAATCACCCATCGCCCTATCAATCCCTTTTGTTGCTGGATGATTCCACGAGGGCATATTCCAATGATATTACACTGATGTATCAATTATATTCTTATCGAAGGAAGTTTAGAAGTCAAACTTCCGACAATATGGACAGATGAAAAGCAGAGCAGGGAAGAGGCAGAGAGAAGAGAAAGATTAGAAGAAAGAAGAGTAGAAGAGAAAGAGTAAGAAGAAAGAAGATGCAGATGCGCGAAAAGGTAGGGAAGTCGCGAAACACTGTGTTTTTTCCAATGATTTGTGGCTCCGGAGGGTCGAAAAGTAGGCTCGCCAAAGCAGCGGGTGCGGAGCCAGCTGGCCAGATGAGAGATGAAAAATTGCACGCCGTTGTGGCGCGAAGCACATTTCGAAGTCAAAATGTACAAAGCACACCAGCTTCGGGCCACTTAGTTGAGATGTCGAAAAAGTGCACGCCGTCGTGGCGCGAAGCACACTTCGAAGTCAAAATGTACAAAACACACCAGCTTCGGACCACTTTTACTAGTTGGGATGTCGAAAAAGTGCACGCCGTTGTGGCGCGAAGCACATTTCGAAGTCAAAATGTACAAAACACACCAGCTTCGGACCACTTTTGGAAGTTGAGATGTCGAAAAAGTGCACGCCGTTGTGGCGCGAAGCACATTTCCAAGTCAAAATGTACAAAGCACACCATGTTCGGACCACTTTTGGAAGTTGAGATGTCGAAAAAGTGCACGCCGTAGTGGCGCAAAGCACATTTCGAAGTGAAAATGCACAAAACACAACATGTTCGCGCCACTTTTGGAGGTTCGGATGTCGAAAAAGTGCATGCCATTGTGGCGCGAAGCACATTTCGAAGTCAACATGTTAAAAGCACTAGGGGTTCACTAGATTACACTACATTACACTACACTACACTCCACTACACTACACTACGCTACAACTACAACTACACTCCACTACACTCCACTACACTAAATTACACTACACTCCACTCCACTACACTTCACTACACTACACTACAAATACAACTACAACTACACAACTACACTCCACTACACTCCACTACACTCCGCTACACTAAATTACACTACAGTACACTACACTACACTCCACTACACTACATTACACTACACTACACTACCTTCCACTACACTTCACTACACTCCACTACACTACACTCCGCTACACTACACTACACTACAACTACAACTACACAACTACAATCCACTACACTCCACTACACCCCACTACACTAAATTACACTACACTAAATTACACTACACTAAATTACACTACACTACATTACACTACACTACACTACATTCCACTACACTCCACTACACCACACTACAATTACACTACACTACATTACACTCAATGACACTGCACCACAGATAGACAGGTAGACAAATAGATAGATAGACAGCTAGACAGGTAGAGAGCTAGACAGATGAAGGAGAGAGAGAGAGAGAGAGAGATAGATAGATAGATAGATAGATAGATAGATAGAAAGAGAGATCGATCGATCGATCGATAGATAGATAGGTAGATAGATAGATAGATAGGTAGATAGATAGATAGATAGTCAGAGAAAGAGAGAATAGTGAGAGAGATCAATCACCTTTCGATCCATGAGTGGCTTCGCTCTGCCATCCCTGATTCACAACAACCAACCTCTCCTTTTTCGGTTTCTTATTTTTGAAACTTCCGCCACCGCCTTGTGCGGTACTACTGGTAAATCTAGTTATATTCCAGAGATTTACTATATCTTCCATAGATTTAGATTTACCATAGATTTATCATAGATTTCCATAGGTTTCAAGCGCATTTTGCCGCCCTATCGCCGCGCGTTTTGCCGCGCCGAGGCATCGGCACCTGGTACGAAGTCACCGAGCAGCAAGAGATCACTTGCCGGGACGAAGTCATGACCTCCGCACCTCGGACCGACCTTTTTTTGGGAAAGGGAGAAATGAGTTTTTTTCAGGGCTAGACATGGGAAATTAGTTGCATATATATATAATATGTATTATATAATATATAATATTATATATATATATATTGGATCTCTTTATGGTAGCGATCCAATTTGAACATCTCTTCTAAAACAAATATGATCCCATGAGAATTGGCCAGACCAGTTCAACGACACCACTTCCTCGTTGGCACCCAAAACCATGGGAAAACGCTCAACAATTGCCATCAAATGCAACAAGAAGGAACCTGCAACAAGAAGTTCGTTTATAACATTTTATAACCCCATCTAAAGATGCATCATCAATCCAATGATTAGCCTAGAGAATTCCACAAACTTACGACGTGCCCAGGGTTCTCTTGCTGCAGCTATTTGCTGGAGGGTAAAGGAGGGTTAAATCAATGCAAATCACCATGTGTGTTTCTTAACATCCCCAATTTATCTTGGTGAAAGTAACATGTTCACTGTTGGCCTAGTTAATTCAATGAACTTAAGTTATCATCAAGTCTAAGTGAGGTCTTCTAGTCTAAGTTTAAGACCGGGTCAGGTCTTCTTGGCGGTTCCCGGGCTGTCGGACGTCCAGATGGAGGTGCAGACCGGCACGCAGAACCGCCCCGCGATGCTGCTGCGCACCGCCCAGGGCGCTGTCTGTCCCGCGGAGGCGTTGATTGGAAGCCACTGCCGCGGCCTGGATGGCGCTAGCGAAAGGGCTGCGGGACTGGTGAATTTTGGGAAAGTCACGGAAAGTCCTTTATAAAAGCGGAGTCTGGTTCGTTATGGTTCTACTATGTTCTACTTATCAATGTGTAATTAGATGATGAAACCTGTGATTTTGTCATTGGGGTCTGGTTTTGGATAGTATGTTCTTATGACTTATGACTTGTTTTTACCGAATTGTGCATAATGCACATTGTCACATTGTTGTTTGTTGTGTTTTCATGCCTCAGCCTTTGAAGAAAAAAAACGCAGAAGGAACAGTTTCCTTAGTGATAGGATCAGATACCTCGACCATCACGAGCATGACCATGGCTTCCATGCTCCTCTGGCGAGCATCGCAACAGAGTTGTGCGTCCGTGTCATGACCTCTGTATCAAGGTTGCCCCATTCAACACATTGTTTTGCTGAGAGTTGTTGATTTTGATTGATTTGGCAGATCTGCTAGAGCTGACGTCCCTTCTGCAGATTCCGAACATATGAGAGTATGAAACATGAACTAGAACATGTTGGTCCCTCACAGATAGAAAGGAGTAAGTCCTTCAAAACAGTAAACCCACCACTGGGAAGATCTGTGAAGTTACATGGACAGTGAAGATAGGATACACACACATATATATAAATCATATAAAAGGTAAAGTGGCTAAAGATTCATGGGTATCTCCCCATTGACAAACTTGTTCGTCCTAGACGTGTTTGGGACCGCGACGATGCAGTCGCGGCCACAGCCCGCCACGTCGTCCGCAGAGTTCAGGTGGCAAGTGGATTGCAGTGGCTCGTTCCTGCGGTTTGATGATCCATGAGATTCAACTTCTCAAAGAGGACCATCGAAGCAGTCTTCGAGGGATTTGATTTGGGAATTTGAGATGGCAAAGATTTTCCAGGGAAAACGATTTGATCTGAGGATTTTATTTGGGAATAGGTTGGTTTATTTTATCAACTTCTATCAACTTCTTGAGATGATGAGAGGCAAACATGTTCCAGGGAAAACAACTTGTTTGACGGAAGTTCTTGTGTTCCAGGGTTGAGTTCACAAGGGATTGTATGATATTGTATGTTCAAAAAGTACACGCATGTGTGCCAGGTATGTACATTTGCCGCTAGCGTTTGATCGATGATGACAAAATTTGGAAGGTCCAACTCTGACGCAGCAAAGGGCTATGGTAATAAGGGTAATTACGGATCAGATTTGAGTACCACCCAAGAATCGGATGTCTTCTTCCCCAAAACCATCAGTACACCAGTGCTTCCCACTTGTGTGAAATGTCTAGGGATGGTTTCACAAATACTTGATCATTTTTTGATGAGTGATTTTGGGATGATGACTCCCAATGACCAGCTCATTTTTGAGCGGTTGAATCTGCCATAGAATCCACCAGATTGTTTGACATCAGAAAATCACATATCCTTCACCCTTGAGAAGCCTGGTTAAACCTTGGATATCTTGGATAGGACTGTCATCAATTGCTGTAGCTATGGGACTAGTCATACTGCGGATGGAAGAAATGCTGCACCACCAAAAGGATGGTTGAAACCCTATAAATAGTGGGATAAAATCATCTACTGTATCAACTGGTGCAGGATTTCTTCCATCCACAGTATGTTGATGTCTAGGATCTCTAGGATTTCATGTGTGTCCCATCCAGGGACCCCCAAACGGGGCAAGTCATTGGTGAGGAGACCCGCGGGGCTTTGCTAACGCTGGGGCTCCACCAGCAGCTCTTGGAATCGGATCAGCTGTCAGCGATGTATACCTTGAGCAAAGGTGGCGGCTGGCGAGGCCAGGGATAGTTTGGGTAACCAAAGATCTTTGACTTGGGTAACCAATGACTAGAATATCTATCCCAAAATTTGCCAAGGTTTTCCCTGATGGGGACCTGGGATAGCTACATCCTGTGGAAGTAGTGTATGTGTCAAGCTATTGGCGAGTTACCACCATTTTTTTTTGGTATTTCTACCAGTGGTGACCCCTGGTTTCGTGGGTTTTCCAGGCACGGCATTCTTTCAAACCATACAACTATTGGTGGCTTGTGCCTCTGGACCCGGTTAGCTAAAACCGGCGAAACCCACCTTGTGTGTTTCTGAAATCCGATATATCTACCATGCAGAAACCATCGGTAACCTGGCTTTCGACTTGAACTGTTAAGCGGCTTCGCCAGGCGTGACCTTCGATGCCAAGACCAGCAAGCGCCTGTCGAAGACCCTGGGTAGCTTCGGGCCCAGGAAGCGTTCCAGCTACAGCAAGCGGCAGAGCTATGTGCGGGTGGGCAGCAAGCGCCTTGGCATTTTTTGTTTTTTTGGCCACTTGTGAAAGGTTAAATGTTCTAAATAACTAATTGTAGTTATCATACTATATGATATTAGTAGGTTTTCAGATTGTTGTGTAATGTTATAAGTGATCAATCACTAATATGACACGCTATACTGTCGGTTGACACTTGTTTTATATGTGTGTGTGGATAGATCAGATGATATACGGCACACTGACTGAAATGTCGATATAGGTGATGTGTATATATATATATGTCTGTAATGTCGTGCAACATTAATTACATGTATGAGATCTGATGTAACATGATGTAACAGCACATAACATTGCAGATTCCAGTGATGCTGGTGATGCTGCTGGTGACCATCATGATCATGATCATGATGATGATGATGATGATGATTATGATGATGATGATGATGATGATGATGACGACGACGACAATGATGCCCCCTGATGCTGATGATGCTGATGATGATGATGATGACGACGACGATGATGACGATGATGGCGATGATGACGATGATGACAATGATAACGATCATGACGATGATGACGATGATGACAATGATGACGATGATGACAATGATGACGATGATGACGATGATGACGATGATGACGGTGATGATGGTGATGATGGTGATGATTATGAAAATGATGATGATGATGGTGACGATGATGGTGATGATGATGGTGATGGTGATGGTGATGATGATGATGATGATGATGATGCTGATGATGATGATGATGATGTCACTGAGGATGATTATGATGATGATTATGATGATGTCCCTGCTGATGATGATTGATGATGATGATGATGATGATTGTTGATGATGATTGTTGATGATGATGATGATGATGATGATGTCCCTGATGATGATGGTGATGATGGTGATGATGGTGATGATGGCGATGGTGATGGTAATGGTGATGGCGATGGCGGTGGTGAGGGTCGCGGTTGCGGCGGTGGAGGTGGTACAACTACTAATGCACACCAATCGTTTTTAGATTGGATGATGTTTCTTGGTGTTTTTTTGTGCTGAAACAGGGGATATTTTCAAATATTCATTATGGATGGAGTCTTTGGCATCTCAACTTGTGAGGCAAACAGGGGATATGGCGGTTCCCATCACTTCAAGCAGAAGTGTGCGATTGCCCAGCGATGATGGCAACATACCGGTGGCGGCGGTTTTAGACTTCCAGAGGCACCAGCCATTCAGGGTGGTCAAATGCAAGCAGCACCCTCTGGCCCCTCTGGTAATTTTATATAGCGCAAAACTCATGTTTAAAAGCATATTACGGAGGGTCGTTTTCGAATTTCGATCAAATCTCATTTTTTGGAAGTCATTGTGCAATGCATCGTTGGTTCTCTCGTTTATATTCCATGCTTATTTTTGCAATGATGATCCCAAATGCATCCGGAAGAGGTTTTGGGATGGGTTGAATCCATCAGGAAACGATGACGTTGAAACGATGACGTTGGTGTTTTTTCTCCGTATTTCTTCGATTTCATCACCATAAACATCAATAAAATGTCACAACCATCACAACCATCACTAAAGTCATTTCATCACCATGTAAACATGATTTTTTCCATGTCTTTCCATCACATGTTCCCTTTTTTTTCCATGGTTTTCACCATTTTCCTAATTTTCCTAATTTTCCTATGGTTTTCCCATGGTTTTCCCATGTTTTTTCCTGACGCCGCGCCATCGGCGCCAGATTCGTGTCGGACTCGGGGCGCCTCAGCGCGGAGTTTGACGAGGAAGCCAGTCATCCGGTGGAGGCCAACGAGGCTGTTGATGATGGTTGGTGATGGTTGGTGATGGTTGGTGATGGTTGATGATAATGATGATTAGTTGATGATTGTTGATTATGATGGTTACTTGATGATGATGATTAGTTCAAAAACCATAAACGACTATACTATAGGTGTATATATATATATATGGGAATCAATGACTGGATATCACTCCAAGATAGTACAACCATATGGGGAGATCCATAAATGGGGGTACCCCAATAGCTGGATGGTTTATTTTATGGAAGATCCTATTAAAATTGATAATTTGATTGTACCCTTGTTTTAGGAAACCCCCATATAGGGTTTCAGAAACCATGAACATATGGGGATCTAATTTGGCAACTTAGAAACTATTGTTGATGATGATTAGTTCAAAAACCATAAACGACTATAATATAGGTGTATATATATATATATATGGGAATCAATGACTGACTATCACGCCAAGATAGTACAACCATATGGGGAGATCCATAAATGGGGCACCCCAATAGCTGGATGGTTTATTTTATGGAAGATCCTATTAAAATTGATAATTTGATTGTACCCTTATTTTAGGAAACCCCCATATAGGGTTTCAGAAACCATGAACATATGGGGATCTAATTTGGCAACTTAGAAACTATTGTTGATGATGATTAGTTCAAAAACCATAAACGACTATACTATAGGTGTATATATATATGGGAATCAATGACTGGATATCACACCAAGCTAGTACAACCATATGGGGGAGTTCCATAAATGGGGGTACCCCAATAGCTGGATAGTTTATTTTATGGAAGATCCTATTAAAATTGATAATTTGATTGTACCCTTATTTTAGGAAACCCCCATATAGGGTTTCAGAAACCATGAACATATGGGGATCTAATTTGGCAACTTAGAAACTATTGTTGATGATGATTAGTTCAAAAACCATAAACGACTATAATATAGGTGTATATATATATGGGAATCAATGACTGACTATCACGCCAAGATAGTACAACCATATGGGGAGATCCATAAATGGGGGCACCCCAATAGCTGGATGGTTTATTTTATGGAAGATCCTATTAAAATTGATAATTTGATGGTACCCTTATTTTAGGAAACTCCCATATAGGGTTTCAGAAACCATGAACATATGGGGATCTAATTTGGAAACTTAGAAACAATTGTTGTTGATGATGATGATGATTAGTTCAAAAACCATAAATGACTATACTGCAGGTGTATACTATTGAGAATCCATGACTGAATACCACACCAAGATAGTATAACAATATGGGGCGTTCCATAAATAGGGGATCCCCAATAGCTGGATGGTTTTTGTTATTGGAACTCCCACACAAAAATGGATGAGAACTGGTGGTATTCCCATGTCAGGAAACCTCCATTTATAGATTTTACTTAGAGGATCTTGGAGGTGCCAGGGTTTTAATGATGAAATATTGGATGAAATGGTGATTTAAATATGGTCATATGGTCAAACATGGATAATGGTGATTTAACTGGATATATCTGATGACATATGATGAAAATGGTGATTTGACATGGCGTGTTTGAATGGTGAAATGTTGATTTGATGATGATTTCGATTACCCTCTGGTAATTCATAGTGGATTTTCCCATTAAAAATGGTGATTTTCCATAGCTATGTTAAATTACCAGAGGGTACATTTAGAAGGTGGAATAATTATAGAAGACAGAACAAGATGAAATGCGTTTTGAAATGGTGATTTAATTAAACATAATTAAACAATATGCGTGGCAAGGGGGCAACCGGGCAGAAAACCAAGGGTTCCTATTGCAGAACCTTCATTGATGCTGCCAACCGGAAGTGAAGAGGGTCAACATGTGTTCTACACGTATCCTAGAATAGAAGCCTTTTTTTGGGGGTGAATATTATAATAGGCTTTGGAACGGTAAGACTTGGCATGGATTATGTTTGAATGCTTATGAAAACACGTATTGGTGGATGATCAATGTACAGATCAGGACTGAACAAGGAACATGAACTTGGAGGTAAATGAGACCGGACGACTTGAATGAATTATTTAGTAACCATCAGCTTCAGTAACACTTGACGCACGACTCATCATTATCATCATCATCATCATCATCATCATCACCATCACCATGACCATCACCATGACCATCACCATGACCATCACCAGCTGACCCGCAGGCTCCGAACAAGCCCAACATGATGCTCAACCGCTACTCCGTGGGCGCAAATCTGAACAAACTCCAGTCCAAGACTGCCTTAGGAGAACTGCGTTTCAATCCAGACGACGATTGAGCAGAAAAGGGCGCAAGTTACGGTGGCAATATGTGGCTATATGCAGGTTGGTGTTGATATAGTGTTTTGAGAGTCTGGGTGGAAGATCCCCTCTTTATAAGTGGTAGATTGAATACATATTAATAATTTCATTCCTCTCGAAGCATGTTTTGTCTTGCAAAATTGCATGACAAGCTTCGATGCACTGCGGCCTTTTGCTGATCACCATTTGTGGAGTTTCCGCCCAACCGAACCGACAAACCCTACGGTTCCATGACCTCTGCCATGTTTTATTCGTGCTGCTCCCTGGCATTTCTGTTCCCTGGTGGATGGGCCTTGAATTTGCGTGCGAAGGGATTGGATGAAGCAGAAAGCTGGCAGAACTTGAGCCATTTGGAAAATGCATCCTATGCGCTACCACCACATGCTCATCATTACCAGTTTGTGGCCACCACCACACGTTATGGTACCAATCCGCACACTGCTTGTGGCTTGGATTCGGGAGCACTGGTTCAAGGTACAGGAGCCTCGGCTGGTGCAAGTAGATGGTTTCCTTAGTGTCGGATTCACAGTAGACCACAATTGGATATAATTGATATAATCGGTCACAATTGAAATGCATATTGGAATATATGAATATGTTACTTGTGATGATAATTTGGGTGATTAATTATGCTTATTGAGATAATGGGAACAGCAGTTCATAAACTTAAACCATCCCCACTAGCCAAGCACTTGGGGGTGGTAAATCACGTTGCTCTAATTCATTCCATTGGAAGGGGTACACACAAAACTTGAGCACAACTGATAGTTTATCATTGTGGATCTCACAAATGATCACATGATCACCTAAATATCATGGTTCACGAATTCCTTTCTCTATCGCACGAGCTATTGTGCCCATTTGGCCCTTCCTTTGGCCCCCCCCATCCCTAGGTTACCTGGCCGTTGCTTCCGCTCAAGCCATGCAAAACGGCTGCTGCCGATGCAACCGCAACGGCGGGGGTGGGCAACGGCTGCCATGGGCTGCGGGGCCTGTGGAAAGGGCAGGTTTATCCGTCAACTGCCACGTGGCTTCAAGAGACCTGGCCAAGAAAGACAGCTGGTACAAGTTGGTGCCTCATAGTTAGCTAAGTTGTTTCATAACTACGTAGTAACTCAGCTAGGGGCAACTATAGGTGAGGTTATAAACCCATGGACATAACTAGGGGGCGCCACCTTGTGCATATTCTATTGGCTCAACCATTGAGAAAATATAGCCGCCATGGCCTATCGGATGATTTGTGTATCAAGTGGGATGAGATAAAATCACAAGCTGCGGCAGTTTTTACCCACCAAAATCTTGGTTTGAGAGATGGGGATTACTGATTCCAAATGGGTTTTCAACATGAAGATTCTGTGAAAAGACTCTTGGTTAGTTGAATATCGAGAACTCTTGTCAAAATCGATGTTTTTAAATCAAGATGTAGACGGAACTGTTGACCCCGGAAGTTCAAGGCTCTAGTTTGATTTGATGCTACTGGACAACCTTCGCAAGCCATTGGCATCACATTGAGCAACACTTCTGAGTGCAGAAGTCAAACAAAAAATGGAAGACCACTATCCTAAAACCTATCTTGTAGCTTGTGATTTGAACTCTTCTTTGGCCAGTTTAGGACCCATTTAACAAAAAAACATGATTAAAAGACAATTTCACTTTTTTTTTCAGAAATTCTATTGCTGCAATGTGATTTGGTTTCAGGATTTGGACTTCGGCATCAGAGCCAATCTTCCAAAAGGAGTACAAATTTGTGGCTGGATCCTGCTCCTGTATTTTTTTTTGTTTAATTGGGAGTTCGATTTTACCACAATAACTCATCAGTGGGCAGATTGCCATGAGCGGGAAACATATTCCTCTATCTAGTAATCAAACATAGCTGTGGCATAGCTGTGGACAATCAGCCCGGTCAACCATCTAGAATTGTTTTTTTTCTTCCATCGCTATGTTAAATAACAGGATGCTATTCACATGTATGAATGTGATAAATATTTTGGATATGACCAGGACCTGGTTGGTGTTGTCAAATTTTCTCTTAGACGTATCCCTCAAACAACGATGCTGGCGGCGACCAGGTGGTGGTTGACATTTGCCCGCACTCCAACAACCGGATGTGGTGTCCAGAGCACGCTGGACAGACCGATGACTTTGGAGTGCAGAATCATTTTGACTTTGCCACGGTGCCTTCGAACTTTGACAACTACTACTTTGAGTTCACACCAGAACCTTGCAACCATGAGATGCAGTCGCGCTTGGCGCGCATGTCCAAGTGCCACTGAAAAACCGCAGTCGCTGAAAAAACTGTGCTGGGGATAAAGGGGCCATTAAAAAATTCCAGGACTTGATGATCTTGATCGACTGATGCTTGTTGGGAAATAGAAATAGTGTACCCCTATTTGTTTGGTGAATCAGCACCCCTATAACCGGGAAAGTGACCAGAAATATTGTTGGGTCTCCAGCGGTGACAGAAATAGACTCAACCTGGAAGTTGATGCTCCAATTTGAGTGTCCATATAAAAATGCAATCTGGTTGGTGGTTTGGAACATGGCTTTTATTTTTCCCATCATATTGGGAAGTTCATCCCAACTGACTTTCACTCCATCATTTTTCAGAGGGGTTGGTTGAAACCACCAACCAGTCAATGTTTTTTTGGTTTTATGTTTTTTAATCGGGAGCATGATCATGAGCCATTGGATTTGGGGTTTGCCTGATTTCCAGGCTCTACCAAGTCACCAAGTCACCTTTTTAGCTGCCAAGTGATGTCCCAAAATGTTGTGCTGTTGTGCCATTTGTCGGGCAAAAAATGTTGATGTATCCATCACAAACCCAGTAGTGAAACCTAGTTGTAAATTAACACTTATAGTTCTCTTGATAACAACCTTTCAAATTTGACAATTCACCACAAAAGTTCTCTGGATTATGAACCAACCTTTTCAAGTTTCTGTTACTTTGATTTCACCCATTTTTTTTTGTCAAAAATCTTGGCGCCGACCAGGTCGAAAAGCCTTGGGCCCGCGCTACATCGAGTTCCACCCCACGTTGCCCATCGCCTACGTGGCCTGGGAGCCCGGTGTGAAACAAAAAAGCGTCAGGTTGTGACTGGGTCAAACCAGGTGTTATATAATACATATATATATATATATTTATTTATTTATTTATTTATATATTTGTAAGTATATGTAAGTCTATGTAAGTATATGTAAATCTATGTAAGTCTATGTAAGTATATATATATATATGCAAGTCTATGTAAGTATATATATATATATGTGTAAGTCTATGTAAGTCTATGTAAGTATATGTAAGTCTATGTATCTAAGTAAGTCTATGTAAGTCTATGTAAGTCTATGTAAGTATATGTAAGTCTATGTAAGTATATGTAAGTCTATGTAAGTCTATGTAAGTATATGTAAGTCTATGTAAGTATATGTAAGTCTATGTATCTATGTAAGTCTATGTAAGTATATGTAAGTCTATGTAAGTCTATGTAAGTATACGTATGTGTATGCAAGTTTATGTAAATATATGTAAGTCTATGTAAGTCTATGTAAGTCTATGTAAGTATATGTAAGTCTATGTAAGTCTATGTAAGTCTATGTAAGTATATGTAAGTATATGTACTGTACATGAACATGAATATGTAGAGGTAGATGTACATGTAGCTACATGTACATGTACATTTGTTTCTTTTTTTTATATATTCATATGTAACATGTATATGTATTTGTATATGTATATGTGAATGTATATGTATATGTATGTCTTGTACTTAGTACTTTGTAGAATTTGTTTCTGTAAATGGCAAGATGTACAAACATGTACGAACACACGTCTTTCTGCACTGGATCTTAGATTAGACCTCTCTTTGTGGCATTTGACACGACAATCTTGTTGCACTTGGGCTCGTAAAGCCATAGCTTTTTCTGTTGGTGCAATGTTTCTTTGTCGGTTATACCGTCCGCACGTTGTTGCGTGATTCTTGGAGTTAAAGAATAATTACTAAACATATCTAAGCTAAAACAACTATCTGAACATATCTTGACAGGAATATGTATCTACACCTCTTAACTATGGCGCAGTCGGGAAACGTTGATGATTTCTTTCACCTGCCCCTTGGGGATTAAACTCTGTCATCAAACATGGGAAAATCCCATCATTTAGTTCGATCGATGTCCATTTACTTCGGGGATTTCCCAGATTTCCTCTTCAAAACCACCCAAATTTTCAGGGATTTCCCTCTGATTTCTCAGGCATTTCCCCCCCAAGGACTTCCCATGGATTTCCCTAGGGATTTCCGTGGATTTCCCCATTTCCTTGGCTCCAAGGTGAACGAACTCGCCTCAGACATCTCTGTCTTCGAGTTCGACATGACAGCCGCGGAGGCGAAAAAAAGGGGGGCCATGGGGGGCCAGGCGGCCTGGACATCAAAAATCATGGGGAAAATCATAGGGGAATCATCGGGAAAACGATGGTTAATGATGTTTTTTTTTTTTATCTATGGAATAATCATATATTTATGATGATTAGGGTTATTTATATGTTATAGTCATGATGGTTTATGATGAACATTATTGGATTATAGTAACATATTGTGGTTAATGATGGGAAAAGCCAGCTATCATGTGGAACATCGATGATAGTAACACGGGGAATGATGGTTTATGATGGAAAAACATGATTCGATAGTCATTAACCATAATTAACCACAATATGATTGCTATTTAATAGTGGTTAAGAATGGTTAATGATCATTAATTAACCATAATCATCATCATTAAGCATTATCATAGGACATAAGAAATGGAAAGGCCCCTATAGGCTATAGGGGCATATTTTATATCAATGATTATCTCAATGGATGTTTCAAGATCGATTGAGTTGAACGGAACATTGAAAGGACACAATGCTATTTGAAAGATGCCCAAACGTGGGAGGTCCATGAGTTTCCTCTATTTTTTTCCTAAAATGAAGTGTAAACTTTGAGATCCTTGTCAATCGACACCGATAATGGGTGTCTGAAGCCTGCGACCCCGGTCTTAACATTAAACACCACAAGTATCCATAGCTAATCAGGACATTCTCGAAGCAACCACTTTAAGACAGGGAATCATTTTCCAGTTTCCAATCAAGTCTAATCAGGTTTCACAATTCTATTTGCAGTTGTTAGCCCTCTTAAATCTAGTTGTCCAGCATTTGGACTCGCCATCACTTGAGGATGTGGCATGTTCCTCATGTCTTTTAGTTCCACTTGCATCTGAACCCCATTCATTCTAGATGTGGCCCGCGGAATCGCTGCAGCCAGGCCATTATCAAAAGTGGAAAGGATGATGATGGCAAGGAGGCGTCAGGATGAAATCGGCTTGGGGGTCCCAGTATTACGGGAGATTTACACCCCCAGTGTATAGCAATTCTAATCGAAAAGCAATCGGGAATCGACCGTGAGATTGTAGGATACCAGGATACCCAGCAAGTGCAAGTGTCACAGCGAAAATCTGTCCAACAACGGTAGATACACACATCTATGGCCATTCGATGATGAAAATCACGATGAACCATAAGATTCTAGGCACCACTTCATGTTCATGTTTTATGGATAAACTCATGATCAACCGTGAGATTTTGGTGTAAAGTCATTAAACTGGTGACAGTTAAGTGTTTCCAGTCTCCAGGCGAAATATGATGAAAAATGATGTATACCCCACAATCATGGCATGTTTTGAAGGACATTGAAGAAATACGAACATGTTTAGGGGTACACTGGTGGTCAGCCTGAGTTTGGTCAATGTCTGTTTCTTCCTCAAACCATTGTGAACACTTAGACTAACCAGACCAGCTTAAATAGACTCATTACATCTATAATCAAGTACTGTAAGCAGCTAAATACTGTAAGCAGCTAAACTTAAAAACAAAAAAAACATGCATGGTATCATTTGGATATAATATAATATATATATAGATAGATAGATAGATGTGTGTGTGTGTTCCATGGTTGATCATGATTGGTTTTACCTCAAAATATGACGCCAGGCCAAACCAACCCTGCGCTTGGTACAGTCACTTGGCACGGCCAGAGATGGGGTGCTAGGGCTACAATGTGGTGCCACCCAGATGTTTGTTAATTTATGAAGCCCATGAATTACCTGGGCATCGATACCATAAACATTCCACAACCATAGGGGTTTGTAAGTACTCATAATTATACATGCGGAATCTCAAGATATTAACCCGGCCTATTATGATTTATAACCCCGATGAATTAGTTCGATATATGATGTGTCTATTAACCATTGACCTAGTCATTTCAAGCAACTTGACTATCGTCTTGGGCCCCCCCTTGCTTGGTACCACCACATGTGATCCCTAATCATCATGCTTTGCAGGAAGATGTTGATTTGGGGGGTATCCCCGAGTTTCAGGTACCAAGGCCATATGAAATTTGACACTCTTCAGGATGTGTCAAGTAAGATACGGAATCCAAACAAGTAACATAGGGATGCATATGAGATATTATAACATATTGCAATACATTATAATACATTATAATACATTATAACATATTGTAACATTTATCAGAGCATCCATGATTTGACCATATCCAAGATAGAGAATCTCCATGAAAACCCAGGGCAGCCGACCAGGTCGGTTCGCACCATTCCTGACGCCTTTCCGGGAGTCGGGGCGCCCAGTCGGGTTTGATTAGTAGGTTGTGGCAATGAACAGACTAATTCACCTGCAAAATGTGTGTTGTCGTTCCGTATCTATGTGTACATAATATATAATTGTATATATAAAAAATATATAAAAATATGGGGTTAATTGAGGTGTTCTTATTTTCAGACCTTCCCGTTTGTTCGTACAACATATCAGGATTACTGCAGGTTGCACAACACAAATGGGATGAGAAACACAGCCATGGGATGAGATGATGATTCTTGAGCAACACATGGGATACGGTCGTAATATGTTGCCAAAGTACAACAAACCAAAGATTGGTTGCTTCACAAGTGATATATATATATACATATTTATACATGATTTTACATGTATATATGATATAAGCCCACAACTGTGAGAGGAATGCAAATTTAAACCCATATGGCCCATATGCATTTTAGGGCCAACAGGCATCAATAAGTAAGACAGATGGCACGGCTAGATCAACAGTTTGTATTGTTTGTCAACCAGGTCAGGTCTTTGGAAAATTCACTCTGGGAGATACCTTGTTGTAATTTAACGTAGCTATTGAACATGGAAATTATAGTTGAATTACACATTTTAAAAACATAGTGGTTTTCCATAGCTATGTTAGTTTACGAACGGGTATGTGTTTGTTCCGTTTCATTGTTTGTTAATATGTTTTTGAGATGCTTCGGGCCAGTTTGAAGCCGCCAACCGCAAATTCACTGGACATTCCAAGGTTTTACTTGGCTAATTGCAATGATGATGGTCCGAATATGTTTGCATGATATCAATCGAACAGTTTCCAACTTCACTCACTGCTTCGCTATGTTTGCATGATATCAATCGAACAGTTTCCAACTTCACTCACTGCTTCGCATGTGTATACATTTATATATGTATATTATACATATATATATATATACATATATATATATAATTAATGTATGTGTATATATATATATAACAAAAAACTAAACGTATATATAATTAATGTATACATATATATATATATACACATGTATAACATGTACTGTATAATGGGCCCTTTTTCACGCTTCATTTCCAGGCTGGGTGGGGTGTGTTCCCATCTGGGTTACGTCGTACTTTGCTGGTAAATATCTCACGGATTTGCAGTTCGCTCTGCTTGGTGGGTTATATCCCGTTCAGTCTTCGTTCTATCCTCATCTTTGCCAATCATTATCCCCGTTTTGTATTTTGTTGTTTAATCTCAATCTTTGGCCAACAGTATTCACACTTTTCTAAGTACCTTCTGGTAACCTAAATTTAAGATAGGTATAGAAAACCAACCAATTTCACCCTCTTAAAAAGCGGTAAATCATGTGTAAATGGGCCATCTATACCGTATCAAACTGTGAAATTACCAGAGGGTATTTGTTTGGCTTGATTCATCCCAACTTCAGGATTTTCTCAAACCATATCACCATATCACAACCCATAGGTGTGTTGCTGAAAAAAACCCGTTTCTTCTCCTGAAAAATATCTGTGGATTATGTCCCCAAACTCCCGGAAGCCCGACCCAGCGACCCAGGAAGCCAATACTTGCGGTCGTGTGGCTGTCCACAGCTCCGGGAACTTTGTCTTGGTATCGCCACTTGGCAAACAAAAGTCGTCGGTGTGATTCATACAACGTGACCTATGTCTATTTATAAAAGGCCTATCTGGTGGGAAATACACCAACAACAGAAATGGCCTTACATGGTAGTGATACTTAAGCATCTAATGATATAATTATAAATGAACATATTGAAATTAGTCAAGGAGAATTCATCATTCTGATGATATATGGAAACCCCCAGTCATTGATAGAAACAATGAAGAGCAGGAAGCCAATGGGGACATCCTCACTATTTTGGGGACCCCTTCAAACAATTGGTAAACCATGGGTTTGGCTCAAGTCAGAGACATGCTTGTTTAAGTGTCGATCAAGATTTTTACACCACCGAGGATGTTTGTACCAAATGTTGTCATCCTTATTCGACGAGCACATTTAGGTGCATTTATCAACAGGACATTGGAAGACATGGGTAATTTTTACCTATCAAGTATGAGCAAACATGGAGATTGAACAATCAAAACGTGGGAGCTTCAGCATCAAAATATGACTAAGCCTTAATAAGCCAACATGTTCAAACATCTTCCCGTTTTGGTATGTTTTGGTAAGTGTTTGTTGTTGACATTCACATATGAAGGTTTCCTAAGTCATGGGGGTACCCCCCAGTTCTATCAGCCATCCATTTTAGGGTACCTCCATTTATGGAACCCCCCTTTTGTTTACGATGAGCCCGGTGCTGCTTCGGCTTCAGGAATCGTGGACACGACAGCATTACGGTCTTCCGCGTTACCTGGTGATGCAAATCATAGAATCTATGATGGAGGTACCCCCATTTCAGGAAACCTCGATATATATATATACGTATATATATATATATACAAGAATATATATATAATTATAACTACAAATTTATAGTGTATTCTATATTTCATCTTGTAAGTTGAACTTGACCAGCTTCAATAGTGTTTGTTTGTTTGTTTGTTTGTTTGTTTGTTTGTGTCAACTGACATTTGAAAGGCAAAGACTTTCTTTTTTGGCCTACCCTGGCAAGCACCACACTCATTCAGGAAACGTCAATGTTTGAGGTACTCGTACAACGCCATCTGTATCACTGGTATTCAACCCTACTGAAATTCAGAAATATCAGTGTTTTTCTTGTCGTCTTTTTTCATGATTTTTCATGATTTTGTGCTTACTATGCTAAACTTCCAGTCGTTTTTTCTTGTTTTCATATCTTTCAAGCCAAAAAACATCGAACTGTCCCTGCTTAGTAGAAAGCCACCACTTCTGACGGAGCAGTTCAGGTTCATTTTACTCCTGGACACAAGGGCCTGTTGTCCGTGGCTGTGACGCAGCTGGAGTCTCAGGTACACACAACCATTGCGTGATGATTTTTTTTTAATGATTAATGATTTGTTTTTTGTTTTTTCAAATGTGTGTACACACAGGCTACAGATACCAGATGATATTGAAATATATTATATTATATTATATTATATTATATTTTATTTTATTAATATTAAATTAAATTATATTATATTATATGATATTATAATATGATATTATATATATTTATACACATATCAAATTACATATTATATTATATATAATGTATGTAATATAGGTACACATATAAATCAAACATGGTTTACAAGCCCTTTCTTTTGGGCCATGCCATGTGCGTGGAAGCAATGTTCGGAGGTCAGGCGTGAAAATAAACATAGGGAAACAGTTCAAAGATGTAAACCACTGTAAACCATTTGTTTGTTCATTCTTGTATGTTTTTTGTGTGTTACTTGCAGTATCCCACTTCCATATGTAGATTTGCGGATCCATTGCGAAATATTCAATATTCCCAGTCCAACTGTTTTTATTCTACTTGGTTTCATCCCAAATTGCCTTCGAATGTAACTCTGCATACATACGTTTAAGGGTTGAGGTTTCGGATAGTCAATTAGAAAAGTGCTGCCTGTGCTGCCTGGCTAATGCACCAATCAACACCCTCGTCCCAGCGTTGATATATAATCTTTTCGCCATTTCCTGCTGTTTCCAGATGCGTAACATCAATATCTTCACCCATTATTTGAAATTGGGAGTTCCGGTTCCGCATTATAGCTTGGGGATACGAACATCCGGAACTGCCAGCAATCTTGATATTTACCCAGGCTTTTGACAGATCGCCCCCAGTTGCTATGATGAGAAATACTGCCAGTGTTTAGCCAATATGATATACTGCTATCTATGTCGATGCCAGCTTTGAAAAATATTGTGAATATGGATATTTATGATGATATTTATTATTATTGACATCTATTGACCAGGTGTAATTTACCATTGACATCTATTCATAATATGACAATGATAGATATTGATATGACACCTCATATTACCAGGTAACAATACCTACTGTGGATGCTTGAAAAAGGATGGTTGAAACCCAAGAATGGGATGTTTACCACCTATCAACTGGTGCAGGATTTCTTCCATCCACAGTATGTCATAGTCCCCAAATAATAACCAGTTAGAAAGTTGGTTGATTTATGATAAACCCCATTAACTAGTTTGTCATATCTACCATAAACCATAGTTAAGCCACCTATAGTAACCATTGGTTAAACCATAGTTTCCCTCTGGTAAACTAAAATAGCTATTGAACATGGCCATAGAAATAGTGGATTTACCCATTAATAACATGCTGATTTTCCATAGTTTTTCGTATGTTTACCAGAGGGTAAGCCACGTGTTTACCATTGACACATCGCAGAAACACGCTTCACTTCGCTCTCAGGCACACCCGAGGAGCCACACCAAGGTATGAAATCCTTGAGATGACCTGGATTTGCTGAAGAAACCATAGGAAACCATTAAACAAATGGGTGATTTAATGGTGGTTTAATGGGATTTAGTCAGCTATAGTGATCAAACGTGATTTAATTGGGAGTATAATTGGGATATAATCCTGGATTTGGATGATTTGGGAGTGATTTTCCCAAGTTTGAAATCCACTTTTTTTCTGTGAGGAATCTCTGGGGTATCTTTGTTCATTTTGCGAGGCTTCCTGGCTAGCTGATGGGCTGCTTGAGTCCCAGGTGGTTCAACTGCTATGTGTATATGTACTGTATATATATATATATATTAGTATAGACCAGATACATTGAATATATATATATATATAACACACTTAGTACATATAATACATATATATATAGCTTTACTGTGCAAAACATACATGTACTATAAATATATATATATGTGTACATCGGGTGTAACACATCTATACTTGTGAAATGCCTCAAGCCTATTTCTAAAGATTTTTTTTTTTTTAATATATATATATATATATATAAAGAAAACCAATCCAAAAAAAAGCTAAAGCCAATCCAAACCTCAATTAGAAAAAAGCAAAACCAAAGCAAAAAAAAACACAACCCAATCCAAACCTAAATTAGAAAAAAACAACCAAAAAAGCAAAAAACAAGCAACACCAAAAACAAAACAAAAGCAAAAAAAAAGAACAAAAAAGCGAAAAGAAAGCGAGAAAAACAAGCGAAAAAAACACGGAAAAAACAGTGAAAACAAATAGTTTTATTTCTTTTGTTGTTTTTTTTTTCTTTTTTCAAATGTTGGTTTGGATTGGATTTTGGTTTTGTTTTTTTTGCTTTTGTTTTGTTTTTTTCTAATTTAGGTTTGGATTGTTTTTTTTCCAATTGACGTTTGGATTGGGTTTTGCTTTTTTTTAGATTTGGTTTTGTTTTTTAGTTCATTTTATTTTTCTATTGTTTTATAGAAGTTGCCTGTAAGCCGTGTCACAAATCTATACCTTTCTCCAGATTCATAAACATGTTTTTTTGTTATCAATCCTCACTTAGTACTGTTCATCTCCTTTTGAGCTGCTCTGCTGCCGCCAGGCACTTTCAATTTGATGCCTCTGGGCAGTGGCTCATCACGGCCAATCAGGAGAGTTTACTTTGCTTACACCATTTGTTTTACTGTCATCGCAAAACACGTTGTTTAATCAACATGTATATCACGTTATATCCCCAAGATCTTTGTTCACAAAGTGGAGTGATTCACCACATGGCTATATTTTCTTGTTTTCCCTCTCACTTCCCAGAATGGCCGGATGAATCTTAAAGACACAAAAAAAAATTCTTGAACTCACGAGTCTTCCACACGAATCCTTCCAGATCCTTCCAGGATTCAGATCACATTTCGGTGTTCCGCTTCAATTTGGCCACGGGCAAGTTGGAGTTCACCGGCAACGAGTGCCCCAGAGCCCCTCGTATCGTAGCCAGTTTTTTTTGGATCAATGATGGTGGATTCATCTACCCACTGGAAGCTGTTCTTGAACCATGAAACAACCACGAATATCTTCGAGAATCTCCAGCGAGAATGAAACAAGACTGGAAGCTATTTGGAAATGAAACAACCATGGAATATTCATGAATAGTGTTTTGGACTTGCTGATGCTCCAGTTCAAGATTCTACGTGCTGTTTTTTTTTCTAAAAAAAAAGGGGCCAGGCTCCCTGAGGTGATGAACGAAAGTGAAACTCCCAAGCTTTTAAACATGAAACATATTCCCCAAATAGGAACTGGTTGTAAATATAAATATATATATATAGTATATATATATATTATAGAGAGAGAGACAGATATGGATTTATATAGATATATAAATTAAATGTGTAAGTGTCTATGATGAGCCATACTACTTACCATCCCCATGGGTGACTCTGGCACCCAATATACCGTACATTTGTCACGTCAGCTGTATGGGGAATACATAACTATAGTTTCAGTATTTTTCAGCTAGGGTTCATAGGGTGTTTATCTATAATTATATCTATATTGAATTATATGTATTATATGTATTTTATGTATAATATATAACGTTATCTCATGGGCTTTATAAACCAACACGCTTAAAAAACCCATCGTTGGCCCCACCTGATGGCCTTTTGCAGGTACGAGGTTCCTTCTCCAAACTTTGTGTGCAGCGTGGTGCCACATCAGCCGCTTTTCGGAAAGCGACATCCAGGGCAGGGTTCGGAAAGACGTCCAGGGCGCTGGGAACATGCGGAAAGATTCCTGGATTCCTGAGCCATGACGGATCCATGGTGCTGGTTTTTCCATGCTAACATGACTGGGGTATATTGATGGGATCCATGGAGCACCATATATAGCAGCACCATGGATCCTATGGGATATATTCAGGTTGTTCTTATCGGATCTTATAGGTTGTTTCAGGCCGGTGGTATTTCTAAGGTTACTATCGGAACCCCGATGAAATATTGTTCCAATGGGATTGGTGCCCAAAAGGAACAGGAAAACTGGATTGCCATGCTAGATTGCTAAAAAGGTTTCTCCAACCAGTAACGACAACGGACGATCATAGCCTAGGGCCTAGGCCTGCATTTCTCCAAGCAAGGTTGTCGATGGTGTGAGGTGATGTGTTGTTCATTGATTTTTTCATCGTTGTTCATAGTTTTGTTATGTTTTGCTTACATTATGGCTAATCATGACTAACCCATACTGTTTGCTTATTATTGGTTCACCATTTAAGTTCAACTGGTTCTTTGGACTTAATTGTTTTTAGATCCTTTTTGATGACCTTTTTTTTGAGTTTCACGACGCACGATGAGTCACGTCACGGTACCACCTTTCAGGCATGTGGACTCCCGGCCCTTTTTTTGGGAACACGGCGAAATGAGCAGATCACCAGCTGTACACCGTAGGGAGCCACTCAGTTGAAGAGTTTCTATATATTTCGTTATTTCTATAGTTGGATTGTGTCCATATATGATTCTCACTCATATTTTGGATCGTTTTTGGACGGAATGACTGGATCCTTGTGATCTGTCCATCATTCAATATCCATGGCCTAAAGTCCCAGGTTCCCAATCAGGCATCACGTAGCACCAAGGTCATTGAACCCCGCACCTATTTCAAGCTTGTGAATCGACTGCGGTTTTGGGGCTTTTACACAAAGCCCTGCTGCGTATTTTCCGATCTTCGGATGGCAAAGTGTCGGAGATCACAGCCAGGTGTTTTCGAAGCCTTTAATCTAAGGCACTGTTTTGTTGGATACCGGTTATTAGCAAACATATTATATATATATACATTATACATATACATATACATACATATATATATTATATTATACATATTATATACATATCATCATATATCATATTGTCTACAACAGGCACTACAGGAGAGGTTGAGAAACTGTTTCGGTTCGCCGAGTTGGCTGACATCCAGAAACCACCCGGAGAATGCAGGCAGCATGCACGGCAATGCACGGCGCTTTTGTGAGTGCTTTTCGCTTGGATTTTGGGTTGTGCATCTCTTGATGAGCGCACAAAAAGGTCCAGCGACATCCTTGCCATTTGTTCCATGTTTTTTTGGATCCTTCTGCACGGCATGTTTCAAGGCATTCATATGATCTACGATAGGGTTTTACAATTATACAGTACTGAATAGGTTTAACACCTGGATTTCAATCAAATGTTTCATCATCTTTGTCCACCTAGAGATGTCCTTTTTTGAGCCTTTGGTTGCAACCTTGGTTTAGTTAATGACAGGTATATGGGTTTGTCTGAAAATACCTCATTCCATTCATTTCATCCACTGGTTTTTCATGATTTTCCTGTTGAAATGATCATAACTTAGGAGCTGGCGTCCATTTTCAGACACATTCCTTCAGGACATGACAGTTTTGAACAGCAGGGTAATTGCAGTGAGAACATGACCAGCAACTTGGATCATGGGTTGAAATCATTTGGGGAGACCATCAAAAAATGCTAATCATACTCTATTGAAACAATAGATCAATTAGCGGCTAGATGATTCCATGATGATTCTCTGTGCTAAAATAGAAACGCATCCTGTTTACTTTCTGCTGTGATGTAACGTGTCTCTGGCGATTCGTCTCTGTATATCAGTTTCCACAGGATATCGACATTGCCCGTTTGCAATCTTTGAATCTCCATGTCAGCGAACGACCTGAGCCTCATGACCAAGGAATGCACATGGGCCCTGGAACTACATGGTCATACATGGTCTTTCTTGGATTCAATATGATTCAATTGATTCAATGCCATTTCGAAGGTTCCACTGAAAAGACATCTTGTCACAACACGATTTCGAGGTTCTGTAGCTGTTCTCAAAATAACAACCAAGTGAACTCGGACAAATCTTTGAGTTTTTAGCTGAGCCGCCATGCCCGGGATGCCCAGATGGGGATGGGAAATGGAATGAAATGGAGGCACCTGAACATGTGGAAAAAACCCTCAGGTAGTGAAACAGCTGAAAACTCCCCCATTTGTATAAGATTGTCCCATTGAAATCCCATATTTATTCATATAATTTCATATATATATAATATATATATATAGATATATTATATAATTATGTGTATATATATACACGGCAAATGCCTGGGTTTTGCCCGAACCCGCAATGACGACGGGAGACGCATCATCATCATCATCATCACCATCATCAACATCATCAACATCATGTTCATCAACATAATCATCCTCATCAACATCATCACACCCTTATTGACGATCTGCAATGAATGTAGAAGTTTAACGGGGGTGGGAGAATTAAACCCTTATTGAAGATCTTCAATGAATGTAGAAGTTTAACGGGGGTGGGAGAATTAAACCCTCATCGAAGATCTTCAATGAATGTAGAAGTTTAACGAGGGTAGGAGAATTAAACCCTTATTGAAGATCTTCAATGAATGTAGAAGTTTAACGGGCGTGGGAGAATTAAACCCTTATTGGAGATCTTCAATGAATGTAGAAGTTTAACGGGGGTGCGAGAATTAAACCCTTATTGAAGATCTTCAATGAATGTAGAAGTTTAACGGGGGTGGGAGAATTAAACCCTTATTGGAGATCTTCAATGAATGTAGAAGGTTAACGGGGGTGGGAGAATTAAACCCTTATCGAAGATCTTCAATGAATGTAGAAGTTTAACGTGGGTGGGAGTTTAATATTCCCTAATATCTTTGTTGATCTTCCCAATTGAATGTAAAGTTTAACGGGGGTGGGAGTTTGATATTCCCTAATACCGTTTTTGTTTTTCCCCTAGGAATTTCGGGTGTTTTGGCATTTTTTCTTTAATATAGTCCCTAGTACCTTTGTTGTTTTCCCCATAGGAATTTAAGGTTTAACGGGGCTGGGAGTTTAATATTCCCTAATATCTTTGTTGATCTTCCTAATTGAATGTTAAGTTTCACGATTTGAGAGTTTAAAATTTCCTAGTACTGTACCTTTGTTGTTTTTCCCATAGGAATTTCAAATGTTATGCCGTGTTTGTTTTTCCCATAGGAATTTCGGGTGTTTTCACCTTGTTTGTTTAATAGTCCCTAGTACCTTTGTTATTTTCCCCATAGGAATTACGGTAATTTGCAACATCATTTATTTGTGGATGGGAAACCTCTACACTGCAACGCCTGGGCAAAACCCAGGCGTTGCGCGTATATATATATATATATAGCGAGGTCAGCCGAGGTGCGAGGTGACCTTTTTAATTTGACGAGGTGATTTAACGAATTATTCGGTCTGACGAGGTAGCTCCTTACATGTGCATTCCTTGTCAAATAAGGAGGAAGAATACTTTTCAAAGCCCGGAAAGTTTTTTTTTGATGCTAGTAGTTCAATCTTTGGAGCAGCAATTTTGCTCAGAGTTCCCACCAGCTAGCGATCCGCGGGGTTGTTGCTTCTCGTTCTCAAGCGTGGAAGAGGGAGGCACTTGGTGATGAGGCGTGGAAGGACATCATGCATTCCCATTCTTGGACGACTCCTTGCGGAAGCTGTGCATGGCAGAGCACGACGGCTTCACGAGGACATGCTTTGAAAAAGACCGGTGCTGAGCAGATGAGTGAGGAAATCTTCTTGAGGCACAGCTTGCAAGACAGGGAATGGAAGTTGGAAAAAAGTTTTTGGATGCGTTTGTTTTTTTGCGTCTTTAATTTGCTAGGAGCCCGAAAACATTTCTTCATCAGCAAAGTGTTTGGATTTAAATAGGAATTGGAATATTAATGAGCTCTCATGAGCTTATAGGGGATGGCAGTGGAAAGCACAAACCCAGGGACAAAACTTTGCTGATGAAGAAATGTTTTTTTTGGTCCCTAACACATTGAAGACGCAAAAAAACTGTTCAGCTTCCAAAAAGTTTTTTTTCCCGACTTCCATTCCCTGTCTTGCAAGCTGTGCCTCAAGAAGATTTCCTCCCTCATTTGTTCAGCAGCATGTCCTCGTGCAGCCGTCATGCTCTGCCATGCACAGCTTCCTCAAGGAGTCGCCCAACGCGATCATGTGCTCCTGGTCGTCAGTCTGTGCTGGCACGAGCACAACACCATGCTCTCCAGCCGAGGCGGAAGTGACCAACTCCAACTCTCCCGGAGACACTGCCCTGTCACTGTCACCAACCCAGATCGGCCCTGCTCTGACATAGAATGCTCTGCCGCATAGGATCGCATGACGTTACCTCATCACCAAGTGCCCCCCTCTTCCACACTTCGTCTTGAGAACGAGAAGCAACAACCACGCGCATGGCTAGTAGCTGGTGGGAACTCTGTGCAAAAACATCAAAAAAACTTTCCGGGCTGGATCGGATGAGGGGTTAAATCCTAAATGCCGATTTAACGAGTTAGCTAAATTCACGAGGTAAGCGATTTAAGCACGAGGTGTAAGATTTAAAGTACATTGGCCATATATATATATATATGTATAATACATATAATGAAATTCCATATGTATATGTATATATATATATTTCCCCTAGAAATTTCCTCTATAGAATAGGGTAACACGTGTAGCGTTATAACCCTCCATTTTATACCTCTATAAAATGTGTTTTTTTTCTCCTGGGACTTTCAAAGCACTTCTTTGGTGTTTTGGGCATGCTCCAAGGTCAAGAGTGGTCGCCATTTTATAGAGGGTACTTTGGGTTCTTTTTTGGGGACCCTATTTTACCCTGGTCCCCATTTTATAGAGGCCACAGCTTGGGTTGTTTCAACATGAACAACTCGCTGTCCAAGCTGCACCATATGGCTCAACAAAATGTCAAACACATTCAAGATATTTCAAGATCATTCAAGTAAAACGGCGTTTTTTTTGTGTGTGTGTTGCGTTTTCTGTTTGGATATATGTGGAATCCAAAACCAAAGTTTTGGCAACAGGACTACTAACATAGCATTTGCGCAGGGCTCCCAAACCTCCAATAGTACATCACAATCATCATGGCAGCAAGTAGCCAGATTGGCAACATCGACCAGGAGTTTTTTCCTTATTCAATCGATTATATGAAATTGTTGATTTTGAAGCTTTTTTGGGTCCAGTAAGGGTGAGCCCCAGGAAGACATCCAAAAACAGTTGTGCCAGTCATGATTTTCAATCCAAAACCAAAGTTTTGGCAACAGGACTACTAACATAGCATTTGCATCCCCCTTGGAGTTCAGTGTGTAACCTGGGTACCACCATTTTATAGTGATAAAATTGTTTTTTTTTGGTGGGGTGGCCCTTTATAAAATGGGGGTGCCCAGGTAATTAGGGGGGTCTGCGCTGTCTATAAAATGGGGGTACCCAGGTAACTCACTTAACAGTCTGATGCGGCTGCCTGGGTCCACTTTGACCTTCTATAAAATGAGGATCAGGGTCCCAGGTGTGAAGTGCTGGGGCCAAACTCCGGTCACAAAAGAGAGTTGTTGACTTGGAATTTCTATTTTATAGAGGTGATCAAAGGTGAGAAATCACCAAGTCCCGGGTGAAACCGAGCAACACAATCCAACGCATTGAATATTTTGAAGATTGTTTGTATATATTGTTTAAAATAAAAAAACTCTGATAACCTTTCTATAAAATGGGGAACAGAACGGTTTTGCAAGGGCTTGCCTCTATAAAATAGAAACGCATGGGTACCTGTGATTGGAAAGCTAGGAAGCCTTTCTATAAAATGGGGAGCAGAACGGTTTTGCAAGGGCTTGCCTCTATAAAATGGAAAAATGTGGAAAACACATTGGCACCTGGGAGATCCTGGGATGGGAAAGCTAGAAAGCTGGAAGTTAGGGAAGGCGCTTTACCACACAACCCAAGATATCCATAGAATTCCATAGATTTTCTAAGAATTCCTAAGATTCCCCAAACATCCCTAAGCCATCCCAGACCCAAAAGCCCCCTCAAAAAAAACATCAAACATCATCAAAAATCTCCAAAGCCTCAACACTTTCCCAGATTCTGGGAAGCCCTCCTCTATAAAATGGGGAACCGGCTCGTATTTTACCACAAAGCACCCATTTTATAGAGGCTCTTGGTGGTAGAGGCCCAAATACCCATTTTATAGAGAGTATAATATAAATTTGTAACATCATGTAACATTTTGTAACATCAATGTTCGTGCTTGTATGTGCTTGAAGTATCTTGTATGTTCTTGTATGTTCTTGTATTGTCTATTATTGTCTTGTAGATTCTTGTAGTATCTTAATGATTCTTGATTCTGCATGTCCCCCTTATACATTCATTCCATGTCATTCCCACACTATCGCTCTTGAAAATTCCGGCTTAAAGAAAGGCCTTACTTATCCTTATTTGATGTATTTGATTAGTTTCGATTGTATTCAATTGGTTTCTCTTTTTACTGTGCCCATTGCTGTTCTTTGGGTATCTTAATGGCTACACATGTGGCGCCAGAGTATGCTCATGTGTGCTCAGTGCACTTAATCCCTAGACTTTTGGCATCTTATGGCATCTTGCGAGCAGACCGAGGGGAAAAACAAAACAGTTTTCACGCGCTCCAGGCTTTGTGATTTCTCACCGCATCTTACCTCTATAAAATGGAATTTTCATATTAAAAATCTCCCTTTTGTGACCTATTTTTTTCCAGCACATCCACCACATGAACCTGGGTCCCCATTTTACAGATGGTCAAAAATGGACCTACATAGCCAGATGAGACCGTTAAGTGAGATACTAGGGGGGCGCCATTTTATAGACATTGTGCACCCCCTGTTTTGCTGGGTTTTTCATTTTATAAAGCGTGTAGCCCCCCCCCAAAATCATTTTAACACTAGAAAATGGGGCCCCACGTGTTGCACACTGAATTCACAGGGGGATGACACCAGATTTTTTATTGCCATGTTTGATGACACCAGATGGTATGGCCAATTGAATGGCCTTGCGCGGCGATGCTGTTTTCGTTGGTTGATGGCATTCCCAGGTCATGAATCATCATGAGTTATCATCATGCCCAATAAGGATAGTAAAACCAGGAATCGTCATCCATCAACCATCATTTATCAACTATATCCCAACTATATATATATATATCCAAATCTAAAATATACCCTCTGGTAAACTAACATAGCTATGGAAAATCACAATTTTCAATGGGAAAATCCACTATAAATCACCATTTTCAATAGCTACGTTAAATTACCAGAGGGTATCATACATATGCAACTTGTTTTTCTTTTGAAACTACAGCTGAGGTGGCACTTGAACATTCCAATTTTCCGACGGCTAGACAAGGCTGAACGGCGCGGCTGGGATGAAATGATTGCTGGGATCTTACATGCAATAATTTTTTACCTCCAAATGATCACGATTTAAATTGAGAAATTGCTGGGTTATTGATGCTGAAACCTTGGTTTAACCTTGGTTTCCATCATCCTTGAAATTGCTGTGGATCTACAGATGGTGTTTCCACCATTCGTTTCCACCACTTTCTGTCAATTCACCGGGCCTTGGCAATAGGTCGCTGAGCACGAGAAACATGCAGCCGGAGCCTCAGGGCCCCAAAAAGATTCTGGGCCCAGCAAGTTGGTAATGGTCCTGGTGAATGATCGACAAATTGATGATGATTGAATTTGATTGACTTCTTTAAATCGCTGGTATGAGTATCATCCACTATCGACCAAAAAATGCTAGCTAAGATCATCAATAATTTTTTCTCAATTGTCAGTCGCCATAAGATGCGGTGTTTGTCCCCATGGGCAAACTCATACCTGCCAAAGATCTTCAAATTGGTTGTCCATGGTGATTTTGGGAGGACAGTTTGAGCCCCAACTAAGGTTTTGTCCCTGGCCAGGACGCAACTTGCAGTCTTGGTGTGGGCCTGGAAGCTCTCAGGGTTTGGAGTGCCTGGTTGTGCTAGCTGTTCCCTGGGTCAAAACTGGAACAGAATTCACAAAATCGATGGTTCGGCGGAAACTCTTCTCGTCATTCTCAGGATGTTTACCAAATTGCGCACACCACAGTAGCAGTTTCTTAATTCACAACGACGTACAACATACACTGCTATGCTATACTTCTTGTTCATCTATCGGGCGCATGGCATTCCCCGAATGGCTGATTAAATATTCATGAAAACAAGATTTGGATCCTTTGAGCTCTTTGCCAACTTGCTACTTCTTTAAGGCCACCCAAAGAATAGCTAAGTTGGTGCAATAACATCAAAGAACCAAGTTAACTTTATATTTGACTATAGTCTATGATATGGCTGGTAGAATTATCAAACAGAGGTGTATAAACTAATTTGTAACTAAGGGGCACGACGTTCTGCACAAAGATACAACATATGAGATTGAAGATTGCTTACATCCCCTTATCAACTTTTCTTGCCAGTTCTGTTTTTGCTGGTGTTATGACGTGATTGTTAATGAGATCCCCGTGTATTGTTGGATATGATATACGTATATATATATATATATATACACCGGGGTGAAAGTACCAGGCGCAGAAATCAGATTTCAGGGCCACTTAATAGATGGCGCGGACACCGGTATTTGGAACGGACGAAATCTGAGAAAATAACCGAATCTGCCCCAGTGAAAGTAGATGGCGCAACCCCGCTGGTGTTGCGCCATCTACTTATGCCGGATTCCACATAAATGTGCAAATGATGTGGCTGAAATTGGATGAAATTTGTGGAGTAGACTCCGCGCCGTTTTCCTTCCTTTTTCCCGGCAGTCTGTTGGTCCATATACTGCACAGTACCATATGCAGCAGTAGTACGCTTCGTGCACTTGAAAGTATTGAAAGGCATCTGGCTGACTGCATTGTCGAAACAGTACTGTAAATTGTCAGTTGCGCCATCTATTGTATTGAAGCATAAAACACAGTTGAAAAGGAGCCCAGAAGTAGGGTAACTATGAAAAAAACATACGGCAGCGTATTCAACACAGCACATGCAGTCATGCAAAGCCAGATGCACTGAACATGCATCATCTGACGCCTACAGCCTACAGCCCTCTGTCCATGTCTCACCGATCATTTGGAAGACCAAGTCCAGCAGTATTCAATGGCAGCACTCAAAGCGTCATCGAAGGTAGAATACCTTGCCGTAGAAGTACCATAGCTAAAGTATCTGGATGGAGCACCTCCAAAAGGCCATGCTTGCCACCCGGATGCAAGCTCTTACGACACAGCACGTTTGTGCTGTATCTTTGATCCTGGGGGAACTTTCGATCTAACATCCAACGGCGTCACATTGAGCCCAACCTTCGACACTCCCGCATCAGCAGCAGCTGGCGTGGAAGAAGATGCAGCAGAGGAAGAATAGACAGCATCATCTCTTGGAGGAAGGGCATAGATGCTCTGCGCCTCATACTCCAAGATTTCACCATCTGAGAACACGCCATCTGCAAATTCGCTGGGATCCTCTCCATCCATCATCTCGGGTGGAACCACAGGCTGAAGCAGCTCTATGTGCTTGTCCATGGCCGCCTTGTCATCGAATAGCCACTCATCCCCATAGCAGCCGTCTCCAGCCATGGCCACCTCATCTCTTCCATCATCTGCATCCTGTGCTCTGACGGGGACCAGATTCTGAGCCTCAATCAAAGCTGGATCATCCTCTTCTTGCTGATGGTCTTCAAAATCCATCACATCTGCGAAAAGATCTTCCTCCTCTTCCACACCCTCCATGTTGAAGAGCTCCTGCAGCTCACCCGGTGTCAAAGGACGTTCCGCATTTTCCCCCGGCTCCAGCAAAGTGCACTCCAAAGTTCTAGGTTGATCCTCACAATGAGGCCGCAAAGTGAGCTCTTCCATGTGAAAATCAAACAGAGCCAGGTCCTTGCAGAGAAACTGGGAAACAGCCCCAATGAACAAGCTGCTCAGTCAAGCTATGTTGAAATGAAGTGCCAAGTGATTGCAATGCAGCTGCAGTTGCGCCATCTATTCTAAATGATGGTTGCCCATGGTTGCCCTTTGAACTTTTGAAACACAGTCGAACATGGTACAGTTCCCCCTGTAGTACTTTGAGGGGTACTGTACTGTATAGTACTGGTACTGCACCCCCTGTGTACAGTAAGTCAGTCCTTCTTGCCTCTGGATGCGTCTTCTCTCAACTTTCTGGTGCCATTTGCTAGGAGCTCTGTGTTTTTGCGCAGCACATCAAAGCTACATTCACGTGCATGTTTCCTGGACAGTACAAGCGTGCAAGTGGGTACAGGAGGTCTCCGGGGTGAGTCGATCTTTGCGTAGATATAGTTTGCCAATTTCTTCTCAACAGCCCAAACAAGCGAAGCTGGCAGCATGGCCCTGCTGCCATCAGCTGATTTGGAACTAATGCTCCAAGCAACCCTCCGTCTTTTTCGCTGGCCGTTTTCGATCAAGTCTGCAATGCTTGGTTCTGCCGATGCCTCTACCCCGAGAAATTCGTGCAAGCCAGCTGGATCTTGAAGAATATGAGAGTTGGTCCAATCATTTTCTGTCAAACCTTGGAGTTCAAGAATATGTTCCTTCTCCACATGCCCGGTAACGACCCAAGCCTTTGCAAACATCACCCTCGGCAGGCGTTTCCAGTTCTCAATCGCCATCTCCACGCCTCACATACAGTGCTGCAGTGCATGGTGCCATTCAAGAAGCTGAGTTGCGCCATCTATTGCGCAGTGTGTTTTATGCTACCGTATATAGTAATATAGTATATATACAGTAAGTGTGTGTATGTGTGCGCGTGCGTTTATTGCCAAAAAAAACAAGCAAATGCACAACCTACTGCAACAATACTGGCACTTACAGTGAAGAAGCCTCTCCCAAACCAACCCCCAGTGGTCAAGCAAGGTGCATCGAGGCATGCTGATCTGCTTGCGGATTTGTCCTGAAGTGCCCACTTCCAGCCTCAGCACAATGCAATGAGCACTTCCAACCACAAAAACTGGAAAATATGGATGGGGCAAGTCCTCACCATGCCGCGGTACAGATCTACAGTCATACTACAGTACAGTAAAGTAGAGTAGATACAGTCGTATGCAGAAAATACGCATAAATTACAGTACAGTATGCGTTTTTTGATTCAAACCATGTCCTGTTTTTTGTGTTTGAAGCAAATCACATCCATTTGCTGCTATTCCGTTTTCAGCTGAGACACTTGAAATACTCTGATCTGAAGAACAAGTTTTTGCTGAAGCCCACAAATTCTCTGGCAGCGTTGTCCAGCATCGATTTGTAAAATCCGTGAATCTGGTCCTGTCCAATCAGAGCACAAGCAAACAAAATGTTTGTTGCAACTCATGAACAAAGACCTGCACTACAGCAGAGGCTGCAGTACTACTTACTGTATGTATATATGCAGCATATATGTACTGCATACAATTCTATACAATATACTGTGTATACAGTATACATATCCCACAATTTGTGCACTACTTTCCGTAGCAACGCTGCATGGTCTACATTCTACAAAAGTCTACAGTGTCTGCAATGAGGGAACATATTCTCCGGTACTGCCGCTGAAACCTATACACATGTGGTAGATGGCGCAACTGCGCAACTGACACATCTACGCGTCCTGAGGTTGGCCATGGGCGGACCAACCTCCGGGAGCCAAGGAGGGAAGCTCAACATTCATCTCTTCACCCCACTTCCAGCGCAAAAGCGACACGCCTGGACAAGCATATCGACAACACCCGCAACCATACATGCTCGTACAGTGCATGGCACAGAAAAACAAATGGCGTCACAAAATTGACTTCTGTCTGAAGGTCACAACAAATCAAACAAATTTCAGCATGTGGTATTTTCAATTGCAATACTGTGCAGCGCAGTACTGTACAGTACTGTACTGTACATACTATAATCCCAGGAGCCTTCTTTTTTTGAGAAGTTGCCAGTGAATGCGTCGGCTACGAGCATTCCTCTTTTGCCTTCCAAGTTGAACTTCTCTCTTCGCAAGTCGAATGCCTCCGTCAGTAGCCTTTGCCAGTACATAACAGTGCTTTCCCCATGCATGAAATGGCTGCCGCTATTCAAGTTCTTGTGGATGTAGTAGAGTCCCCTTCCCTTCCTGTATGGATGGCTGCACCAGGAAAAAAGCCCAAATACAGCAAATTTACAATCCAGTACAGTAGATGGCGCAACTCAATATCGACTGCAGAGACAAACGAAATCAAAATAAAAGCAAATGCGTGATACAGTATTACAGTACCATTTTGCTCATTCCGAGGCTCTCATTCATCTCTGAGATAAAGGCATCAGAGAGCGAATTGGAGCTGCAGCTCAGGAAAAGGGGTCCTGGATCTCCGTTTGCCCAGGATGACGTGCAAACGCTTAGTCCAGCACGTGCCCCAACTACGCCCGTGGTGCGTGCAATGTTGAGGGAACTTCTTTTGGTAGTCTTCTTCTTCAACATTGTCTTCGGGCAGCGGTAAGCACACATCCACGTCTGATCATAATTAAGAACAAGGCGGATATCAATTTGTTTCTCCACCAGCACACGCTGGAAATTCTCTCGATACCTCAAGCGCAGTAGATGGCGCAACTCGCAGACACCGTATCACATCGTTTCACGGGCAATGCTTTTTCTACAGAAAACTACAATAATAATCCGAAGTAGGATGAGAGAAGTACAGTATACAGGAGAGTAAAACTGCACAATACAGCATAGAGTAAAGCTAAAGCACCAAACCTTTGCAAAATCTGCCCAGAAACTCCATCATCTTCACATCATCGTACGGAAGATAGTTCCCGCCAGTGTTTGTGACCTGTTTCGTCATGTTCATGGATTTCTTCATTTTGCGAGCCATGTGCTTGTAGTCTTTGGCCTGCAGTGTCTTGGGGAACTCTGCTAAGCTGTCTGCCAACTGCTCTGCATTCATTCCTCCCTCGCAAAAAGCTTGCACCTTGTCCATGTTGACCTTGTCATTGGCTACCATCACATCTTCAACCGTACCATTGAACTTTTTGCAAACCCATTCCATGGTGTTCTCCATGTGTGATAGATTGACCAAATCTGCTCACGGCATGCATGCCTGTGGGCCCTCGACCAGATCTTCAATTTGCCTGTGCAAGGTGCAAGCACAATCATACGCAAACTACTGTTACAGTATAAGAATCGACTACAGTAGTAAAATTACAATGGGGAATGATATTAATGCAATTTATGGCGTATAGTAGATGGCGCAACTCGGCTATATGTAGCAGTAGTTGTCAACCATGCCCAAAAGAAGGCACCTTGCCTTGCAATTTCTGCTTCCACCCGGGAAGGCAACTTGTACGAAGATTCTGCAGGCCCCTTCATCTTTACATCGCGATTCTTCAGGGTACCTTTGTGCTTGTTCGTGACCTGTGCGGTTTTCGCCGCCACCTGATCTGGCACGCTCTCCCAGTCAAATTCGAAGTAAGCCTTTCTCCAGTGTGTATATCTCCTGGAAGTATACTCAGGAAACTCGGTTTGCAGAGCTTTGTCAATACTTCCTTTCACTTTGGCCTCATTCGCCAAGCCCCATCGAACCTTAGGTATGCCGCACATTGATGCGCAAGAATTCATAATTACAGTACAGTAAATGTATACAATTACAGTAAAACATCAAGCAGCTCGGAGCAGGCCAGCCCAAGCCAATTCAAATGGCTAATGCGCAGCAAACACAAGCACACTGTGCTGTAAACGAGCATACAAACACAATAAGGAAACGTATACAGTGCAATACAGTGCAATTTACAGTACAATAGTAGATGGCGCAACTCTACTTTCATAACCGGGACACGATTTCCCTCTTCTTTATCAACCTGAGCTCATCCCCTGGTTGGCGCTTGTACCTGCCCTTTACTTTCTTGGTCTTCTTTCTCTTGGTTGCTTTCTTCTGCTTACCGCCACCTTTCTGAATGTCAACTTCATGTTTGTGATCTGGAGCTTCATCTTTTTCGTCTTGCTCCATCTTTCTCAGAGCTTGACCTGCACTCGAGTCGGTGGACTGGCTCATTTCGCTCAATTTCCTTTTGAGAAGTGCCAACTTCTTATTTTTTGAGGTGACTGGACGCCCAGTTTGCACTGGATGGGCCTTTTTCTTGGCTTCTTTCACTAGGCTCGCCACTTCCTCCTCCCCACGCGCAGCTATTCCCCTAGCATCCATAATATCATCCTTCTCTAGCACTTCTTTCAAGCAGTTAGTATCCTCGCACCAAGCCAACTCCTGCTTCACAACAGCTTGCCAAGCAGTTGCGCTGCCTGCTTCGATGTTGGCGTTGTTGCCCCTTTTCAGGCTTGCCTGTACTTGTTGGAGGAAAGGACTCAAGAGGAAGAATGTTTATCTACAGGCTGACTCCAAATCGAAATTGGGAGGAAACTTCTGCCGTGTGTTGTATCCCAATGATCGAATGATGTGTGCAACCCTGTAGTCGAACTTTGCCACGCACAGCAGAGAAGAGAGAGCAACTTCACGATGTTCTTGTGGATATGCAGCTTGGAGAACCTTCCGGCAAGATTCAATTGCCGCTTTGACCTCGGTGTCGTGCTGACGGGCTTGCATGGTCCCCAGTGTCTCAGTTGCTCCTGTAGATTCAAAAACGGCTTTGATCGCTTCTTCCAGTTCCTTGATCCTTTGAAGTTGGGCGGCATGACCTAGTTGACATCGATCAAACTTGCCACCTTTGCTTGTCCGCCTGGGCACATATAGATGGCGCAAGTCCAGAAAAGGAACCAGTACTAAACAGTGCGGTACAGTCATTGCAGTAGTAGTGCGCTACAGTTGCCGTTTCACATGTAAGTTGCGCTCGCACAACATCAAAATCATAGTGGAACATGCACAGTGCGTGCATCACAGAGCCACAGCAAAATATATACAGTACAGTATATAGTACAGTACGCTGTAGTACAGTATGTGGTGGGGTTTGCCTTCCAGCAATGCCAAGCAGCAGTGCGCACTGAACAGCTTTGTCATCATCGTCGTGCGATAGGCTCCAAACTTCGGGATTCTCATGCCACACCGTGGGAAACTTCAGCCAAATGATGTCCTTCAAGTGCAAATGGCTGCGCAGCTTTGCAAGGAGAGCTTGGGGCGGCTGCTTGTCGGATATAGCACCGATCGTTCCAACAATCTCCAGACCTGTCTCTTCCGAGACCTCCTGCACTAACTCAACCAATGCATCCCCATCATCCACGATATCCCAAGGCGTCCAGAAAATGCATTTCAACCACTGGATCCCTTTGCTGCGCAGATATGTGACCTAAGTGCAGGTCCGCATTCAACGATGCCCCATTTTATTGTTGCTGTGTTTTTTTTTTCTGTGGCGTGTCTCTACTTTTGTTTCTACTCAGTCTTGCACAGACATCAACACAGGGGAAACATCTCTGGCAAACAAATCAACTACCCTAGTCCTGACTTGCGCCATCTACCTATAGCACAGATAAACTGACTTGCGCCATCTACCTATAGCTATTGCCGAACCAAGTGACATTTTTCTTGGCAAACAGAAGCGTGCCACATAAATCAGGATCCAGCTCAGCATCTTTGCGGGATGTAATCCATTTCGCGTGCAGCTGCCTCGCCACAATGAACTTCTCGTTGTTGTATTTGTTTGCCATTTGATCTTCTTTTTCTTGATCCAGTGCCAATTGCATCTGCTCATTCACCACTTCCTGGTCCTGATGATCATGCAATACATCTTTTATCGGAATATCGTGCACTACTGCACATCATTGTACAATATACTGTAGTAACCAAACAAATGTACAGTAAGTACAGTATACTACTGTACAATAAATTACAGTAAAAATGTACTTTAGGCCGGCAGTCTGTAGGAACACCATATTTACTGTACAGTATAGTACAGTAGATGGCGCAACTAAACTTCGACTATTGCATTGCAGTACTGTCGAGTATAGTGCAGTTCCAGGTTACAAGAGACCCGGGAGATGCACCATCATACTGTAGTGGTAGAAAATCATGGTACTGTGCTGCACGGTATGTACCAAACAGGGCAAGGCACAAAGAATTTGCATAGATGCCTTCTCTTGGTGGTTGTATTCTTCGGATCGTCTGCTTTTTCTTTCTCTTTGCTATTCTTCTTTTCACTCTGCTCCTTTTGGCTCCCCTGCGTTCTCTTTTGCTCACCGTCTGCATCCAATTTCTCAGCTTTTGGGCATGCAGCTGCTTCAGATTTTTCTGCCTCCTCACCGGCATCCTGGTCCTTCCTTTCAGATCCACCAATTTTGGACAGCATATGGTCGAGAAGTTTTCTTTTAAGGTCCTCGTGATTGCCAGCCTTGCACAAACCGTTTTTGGCCACAGTGTTGCGAAGCTCTGCAAGTTGCATGCACTCCACTTCATCGCGGAAGCTCTCTGTCAGGGATAGAAGATCAAGCGCGCGCAGAAGACATTGCTTCATAGAATCAAAACTTCCTTTTGCGTAGTAGAACTTTCTGAGAAACTCTGACGCAGAAGCATACCGCACACGGAAGTACGGATTTTTGTAACTACCGTAGTGTGCCAGAAACGGGGCCTGCTCCACACACCGAGCAATATCTTCATCACACTTTGCGGATGTGGCCTCGCGGCGAATGTCTCTCACGGTTTGGGCCAGTTTTGGCATGTCGATATTTACCCACATCCGACCGCCTTTCTTCCGCATAAATGGCACTGGAGTCGTAAATTTCTCTGGTTCTGCAAGATGCCAAGCAAATATCGAGCTATAGCTGATTTTTTCCTCAGGATTTTCAACACCATGTTTGTCCACGGACTCAGTCAATTGCTTTTTCGTGATTTTTGTGCAATTGGTGAGGGTCACAGCACCATGCACTTTCGCACCACAAACCAATCCTCGGTAGGGGGGTTGGCATTGGCAAACATCCCCTGTATTTTGCCTTTGACAAACAGTAGATGGCGCAAGTGAAGAAATTGAGACTGAAGTACTGTATGTAGTGCACAGTACAACAATTTGGGACTACAGTAAATTCAATCGTGGCTGACACCGTGAAGAAAAAGTATACAGTAGGCGATTGGCAGCACTGTGCCACCATATACAGCAGAGCAAAATGCAAAACCGCAACGCAATATAGCAATAGTTTGCCTAGGGTCCAATTCTCTCGCGGATCTTTGTCTGATCGCCTCGGAGTTCCCAAATTTTTTCCCCTGCCAATATCTTTTCGATCCAGCACATGTCTATGATCAATCCTCTTGCTGGCATGCTCAGCCCGAGCTCCGCCTGAGAGGGGCTGACGGCACAGTACGATCACAAAAATATTTTCAAGTACTGTACTGTGCCAAACGTCATGATCTGAAGAAATGATATTTTTCAATCCTTCTCTAGTAGATGGCGCAACTAGCAGTGTGATGATAGCGTAATGCATTGACAATGCAATCGGTGCACCTGCCTCCTGCTTTTCCGTTCCTTCTGCTGCCACTGGTGCAACGCTTGAATCTACTTGCCTTGTTGCAAACAACTTGGCACAATGAACCGCTTGCTCTCTGTGGTCCACTTGCAGATTGGGCGGCTCGCTCTGCACGATGCCAAATCTCTCAGCTGGTAGACCTGCACCTGGATGTAAAACAACGGCTGCTGCCTCAGCACTGACACCTTTCCATTGGATGGGCTCCTCCTTGGGATCACTGGCCTTGCTTTGCTCTGAATCATCACTTTTACACTTTTTCCCATTCTTCCCCTTCGCCAGATGTGGCAGCATAAGACATCAAACACATATACAATAGTCGGCATGTCCTACTCCCATGACATCTGCAGGGACTATAGAAGAAATTGAGCAATGACAGAACTTGACTTGAAGTGTCTGCCCATTTTTTCCCCTGGCCTTCCCAGACTTCTTTGCAAGACTCCCTGCTGCTGTCTTTTCATTCACCTCCAAATGACAACGGCTGGCGCAACTACCCGCACTCGTGATGGGGAATTGTGCAACTGACTGCTTCAGTTGAGGCAAGCAAGTCACCCTGCAAGTGAAAAAAGCTTCCATTGAACGTTGGAAAGTTGCGCGCTATGTCATGCAGTCTCGGCTTGCGGGCCTCTGCAAGACTCGCTGCCGTAGCGGGCTGCTCTGGATGTGCACCTTCTGCTACTGTCGCACTCACCTCCAGCGGGGAAATAGATGGCGCAACTGTGCCCACTCAACCGGGCAGGAAATAGTAGGAACAGATCTAGTAATTATAGTAGTACAAACACAAATCATTCAACCTGACGTGGATCGGTCCCATGTCTTCTCCGCTCTCGGGCCTCTGCAAGATCTGCTGCCGTAGCGGGCTGCTCTGGATGTGCACCTGCCTCGGTCTCATCAAGTGAGGAAGTATAGATGGCGCAACTGTGCCCACTCAACCCGGCAGGATAGTACAAGTAGGAAAAGATCCAGTAATTATTGTACTACCGTATACTGTACAGTAAACAAAAATCATTCAACCTGACGTGGATCGGTCCCACGTCTTCTCCGCTCTCGGGCCTCTGCAGGATTCGCTGCCGTATCGGGCTGCTCTCGATGTGCACCCTCTGCTCCTGTCGCATTCACCTCCGGCAGGGAAATAGATGGCGCAACTGCGTCGGTGAAGTGAGACGAGCAAGCACGTTTGCTGCAGGGAAAAAAAACTCATGGCATGGCAAAAACACAATGAGCAAATACTGTAAACCGGCCATGTTGAGGAATTCTAGAAGGTGTAAGCTCCCACCTCCATCTTTACGGCTGTGCTCTCGAAGCTTGTGTCTTCACTCACCTCCTAGATGGTGCAATTCTGCCCACTCAAGCGGGCTCAAGAAAGCAAAACGGTTACCCCCAAACGTTAACAGACCGAAAAACAATAAGCACTGTTAGGCCTTAATAGTGCTTATTAGTGCTTATTGGTGCTCGAAAAAAAATATATCCCAAAATGGTCTCAAAATAACTCGAAACACACTTAAAATGAACTCATTTGAGCTCAAAATACATGTGATCTAAATATTTGGAAGGGTTACAGTATACAGAACTATTGTTCCCTGATGATGTGGTATTTTTTAAAATTAAGAAACATAATGAAAAAAACTATGAAAAAATGGAGAAATATTATGAAAAACAATGAAAAAATAGAGGAAAAAAACGTCAAAAATAAAAAAATATAGAAAAAACAATAATAATGAAAAAGAATGAAAACAATAGAGAAATCTCATGAAAAACAATGAAAACAATAGAGAAAAAACACAAAAAAATAATAGGACCGGCTGGCTCGAGGACTTCGACCCGACAGCGTCTGGCCCGAGGACTTGGACCCGACAGCGTCTGGCCCGAGGACTTGGACCCAAACGCCGGGGTAGTGCACCAGGGGAATACAACGGGGAAACACAACGGGGAAACAAAATGGAAAAATGAAAAAAAAGGAAGAAATAGAAAAATCACATCTATAAATTTTAAATCTATTTAATAGCTTTAAAACAATGTATGTACATAAATCGAATTAAAAAAATGAAAAAATCATATGTTTTTCCGATTTTTTTGCATTTTTTTCATTTAGTTTTACTACAAATGTGTATTGTAACGCTTTAAAATATGATTTGTATTAAAACTAAATAAAAAAAATACAGTAAAAAAAATATTTCGAAAAAAAAATGATTTTCAAATTTTCTGATTTAAATAAATATACACATTGATTTAAAGCTATTAAATAAATAAATTTAAAAAATATAGATATGACTTATCACATTTTTTCATTTTTTATTTTTCCATTTTGTTTCCCGTTTTGTTTCCCCGTTGTATTTCCCCGTTGTATCCCGTTGTAGTGCCCCGTAGTAGTACCCCGGCTGGACGCGAGCAGCTCTTGGCGCCTTAAACGCGCGCGCGCGCGTTAGCGGAAAAACGACCCTGTAGGGGTCGAAGTCCTCGGGCCAGACGCTGTCGGGTCCAAGTCCTCGGGCCAGACGCTGTCGGGTCGAAGTCCTCGAGCCAGCCGGTCCTATTATTTTTTTGTGTTTTTTCTCTATTGTTTTCATTGTTTTTCATGAATTTTTTCTATTGTTTTCATTGTTTTTCATTATTATTGTTTTTTCTATATTTTTTTATTTTTGATGTTTTTTTTCTCTATTGTGGCCACCATGTCCACTCAAATTTAATCTGTGGCACTCCTATCTCTCTCTCTCTGTCGGACGTGACTGGCAGAAATGTCACAGTCACAAGGCAAGCATGTTCCTCAAAACAACTATGTTTCACAGTGATTTCTTGCCTCAAAGCAGGCAATTTCCCTAGAAAAAGAAAGAACATTGATGACCAACACAGCTTCATTCTGGCTTGTGTCTTCACTTACCTCCTAGATGGTGCAATTCTGCCCACTCAAGCGGGCAGGAAACAGCAGGAAAAGATCCTGTAATTACTGTACAAAAAACAAAATCATTCAGATTCATGTGGATCGTTCCCGTGTCTTCTCCGATCTCGGGCCTCTGCAAGATCTGCTGCCGTAGCGGGCTGCTCTGGATGTGCACCCTCTGTTACTGTCGCACTCACCTCCAGCGGGGAAATAGATGGCGCAACTGTGCCCACTCAACCGGGCAGGAAATAGTAGGAACAGATCTAGTAATTATAGTAGTACAAACACAAATCATTCAACCTGACGTGGATCGGTCCCACGTCTTCTCCGCTCTCGGGCCTCTGCAGGATTCGCTGCCGTATCGGGCTGCTCTCGATGTGCACCCTCTGCTACTGTCGCACTCACCTCCAGCGGGAAAATAGATGGCGCAACTGCGTCGGTGAAGTGAGACGAGCAAGCACGTTTGCTGCAGGGAAAAAAAACTCATGGCATGGCAAAAACACAATGAGCAAATACTGTAAACCGGCCATGTTGAGGAATTCTAGAAGGTGTAAGCTCCCACCTCCATCTTTACGGCTGTGCTCTCGAAGCTTGTGTCTTCACTCACCTCCTAGATGGTGCAATTCTGCCCATTCAAGCGGGCAGGAAACAGCAGGAAAAGATCTTGTAATTACTGTACAAAAAATGAAAATCATTCAAGTTCATGTGGATCGTTCCCGTGTCTTCTCCGATCTCGGGCCTCTGCAAGATCTGCTGCCGTAGCGGGCTGCTCTGGATGTGCACCCTCTGCTACTGTCGCACTCACCTCCAGCGGGGAAATAGATGGCGCAACTGTGCCCACTCAACCGGGCAGGAAATAGTAGGAACAGATCTAGTAATTATAGTAGTACAAACACAAATCATTCAACCTGACGTGGATCGGTCCCACGTCTTCTCCGCTCTCGGGCCTCTGCAGGATTCGCTGCCGTATCGGGCTGCTCTCGATGTGCACCCTCTGCTACTGTCGCACTCACCTCCAGCGGGAAAATAGATGGCGCAACTGCGTCGGTGAAGTGAGACGAGCAAGCACGTTTGCTGCAGGGAAAAAAAACTCATGGCATGGCAAAAACACAATGAGCAAATACTGTAAACCGGCCATGTTGAGGAATTCTAGAAGGTGTAAGCTCCCACCTCCATCTTTACGGCTGTGCTCTCGAAGCTTGTGTCTTCACTCACCTCCTAGATGGTGCAATTCTGCCCATTCAAGCGGGCAGGAAACAGCAGGAAAAGATCTTGTAATTACTGTAAGAAAAAAGAAAATCATTCAAGTTCATCAGTTCATGTGGATCGTTCCCGTGTCTTCTCCGATCTCGGGCCTCTGCAAGATCTGCTGCCGTAGCGGGCTGCTCTGGATGTGCACCCTCTGTTACTGTCGCACTCACCTCCAGCGGGGAAATAGATGGCGCAACTGTGCCCACTCAACCGGGCAGGAAATAGTAGGAACAGATCTAGTAATTACAGTATAGTATTACAAACAAAAATCATTCAAATGACTTGGATCGCTCCCACGTCTTCTCCGCTCTCGGGCCTCTGCAAGATTCGCTGCCGTAGCAGGCTGCTCTGGATGCGCACCCTCAGCTAATGTCTCGGTCACCTCAAGTGGGGAAGTATAGATGGCGCAAGTACAGTAGATGTGACATTGTATTACTACATACAGTACTGTAATCTGAATTTCAAGTGTAGCATTATCAGCGGCGGTGCATGCTGGTGGCGCGCAGGGTCCTTAGGTTCCAGCCACCTTCCAAGGTAAAAAACGTCTGTTTGTGGCACCCAAGACCATCGCCTGTTCAGCGGAATATTGTATAACGACTGACATGCAATGACTGCCTATCTCATCGGACGCCGAGAGTACTGTATCTTGACCGAGCAAACAAAACTCGTTCCCAACAACTGGAGTGACATTTTTTCCACCATCTAGGCGTGCGGATGCGGAGGAGCCACCTCCATGTCCACTTCTGGCAGGCTGGGCAACGACAAGCCAGCACTGACGTGACGGGCTGCCCAATCGCCAACCGCCTCTGCAACCTGCGCCAAATGCAAGTCGATCTCTGCCATCGATGTCTAGAGGTTGCCAATGTTTGAAGAAATGTTTTCCTCCAGCTGGGTGCCGACTGCGATTTTGAATGAGACTCAGCTGGGATTTGACTTCTTCCAAGGTTGTCCACCTCTCGATGAGCAGGCTATGGACCACGACCTGCTGCATTCTCGCGTGGCGCGACCAGCGGCAGGGGCTTGATGCAGCCGCCGGGTCCGTGGCTCTCGGTCCAAGCCCATCACGGTCCCCTGGGCGCAAAGAACCATCGCTCCGGCTCCTTGACCTTTCTCGTGACATTTGTAGCAGTGCCAAAGGTAAGTCCAGTATGAATATTGTACAGTGTCGCTGGCTGAGCCTTGTAGCCCAAAGAGACAGCAAATAGTGCATCTGGACAACAACAAATTCTTCCATCTGGATTGGAACAACTGAAGCAGAATTGAAACTGACACATTTTAGGCATGTCATGATATTGCAACAGGACCTGAAACTATGCCACATCTTTAGCCATGTCATATTTTTAGGGATGTCTCGAATGCAGAGTAGATGGCGCAACTCAAACAAAGCTCAGAATGCCACCTTTTTTTGAGGATTACTGTGCTATACAATGCATTCCAGTATTCCGTTTGGAACATATGGCAAAATTCACATCAGGAACAAAGAGAGCTGCATTGTGCAACACGGAAACCGCCGCAAATACAGTAAGTTCCCAATGAGCCTGAGCAGTCTTCTCAATGCATTCAGTAGCGGCCCCCATCGCTTCAGCTTCGGTGTCCACCTGCCATGAATAAGAAAACAATGCACCTATCTCCACTGCAATTTCCAATGCAGAATAGATGGCGCAACTCAGACCAAGCTCGCAACACCATTTTTGAAGAGTACAGTACAACGAGAGCACAGTACTGTACAATATTTCTTTCTTGGGAACGTGTACAAAATTGACCCAACAGGCAAAGAGAACTGCACTGCGTAGCACTTTTTCCTGCTTGGATCGACGGTGAAAGGTTTATTGTAAAAGGAGATGCCTTCTCCGGAGCACCCAAGGTGGGAGAGATGAAAGTGAAGTACTGTACAGTATCTCTCCACGCATCCAAAGTCAGCACGTGAGGCTACAAGCCTGAGAAAAAAACTCTCAAGTATCTTCAGTCACATGGCCAGCTAGCAAGGTTTGCAACCGTTGTTCCACAGCGTTGCGTGCTTGTATGCAAAACTCTTCAAATTGTGCAACGAAGGGCCTGAATTGTCTCAACTGATGTAATAGAGCCACATTTGGCTGGTGATCTTCGAGTGTTTCCTGGAGATCGTCAAGGTCTATCAGAAAACGGGTAGCTTGTGAAGCTAGCCGGTCATAAGTCAAAAATTGAGTCAGAAGTGCCTGTAACACCGTTTGTGGCCGTCGATTCGCCCTGTGCATCTTGCTGTAGTAAAAGCCAGAAACAGGCAATGAATCCGCAGATCACACCACTCAGAAATGCAATGGACAAGCTGCCAATTTGTGACCGGTTAGGCAGAGGCCACCAGGTAGTCTGGATTGCTGTCTTACCCTTGTGAATCGGGTCACCCATTCACCGCGTACAGTAAGCCAGATTCTGACAAGTTAGCAGAGAAGAGACGCAAATGAAAGTGAAGTCCCAATCTGCCGTCAGGAATCAAATCTAGAGAAATGCGTTCGTAGAACCCCAATAACGGACGAGTCACAGGGTGACTCAAAGAACTAGTCACTAGAGCCGAGAACATAGAGAAAAATAAAATACAGCACTGTAGATTCAAAATTCTCAGCGTGCAAAAAAAACAGTGACATGGAAAAAAAAACACAGCACCGCATCACATTTCCACGACTTACTATACAGTAAATTCTGGGTGTCACCTGTCACGCATAGAATATCGTAAACATGATATTCAAAACACAAAACCCGAACAGAATTGCATTACGCAACACAAACACCCAAGTGGACGACTCTCAATGAGCCTGAGCAGGATTCTGGGCAGCTTCAGGAGCATCCCCAACTCCAGCTGCCGGGTCCACCTGCCAACAAGAATATGTTGCATCTCCACTACAAAACTCTTGTATACAAAGTAGATGGCGCAACTCAAACAAACTTCCCAGTGTCCTTTTAAAGTTTTAAGGGTACAATGCACCACAAGCATTCCTTTGGAGAATACAGCAAAACCGACATCATATGCAAACGTGGTTCATCCGTACGCAATACAGCATGATATTGCAGAGAACTGCAATTTGCCATACGGGAAAAAACAACGCAAAGTACAGTAAACGGTTCCCAAGCAGCCTGAGTAAACTTCTCAGCGGATTCAGGAGCAGCCCCCATCTCTCCAGCTGTTTTTTCCACCTGCCATAAAATAGAGGTTACATTTCCACTGCCACAGTTACCAATGCAGAGTAGATAGCGCAACTCAAACACATTCAAACACAACCCAGAATGACCTCTTCTTCGAAGAGTACACTACACAGGAATACAGTACAGCAGGGCTACACTACAGTGGTGCATTGGAATGTTGCAAAATTATAGTAACATCATGGGAGAGGAGAACTGCAGTGACCAACATGCAAAGCAGATTGCTGCAGGCGGTTCCCTATGAGCCTGAGCAGGCTTCTCAGCGGAGTCCGCCACTCCAGCCGCTTCCGCCTGCAATAGAAGATGCTACAGTACATCTACAGTACATTACACTGCAACACACTTTGGAGTACATGGTAGATGGCGCAACTCAACCAAACTCACAATGGCATCTGATTTAAAAGTACACCGGGAGTACACCCCAGAGTAATTAGAGAAAAAACGAATCCAAAGCAACACTGAATCCAAAGCAAACAAGAGGCCCCAAAGAGCCTCCGCAGGATTCCGGGCAGCTTCAGGAGCATCCCCAACTCCAGCTGCCGCGTCCACCTGCCAACAAGAATATGTTGCATCTCCACTGCAAAACTCTTGTATACAAAGTAGATGGCGCAACTCAAACAACCACAAACATTCCTGTGGAGAATGCAGCAAAACCGACATCATATGCAAATTTGGTTCATCCATACAGAATACAGCATGATATTGCAGAGAACTACAGTACAATCTGCCATACGGGAAAAAAATCCACGCAAAGTACACCCAGAACTTCCATTCCTCCTTATTTAAGGAATTCCTCCTTAAAATTCCTCCTTAAATTAAGGTGGAATTTTTCAAAAATTCCTCCTTAAAATTCCTCCTTAAATGTTCAATTGCAAGGAGATCTTGCACCTCCTTCAGCAGGAGACTTGAAACCTCCTTATCCCAGATCCTGGCAGCAAAACTTTTCACTTCAGCTCTGGAATCACTTGTGCTCGAAAACTTTGCAGAACACTCATGCCTATGGAATAAGGGTTGTGGCTTCCACCTTTCACAGCTCCTAAGTGAGCTAGGAAGCCACCAAAGTCTTCGTCTCGATATGTCCAACTGTCTGATGGACAAGAGTTCTGGAGCAATAAATCTAAGAAGCTGTGGTGCTTTGGTTTGATCTTCCAAGTATGGTCAGTCTCGTTTTCCAAGCTCTTGCACAACAGCAAAAACTTTCTGCCAGGCATCAGCATTGACTGGTGATTCCATAGATTCTTGGACAAGAAAGAATAACATTGCCACAGTTCTGTGGCAGCCATCTTGATTGTATATTCAAACACATTGTCATCAGCCAAAAATTTATCGCTGATTTGTTTTGCAAGAGTAATCAACCCTCGAGCTTCTGCAGCTTTGGCTCGAAGTTTTGGACTTGAACTGGCTTTCTTTCTGATCATGAGGACTGTCAAAGTAGGAAGCCTGTTTTCCACACCTTCAGTCTTGTAGTAGCTTTGAATTCTGTGGAACAAGCTTTTCATCCTTTCTTTGACATTGTTGCCAGGCAAGTGATTTCCAGAGGCAATTAAATGGTGAAAAACATTGCCCATAAAATCTGCTGCCACGCCCAAGTCCACAATGTGAAGCCAGTCCAAAAGAAATTGTTTGCTTGTCAGTCCTGGTGTTTGAAACAATTCATTGATGTCAATGCCAGAATTGGAAATGGATTGCAACAAAGTGAAATGGTCCAAAGGATCAAATGCCTTGCAGCTTTCAAAGTTTCGAATTTCAATTGGTTTGCACAAGCACAAATGGCAGCATCCTTGTTTGTCTCGCCATCCAGGAAATTGGAAAACTTCTTTTCTCATAGCCCAATCACCTCTCACTTCAAGTAAAAAAGCAGTGAAAGGCAATGCCTTGCCATTGAATGTGCTTCGTTTTTTGTCGCCTGGGTGCCAAAAGCTGCCATCATGCCTTGCTGAAGGCCAAGTGCAATTGGCTAAGTGAATAAAAGACCAAGACAAAATTCCTAACATCTTCGACAATACTCCCTTGATGCACCAGTGCTTTGGAATACAGCACAAAGGGATTCGCAAAGTACCATTAGGTGGAAGTAAGCCAGGAAAATTCAATGAGATGCATTCCAAAGTTTGACTTCTGTCATAATTGTAAGGTGTGCCATCGATCCAAAGGCCAAGTCCTATGGCTTCTCGAACTTGGAACTGCATTTGCATGTTCGCCAAATGTTTTTTGCTGAGTTCACACATGCCACCAGTCTGCAGCAAGTCTTTCTTCTCAGAGCGCTTCGAGAAGACAAAATGAATCTCATGTGGCAAAAGAAAAGGTATCTTCTTCATCTCTTCTGCTTGTGTTTCAGGATTGTAGCAAGGGATCAATGCAATGTATTCATTGAACCACAGGCAGTTCTTCAACATTTTTCTTTTCACATCCCTTGCCAAATTCTTTTCCCAACTGGCTTGCTTCTCACCACTGCCAGATTTCTCTGCACCTTTGACCAAATCTTTCACACCAGCGGCTCCAGCTATTTGTGCATCTTTCATGAGCTCATTGGCTCTTCTAGCAGAGACAGTCTTGGTCAAAAACAAATTGGACACATTGTGTCGAAACCTCTTCTGGTCAGGTTCCCTAAGGGTAGACAAATCTACCTTTCTCTTGTGAAACATGGCTTGAGCTGGAAAAACATGTCAACATAAAAGTTCATAAGATCTCAGAAGACAAGAAGTTACACATTGTATTTAGTTAATGCTAAATTTGGCCAATGCTTTGAAACAGGGAAACAGTAAAGGAGATCTTACACCTCCTTGAGTCTTGTACACCAGCTTAGAAGCAGGCTCTTTTTCCAGCGACAGTTACCAGCTGCGCATCTTCCAAGCAGATCCCTGCGATATTTTAATCTGCATTTCCACATTCCAAAACTGACAACTGCACCAAATGCGCTTTCCAAAATCTAAGGGCCAAACAGCTCCTACAGCAATGCCTGGTGAGTTTTCACCTTGGCTGTTGCTTCTTGCAGCTTCTCTTGGCTGGAAGCAAGCCATGCTTTGGCAGCAGGCAATGATTTCGAAAGGCTTTCAGGAGAAGTGTCCTCAGGAGCAAGATCTTCACTGGCTGCGACATAGGATCGAAGGTTGGCAATGGCTTTCAACTGCTCTTGACACCAAGTCTGAAGACCTTTGCCTTTGGCATGGAAGCTTGGGTCACCTTTGATTTCCAAACGACAGGCCAGGTCCTGGGCCTTGGCAAGCTCCTTCTCCCAGGCATTCTTGCAGGAATTCAGACTGTTGCACACATTCTGAAACTCCTTCAAAGGCTTACTGACCCCCTTGTCATCCAAAGCCTGGCCTGAGATCTGCTTGTCCATTGGGTCCACAGGGTTCTTCTCAATGGTGGCCAGTGGCTGCTTCCTCCATGGAGGCAGTTCCTTTGGAGGTTCCATTGAACCTTTCACTGAAAACTGAAAAGTGTAATGATGAAGTAAGTTGTGATGTCTATGAATCTCCAGTTCCAAATCCGATGGTTTCTATTTTGGATCCAAAGTGATTTTTATTGGAGGTTAAAATTGGTTAAAATTAAAATTGCCAATTTTAATTTTAACCTATCCTGCCTTTAAAAGTAATACATAAACTGGTTAAAATTAAAATTGGCAATTTTAATTTTAACCAATTTTAACCTCCTTATTTTTCCAATTTGAAACCTTTACAGTCATCATGCATGACCTGAGTGAATTGTATCCAGAGTTGCCAAGAGCCACTCAAACAAAGGAAATGGATGGGCATCAGCTTCGGCCAAGGAGATCTTGCACCTCCTTTTTGATTCCAGTATTGGACACTAGTGCAATGATTGTGATACCTCAGGTTCAGATCATCAGCTCTCATCATCATTCCAAAGCTGATCATGTGCATCCATCAAGGCTTCAAAAATGATTCTACAGGTCCATCACAACTACATTGATCAATATGACTCGACAGCTTCAGCCATGCAGAAATGCTCATATCACAGATATCATGTTTTACTTAAATTTAAATTTAGTTTATCAAGGAGATCTGGCACCTCCTTAAAGAGTCGCTTGCGCCCATAATCTCCAATCATTTTTCCAGGGAAGCTCAATTGACTCAATCTACATTTGAATCCTCATCCTCTTTTGATTTTTCGGCTTGCTCTCCAGCATCAATAGGTGATGTAGGAGAATATGGGGTTACAGCAGGACCTGATCAGGAGGCATGATGATGAACATATTGCACAGTGCATGGTTGACATGAGATGCTTTCAAATCCACAGTCACAGAAAACTCCAGCCTGTGTAGATCATTCCTTCATCCAGGAAATGTTCTCAAGTAGCTTGTAGAAGGCGAGGTGGCAGGCGCTGGGGTACTTGGAGGGGGCATTGGAAGGGGCATTGGAGAAGCACCTGGAGGGTCATGAGAACTTGGAGGGGCACCTGGAATAGGTGCTGGAGGAGGTGTATTTGGAGGTGGTAAAGGTTGCGATTGGGCATTGACATGAGGTGTCAATGCCTGGATCACCTGGTTTTGTAGCCTGATCAGCTCCAAAACACGGTCAATCTCCTCATCTCCAGGCCTCCTGCGAGAGGAACTTGATTGTCCAGCTCCCATAGCAACAGCAAGAAAAAATATCGAGCACTGAAACAGGAGCTAGAAAGCCAAAGCAGCTTCAGTTGCAAAATCCATTCTCAACACTGCAATTGCCATGCCAAACAATTTCAACATTCCAAATTCCAGACAAAACTTCTCAAATCCAGAATTCCAACCCAACATTAAACATTAAAGCCACATCCTATGAAAGTCTATAAGCCATTTTTGAAATCCACCCAGGCAGTAAACTCTCAAGTTCCAAATGTCAGGAGATCTTGCACCTCCTTAAGACAGAAAAGTGGAAAGACTATTTCCTATTTTCCTATTGAGAACTCTCAGGAGATTTTACACCTCCTTGAAACATGCAACAGAAATCAGCAGCATTTTTTTTGCAATTTCATCCAATCTAATCCACATCCTGTCCAACCTTCCACTTTCGAATTTCCTCATTCAAAAATTCAATCACAGATTGTTCAGTAGCACCATTGTGCAAATCAGCAATGCATTTCTGGGCCAAATCCAAGCCAACTTCTCTTGAAATTTTGTTCAAAGTGAAAGATTTGATTTGTTTCTTGTCTCCAAAATTTCGTCTGACACCTAAAGCACCATACTTTCGACTGCCTTTGGCAGGATAATCTTCCAAGCGATATTCAGGAGATGCCAAGTCAACAGCAGCAGGTTCAGGATCAGCCACTGCAACAGCCGGCCGAGCTTCAACATCCTCTTCTTCAGAAGTGCCAAGTACTGCTTCACATGCAGCACGCTTTTTCAAGATTGCAGCAGGCCTTTTCAAGACTGCAGCAGGCCTTTTCAAGACTGCAGCAGGCCTTTTCAAGACTGCAGCAGGCTTTTTCCCACCTGCAGATTGCCTATAGATCTTCAAAGATTCATTGGGAATTTCAGATTCAAATTTGTTTTCACCAAAAGCAGCAATGGCGAAGCCATTTGGTCCTTCACTCATAGTAGCTTTCTCCACCTTGCTATCCACAAAGCGACATACCACCATGGCAGTAGAATCGATCCAGGTTCCAACACTCACAGGCTTCTTAGGACTCGCTTGGCTCTCTTCACTCGACACTTCTATCAATTGATGCTCTTGGCTATCCAATGTTTCTGAGCTGTGGCCTGGAGGAATTTTTTGCAAAAGTGGTTCATTCACAGGCAACTGTGGGATGGAGCTCGCATTGGAACTTTGTCTCATGAGCCTTCGCTTGGCAATGGCTTTCTGAACAAACTTGCCTTTCTGCCGGTTCCCATGGAATTCTGAGCACTCCAGATAGATCTTCACAAGCTTACCCATCCAAGGCTCATATTTCTTACTTGAAATTGACCATTTTGCTTTTGTTCTGATGTGTTGCACACATTCGACAATTGCAGAAGACCACTTCTTCGCTTCGTCACTCAAAGTGCGAGGGTTGACTTTCAAGGCAGCTTCCTTCAAGCAGTCTTTGGATGGTCGAATTGTTTTCTGGAACATCAAGCCCAGAAATTTTCGATAATGCTTGCAAACTTGATCAATTTCAACATCCAAGTACTCCTTGGGATCCAAACAAGCCACCTCTGCTTTCAAACATGTGCAAAGGTCTTGAACAGAAGCAGTGTTCTTAGCTCTATTCATCTTGAGAAATCAACTGCAGATGCGATGCAGAAACAGTACATGCAGGAAATCAAAACACCAAAAGGAGATCTTGCATCTCCTTGAAGCAACCTCCAAAGGTTGGCCTTGATGCAATGATGATGTCAAAGATGTATCTAAAAACAGTGGAAAAAATCCTCCTTAAAAAAAGATTAAGGAGGAATTTTCAAAAAAAAAACACCTTAATTAAGGAGAATTCCTCCTTAATTAAGGTGGAATTCCTTAATTAAGGAAAAATTCCTCCTTAATTAAGGGAATTCCTCCTTAATTAAGGTGGAATTCCTTTAAAAAAAACTCCTTAAATTAAATAAGGAGGAATGGAAGTTCTGGGCAGTAAACGGTTCCCAAAGAGCCTGAGCAAGCTTCTCCGCGGATTCAGTCCCAATAGATACAGCCGCAGAGTCCGCCTGCCGGCAAAGATGTTGCATCTCCACTGCAACATTCGAATGTATACAGTAATATACAGCACACCTCAAACACAATTCCTTGGGGAGAGCGCTGGAAGATTAACATCATGGGCAAGCTTGTTCCATCCATACACGATAGAGTACGATAAAAGGAAAAACCGCACTGCAGAAACTCAGTTGAACGTGGAACGCCTTCCTCTCCAGTTGGCAACTCTCCTGCGACTCGCATGTCTCAGAACGATGGCGCTTCTCCTCCATTCAAATTGCCATCTCTGAACTACCAAACATTACGGTTGAGACTATGCATTGTCCTTGATATGTTGCAGTTTCCATGGTGATCTTCTCTTGCCATGGAGATCATGCCTGCAATTTTCATTGCGTGTCATTGCAACTCAGCACTCGGATTTCAACAAAGTACAGTACACTACTAAAACCAATCTAAAACCTGCAATACAGTACAATTTCTCTACCGTGCGCTTTTTGGATGTGACTTGCGCCATCTACACACAACTAGGGCACAGTAGAAAGGTTGAAAGGTTAGGAAATGCTGATCTGAGTTCGGCACAGCTGCACAGAGAGAAGGGTGCTCAAAATGACCGCAGCTGCATTTGGAACGTGCATGGAATTCCCCAGAGCGCCGTGCGGGTTGCTCAACTCCTCCCATTGCAGCCGTTGACAACCGTAGCTGTTGCAAGTTGACTGCAGTATCGGAAAGCCCAGCAGCGCTGCTTTCTCAGCAGCTGCAAGCCACCTGGGAACCAGCTGTGGAAAAATCTGACGCCAACAGTACAGTAGAACAACACACTGGCACAATGCAAGGCCATAAAGAATATACAGTTCAGCAACCTATACACTATATACAGTACATTCCCTTACAATATGCAGTACAGTGCAGTACAATATACCATATCTTTTGCCATCCTTTGCCAAGAGCCACAAGTGGTGGAAATCCCAGACAGACAAGTCTTCATCACCCAACCGCCAGCAACATTTTCCAAAAGCTTCTGGATGGCTGAAGCTTTCAAGTTGCATAGCCCTGCTGTACAATATCATATCATGTCATTTGATGTTTGCACGAATTAGGCGCTTAAAGTTCAAGCACACTGCTGTACGTGAAATATTGTACTATGCCGCACTGTGGCTGAATACAAAAGCACTTCAAGCAACCTCTGGGCCTTCATGTGGTCGGCGCCGTCTACGCATTGGTCGAGAACTCTCACCACTGGGGCTTCCTACATGCTCCCGCTCCAACCCTGGCGGAGTTACATCAATCATTTCCCATTCTCCCCCATCTGGGGCAGAAGATGACAAAGAGATTGCAGGGGGGAAGTGCAAGGCTGGCAAAGGCATTGGTGATGCCAATGATGCGGTCGAAATCTTGCTCACAGGCAGCTTCCTCAGAGACTTCCTCTTTCTTGGACTGACCTCTCCAAACACGAGGGAAAGCAGCCATTCCCAACAGCAAAGCGCACTGATTGCCGCTGCCGAAGCCAACATGCAAAAAGCGAACAGAAGACAAAGCGCCGACTTCGACATGGAAAGACACGCAAGGAATCACGGGAGCGTATTGACTGTACAGTAAGTACTATACTCTAATCAGCCACATAGCACAAAACAGCTGCAGCACATACAAGTAGATGGCGCAACTCTTCCAGCGACCCAAAACCAATTGCTATACAATATACTGTAGTACAGTACACAGAAAGGAACACAATACTTCACGCAGCATTGGAATATAGCACAGTACATGAGACAGTTTAGGGCCAAGTTGCCTGTAGTGCATGGGAGACCACAGCTTAATGCTTGTTTTCGTGAAGCAGGGCAGGATACCATCAGGATGTGAAGCCTTGAAGGAGCAATCTGTGAAATGGCGTGTTCACTCATCGGTCATGTCACATAAAGTGCAAGTACATTACAGCACACACAATAACTGCAGCGGAAGAAAAATGACCACTGCTGACTTGCGAGCCAAAGAACTTGCCAAACCACGTCTGGGTTCTGGTTCAATTGGTAGGCGCGATGTTCCTTGTGGCCATACTTCTTGATGTAAAGCTCCTCATACTTCATAAGGTTCTGCTGTTCCCATTTGGTCAAGGTGTCGTGACTTAGCTTTCAGCAAGATGAAGTCAAAGTGCTACTGCATAGCACAGAGAAATCTTGAACATATCATGCACAGTGTGCAACATACAGTGTTACAGTAGTTGTCAATACAGTAACATGGCACAGAATATCGCACAAAACCGTAGTTGCGCCAAAAACTTTCGTACTACTCACCTATCTGCAATACCTGCAGCCAAGGAGCAAAGAATCATCCTTTTTACACCTCTTCTTGACCAACTTCTTCTCCGTAAGCAGCTCTTTCGGATCCGTCATCCAGAATGCTTGGCTGATATCTACCTGTAAACACGTCAACGATTCCACCAGCTGCGCATACATGTCGGCCGGCTCTTCCACGAACTGGCCCCAGTCTTTGTGCACGGCAAGATGCCATTGTCGCTTACGCGAACAGCATTTGAACCCTGTGTCCTGAAGAAGCCATGGCCGTATCCCCACCAGCACATATACAGTACTTGCAGTAGGTGGCATTGGGAAATTACAGCAATGAGCAGACTCTGAGTCTGACCAGAAAACCATAAGACAAAGTAGATGGCGCAACTCCAAGGAAGATTGTCAATACAATGGCAAGTCACATCGAACGAGCGTAGCACTGTGTTTACACTATTCTTCTTGGAACATTGCTTTACTGAAATAGTTTCCCATACTGTACAGTGCAACTCAGCACAATAATTACAATACAATAATCCAAATCTTGCATTATAGTACCAGATTTCTCCAAGTAACGCTGGGCACTGTGAGAATCTTTCTCACATGCCAGTCTTCCTCGTGGACAGCTTCAGTGAGACTCCCAATTTCACCTGTTTGCACGTTCTCGAGGATCCTGATTTTAGACTGCGTCCCATGAAAGTAAGCCAGCCTTAGCTGTTCATCTGAGGTGGACACGGCCAAAGGCCGCTTTCAGCACCATACAATACAGTAATCGAAGCAACCTAGACTGAGACAGATGGCAAACAAGAACAGTAAGCTAGGTAAAAAGACAATCCCTCAAATTGCATCAAAAGCACTGAGCCGCAGAGGAGGGATCATTGCCGCCCTTCAAATTCCCCATTGTTGAAGATCCGACGCAAGGTGTCCCAGACAAGTCTATGTCCACGTTCTCAGGAAATGGGCACTCTTTCTCGCATTTGGAACACCTGCCAATGCGTAAAACATCGGCACACCGATGAAAGCATGCGAGGACAGCTCAGCAGTCTCACCAACCCCACCTCCCTCTTGACCGGTAACTGACTTCTTTGGCAAGCTTGGAACGCTCTGCAAATGATTTTGAAGCAGTGGCTTCAGCAGAGAAGATTGGAGCCATGCTGTCTTGGGGCACACCTGATACATCAGTGAAATAGTAGATGGCGCAAGTGCAAAGATATTGTTTTTTTGCTTCGTGCGCCTGCATGGTGGATGCGGAAAAAAATCATGCACAGAGTACTGCGACCCATGATTGCCAAGCCACGACTCAGTATGTCAGTGAAGTGGTGCTTGTGGTGCTTGAGCAAACCCATAGAATGTAGCGCTGTATGGGTAGTGTCGCTCAACACATCGCAGGAAGACACAAATTTCAGCTGCGGGAACCAGTCGCTGCCTGCGCTCTCAAGTGCCTGAAACCAAGTACCGTACATAGATGCGACGAGCAGTACAATATACTGTATATCTTCTGACAAAGGTAGATGGCGCAACTACCCATGATGAATCATCTTTGCCCCGAATGTGTATTCATCTGTCAACCATTGCTGAAGATGCGAAATTCTTGCACGAAAAATGAAATACAGTACAGTACTGTACAGTATGTGAACAGATTGAAGCCTGTGCAGCCAAGAATCTCTAGCTGCAACCTCTGGAGCTCCCAAACCAGTGAAATGCGTAGTGCATCTGAGGGTCCGCTTCGTTGGATCCTTAGATACGTTAGTGTCACGCGCTGTGCCTGGTATTGTACTCTGAACATGTAGCAGCCAATTGGGGTGCAAATTGCAACCACTGGTACTGTACAATACAACACTTCTGGATTGCAAGGAGAACAAATTATACTTCTGCCGAGCAGCATTTAACATGCACACGGTGTCCCTGGCATCTGCTAGCATCATTGCTTTTTTCACGAGTAAGCCTGGCCATGCTGCCAGAGCCTTACCCAAATCGGTGACCACGTCATCGGCCATGGCGCAAGAGAAAATGGAGTTGAAAGTGTACTATAATTAATGGGACGGAAAACCCAGAACTGTGCTTGCAGCAATTGCGGTATTCGTTTACAGAATACAAGACAAAAAGGATGGAAAATGGACAGAAATATTGTAGAAAATTTTGTCCGCGGCACCAAACAATACAGTATATTGCCTAGGTAAACATACTCTTTGTATATTGTACAGTAAGTTTCTGTGCGCACCTCGACTGTTTCCATCCGGCTTGAGGAAAGCAAGCACCGGATCGCGATTGTTCAACCCACCCGCGGCGAGATGGATCAAGATGGCCCAAGTGGTGTCTATTTTGCGATATAGCATCAAAATGTGCAATACGAAACAACGAGTACTGTACTACTTCTTTAATCTTCTTCATATACAGTACTTACTGTATATCAAAATGCTCCAAGTCCCTCGACTCTGCAGGGCTGAGTTGCGCCATCTACTATATATTGCGCATTAAATTTTATAATATGTCCATGAATTTTGACTGCTCACCATTTCAACCCCACTTCATTCCCCAATAAATCGTTGTTTTGATTGTTCTATAGAAGTTACAATAACTCAACAACAACGAATCAAACATCAACTTCAGACCGAATATTCTCTGAAAAGGCTTGTGTGTTTTTTTCTTTGGTTTCTTGAGGTTTTTGTCGCAAAGCGTATCCACATCAAACTAGCTCTGAGGTGAAAGTACCAGGCGCCGATTGCAGTAGTTGCGCCGTACATAGTGCAACTCGCTTTAATATTGCGTGCGCACTTGATCCATACTGAGCCATCTTTTTCCCAGGCAAAACCGCGAATACATATTTAGTATTCGGCGAACATGGCTGAATCTGTGGAGTTTTCGCGACCGGGTACCTGCAATTTGGTTATGCTTATCCTTATTGCCAAAGCTGGCGCAGCTCCAAGCATCACACAGGCGGTTCTTGTGGCCCAGTTGCGCCATCTACTGTGCATTCGATCTGGTGGAACATGCGCATGATTTTTGTGGGAGAGAACGCTCACATGAATACACCAGTGACATGTGAGTTGCGCCATCTATCTGGCTGCAATATGGGGAGGTTCCCCGTGTGCTTCTGGAGTTGCGCCATCTATGGCAGTGGCAAGCATAACCAAACTGCACACACCCCGGTCGCGAAAACTCCACAGATTCAGCCATGTTCGCCGAATACTAAATATGTATTCGCGGTTTTGCGTGGGAAAAAGATGGCTCAGTATGGATCAAGTGCGCACGCTATATTAATGCGAGTTGCGCCATGTATGTTGGGCCCCCGGGGGGCAAAAGTACATGGCGCAACTAGTGTATTCGGCGCCTGGTACTTTCACCCCGGAGTATATACACACACATATCCATGTCCTTTGGCCATTCCAATTCTGTTAGTTGTACCTGCATGTTGATTGACATTCATATCCCATTCGTGTGGCTCAAATCCCCTAACTATCCCATATTGATTGCCTGAATTGCAATACGTTTTCTTGGTTAAATTCGTGTATTCTCCTATTTCAATCTGGGTTTGATCCTCATGTTTAGTTCATTGAACTGGTTTCCACTGCCCCCTTAGATCCTTGAGAAATCTGCCTGTAGGACTTGGTGGGGCTTTGCAGAAGGAGTGCCGCAGGCCTTCCGATCATCCTCCTGCGTCCATGTTTTTTACGTGAATTCCACCCATGAAACCCCTTCGCTTTTTTGATTTGTGTGTTTGGGATTTGTTGATTTAGTTGATTTGGTTTGTTTGTTTGGATTTTTGTTTGTTGAATTTAGAGGTGCAAACAGATGCAGGTCTTCTTTGGTATGTGTACTGCAGTCCCTTTCTTGGGATTCACAGAATTGGTTCAGCCACCTCCACGTAGGTTCTGAAGACCGTACGAGTCAAAGGTCCGGAAACTCTGGGTTTCTTCTGTCTTGAGCAGGGCATAAGTTCTGAAAGTTCTATTGATTTTACCCTTTAAGGTAATCAAACATGGCAAGGGGACATTTTCTTGAAACGGAGGTTTCAATGGGAAATCATCGTTTTTTTTTCCATTGCCATGTTACCAGAGGGTGTCCCAGAGATTGCGTACAGTAGGTACAGTAAATTTTAGCGCAACACCTTTGTTTTAATATGTTTTAATGGTATATGAAAGCCATGCCGGCCATGATTTTCCCACCAATCCATTGATTGCAGGGGAACTTTGGCTGCCTCAGCCTGGGCTGTTAGCCAGAAAGGTTCGCCATGTAGCTGTTCAAGATTCTTACTTGTTGTGTAAGGGAAAGGGGAGAAGGAAGGAAATCTTGGTGAACCTCATATCATGATTATCATGTCTCCCAGCCTGGGATTTCAGTTCAAGAGATTATGGTGGTACGTTCACCGCTTGGTGGTTCAAACCAGTTGAATTTCTATATATTATGTGTATACATAATTGTATAATATTATATAATAATATGATATATATATATACAATGTAGTTCTATCTGTAGTTACTAGTTGATCCCTTTCTAAATTAAATGATATCACTGATAGAGTTAACCGGCATTTCTGATGCTTCTGGGATTGTCACATGGAAATAATTATGGAAACTAAGATTCAGTCAGCAGTCGCCAGTTCTTTCAAATGTAGCCCTCAAACACGTTGGCATGACACCAATCAGAACAACGGAACCAAAAGTTAAGTGCAAACAAAGACGTCACGCTGTTTTGGTTAATGGTTTTATTCATACATTTTATGTATTTTATTTTCAACCACAAAAAATGTAGAAATGGGGTCTCAATTGAGATGACCTTTCAACCACCGAACTGAGGTTTGGTCCCCTTGACCGGCCCAGAGCGCAAGCAAGCTCCGCGGCCTTTGCCTCCCTTGCCTCCCTTGCCGGTCGCACCAAAAGAGGAGCGATCAGTTGGTTGAGGGTCCCAGATTAGATTGGATCATTTACTGGTTGGTGGTTTGGAACATGGCTTTTATTTTTCCATATATTTGGGAGCAATAATCCCAACTGACTTTCATATTCAGAGGGGTTGAAACCACCAACCAGTTTATGTTTGAAGGCTCCATATTTCAGTGAAAAAATCATGTGATCAAACTTTGATCAAACATTTAGATTGTACAAATGCCGTTTCTGTCCATTGATTTATTTTTTTGGGAAATGATAAAACACTTTTTGGTGAGAGGTTCACTTCCTGAAAGGGTGATGTATTTGTACAGAAACACATATCAAGAAACCCTTAGATTGATCAAGGGCTAAGATCATAGCCAGCAAACATCCGAATATATCAGCAAAATAGCACCATTCATCCCCAATTACACCCAGTTTGTAAGCTGTTCTCTACCCCCTTCCACCACGCCAGAAGGACATCTCGGCCCAGTCCACATACAACAACGACGTGAGCTTTGAGGTGAGTGGTGAAAGTTTGTTGGCAAGATACCTAGACAGGCTGATATTCACGCCAACTAACCTTTGTGCGTTGTGTTGCAATGTATTCACATTGCAAGAAGCTTTGCTGTTCTTCGAATGCTCAACAAAATCAAAATCGCCCCCCCCCCCCGCACAAAGAGAAACTCCATAGCATGATCCATTTTATAGCCATACCAAAGAACCAGTTCCATAAAATGGAAGTATATATATGTATCATATCATACTATATCACAGCCAGTCACCGCCTAATTATATATCCATTATGATATCCATTATCTTGGAGATGATATATGATGATATAGCATCCATAGCATGATATACAGTCTGGCAACTTGTTACATAATGTTACATAGCTATAGAACATGGCCCATTTATAGATTTACCTATGTTTTCATAGTGATTTTCAATAGCTATGTGAGTTTACCAGAGGGTATCCATAGCCAACGGTGCCCGGATAGCCAGGTCCTACGTGCCGGAGCCCGCGGTGCTGGAAGCAGCATCCAGAGCCAGGGTCAGCGGTTCTCCACCGAGGTGCAAGGCGCCCATTTTCCCAACATCAAGGGGAGCACTATTGGATAACAGGAAGGGGCCCCAGAGTTAGCTGATTATAGCTGGTTTACAACATTTTACATCTATAATGAGAAGGATTTATGATGGATAGTTCTATACTTAGATGATTTAGATGGGTTATCAAGCAACTTAGAACTAGGGGGCCCTTCCGGCAAGTGGAGGTAGAATACCCAGCTTGCAATGTTTGATTACCATTAATATTACCATGAGGGTAGAACCCTGAAGATTCACCTGAATATGGACAATCTCATGGTTTTTTGGCTGTATCGGCTGGGGGGGTTCACATGGAGCGTGAATTTTCTGGAAGTGGGGGGCTGTCTTTATTGTAAAAAAATACCTTTTTGGTCATTGGTGTGGATCCCGAAGTCGAAAATCTTGAAACATCACCTGAGAATCCACGATTGCGATTGACAGTAGCCTTGCCTTTCTTGTTGGAATGATGGATTCTGGCTTCTTTACTGTGGATTTCTTGCCGAAAGGGACATGTTCCATCGGCCATCCGCAGGAGGAAAAGTGAGAGCTGTGAAGGCGCTTCCAAGTCGGTGACTCAGTGAGAGCAGTGAGAGCTGTGAGAGCTGAATATTTGACACATGTTCCCCGTGTATTTGGATGTTGGGAGCAACTCTGTACATGGGAATGTCAAAGAACCGGGCACGTTCCAATTCCCAATGGATTATTACTGGTATCTGATATTGTGACAGTGATCATATGGTATTACGTTATATTCCAACATACACAATGATATTATTGGAATCTATTCCAATCCAATTCCAGCGACCATATTCAATCATGAACATAATTTCATGTTCTGTCTATCAGAGTCTATCATATTCTGTATATCATTGTCCATCCTAAAATCGGTTTATTTCACCCAGGGAGTGGGCTTGCAGATATGTTGGCCAGACCTCTGCTGTGGTAAACCATGGTAAAACCACTAATGAACCATGCCAGTAGCCATTTTGAGAGTCGTTTTATATCATCCCAAATAACAAACCTCAATTGGGGATAGCGCCTCTATAATATTATATACAGTAACTTTATATATACGTATATATAATTATATAAATACATACGTTTAGTGTCTGATAAACATCCCACATGTTTGCATCATTTGCAATGAATTATCCCATGACGAAGCCAATTTTTAACATGTGTCTTGTTCCCCATCCGAAATCAGCCGAAATCTCAGACAGGTTCCTGTCACATCTTCCGGCTGCGGTGTGGTTTTTACCAAGTTGTGGTCCAGAGAAGCTATTGGGGGTGATGTTCTTTCTCACGAAAGATTCATTGTATCAAGATTCACTATCTAGTTGACATCTGACATATAGGTATATTAATGATATATGATGATATATGTATTAAAGGATCAGAACTATATTTATCCAAGCAACCAGGACCAAACAAAAGAGCCTTTTTGCTTTCAGATTCATGGAATGCCATGGGGCCATTGGTGTGAACTTTTTTGCGGTCTCTCTGTTGCACTCCTGAGGCCTGAAATTTCGGCTGGGCAGCCCGGCAGGAGTTTGATTTGAATGGCCAGGGCTGGTTGGCTGGTCGGCTGACCATGTGCAAGTTCCAATCGTTTTATAGTTATTTATATTTGATTTAATGTTATTTATGTATTTATGTTATATATATATAATTATATATATAATTATATATAATATAATGTTATACATCCCTATGGCCTATGGATCCAAACACTTCCTGGGAGTCGAAGTTGACCGGCTGACTTGCCTGCACTGTAGCGTCCTGCAGATGCTGTGCCAGCATCGAGGTTTTAACACCTCAGGTATTACCCTCTAGCAATGACTAATATAGCTACTGAAAATGGCCATTTATAGTTGATTTTACCCATTAAACATGGTGATTTTCAATAGTTAGGTTAGTTTACCAGAGGGTATGTGGGCTCTTTAGACAAAAAAACAACTGGTACCCTGATAAAGCCCAAAAGAGCTGGGATTTGTGGATAGGAAAGTCCTATTCTCTAATAGGTAAGAGATGGAAAAAAAACGCAGCGACACTTACGTTCAGCTCGAAAAAATTGTGCCACGGGATGTTGGCTTGGAAAAGGTTTTAGCAACATGCAGATTTCCCGGAAAAAAAAAAACAAAAAACATGCAGATTTCCCGGAAAAAAAGCAGTGTTATACAGTGTTGCCGCAATACAGGATAGTATATGATAATGTATATAATATATAACAACATATGGTTTACCTAAATAAAGCAAAATGACCCGAAGCCATCGTTTGCATGATCCATCTATTCAAGAACCAATTACATTGAAACCCTCAAACTGAAGCTAGTGCTGGCGACGACGTGACGTAGTGAAGCGATAGCGAAGTGCTGTAGCGGACCTAGCGGACCTAGCGTCAGGCGATGTCAGGCGAAAAAGCTGATTTGGGGTTGTTGGTTTCATGTTGGTTTCATATCGATGTTAAACATTCTTCGTGTGTATCTGAGTGTCTGAGTGTTGCATCCGCAAGGCCCAGAATCCCAATTGGTTACCCAATGGATCACCGAGGAAGACCCATCTCCATTGGGGGTTTCCCAGTGCCTCCCACATTGTAAGCGGATCATGTTTCATGATAACCCTAGTCCTAGGTGGATGAATCCTACTTATCCCACAAAAACTGGGCTTAGATTATAATAATCCTCTGGTAAACGTTGACATAACTATGGAAAATCACCATTGAAATAGTGAGTTTTCCCATGAAACATGGTGTGATTTTCCATAGTTATGTCAACGTTTACCAGAGGGTAATCCACTGGCATGAGCACGGCCCCGTCGGATGGTCCCTACTAGGAAGTGGACGACTAAAAAAGGTGACCCCGGTGACGTAAAATGTTTAAGGTAAATGGTGGCACCCAGAAAAATCCATGGGTTAATCCATGTTAATCCCAAAGATGACCTAGAAATTGTGGGTCTCCTGAAATTGGTTGAAGAGACTATTTACGACAAAAGGCAATATTTTGGGCTAAATGACCATGGTCTCAACCGTAGATTTTGCCGCAAATCAATCCGGTGAAAGTCATACTGTATCTGTTAATCACCTAAATCCCAACGCTTTGTGGTTGAGTTGAATCAGTTGAATCGGTTGAATCAGGTGAATCCCCAATTAATCCCCAATTAAAACCCATGAAACGCCTTAAATCCCCGTTGAACCCCATATTTGACGACGAACCATTCGCACCTCCCCCGCAGGTCGAGTTCAGGCAGCCGCAGATCGGCTCAGGCAGCCAAGGGCTGCACACGCATGGCTATGGAAGCCATGGACCATTTATAATTGAGGTTGATATACCCATTAAGAAAAGATAGGGAGATTTTCCGTAGCTATGTTAAATGTTAGTTTACCATATGGTTGTATTATTTGTTTATATATATATATTTATATTTATATACATACATATGAACCCCAACAAAAGACACCACAGTGTTTTCAGGATGGTATATATGATGTTTTCCACATATTTTGCATGGTTTGTATATATGAACACCAAAAAAGTTGGGTTGGTGTGGGGATGTGGCAACACAACGGTGAAAGTTCCGAATATTATTCCGGTTTGCCGTTCCACTCCCATTTTTTGACTGGGTAATTGGGTCAACCTTAGCCGGATCTTGTTGGGTACTTCAATCTTTTGCTTATGGCCAAGCTTAGGTATATACCCTGCAAAATATCACAATAGCTTGTTAGTACATATACAATCATACAATCATATACTTCATATATTTATGTATGTATGTATGTATGTAATGTAATGTAATGTAATGTAATGCAATGCAATGCAATGTAATGTAATGTAATGTTATGTAATGTAATGTAATGCAATGTAATGTAATGTAATGTATGTATGTATGTATGTATATATATATATATGTATATATATATATATATGTTTCTATGATTTTTGTATACACACAGACAGACAGATAGACATACATTCATACATACATTCATACATACATTCATACATACATTCATACATATATATATATCCGATGCATCTGTATTATGTATATTGATTGTATATATATATGTGATTGTAAATACCAAGCCTAGCAAAGGTAAATTATATCGCTGTCACTTGCCAAGTCCCAAGTGTGATGATTTGGCGAATCGTAAGGTGAGAATCCCTATATCGCCGAGCCTTTTCGGTTGTTTGGACCCGTTGGAATCCAATGGGATATATGATGGAATAGTAATGGTATGTATGGTGGGATAATGGGTATATGGTGGTTTCCTAAGTCATTGGGGTACCCCTGAATCATCCAAGATTAGACCATTTATCATTGAAACTCATGGTGACTTGGGGAATCCTGTTTAAAGAACCCCGTTACTACATACAACACTTCACACAGTTCTGAGCCAAATCCCTTGACCAGGAATATCGGAAGCAACATGAGATGAAGGTGCAAACCTGGGATTACTCCGGATTCAAGTCAGGTTGATACACGTTGATACATACTTTTGGAATCCGTTCGGATAAAAACAACATGTAGGATGGGTTTTACATGATGCAATGAGTGTATCACTGCAGACTGTTATTGTCCATCTGAACGGAATCTCACGCGTCTCACCCAGATTCCTTGAGACGTTGGTTGGGTTGACAACCCCAGCTAATATTCATGTGTTTCAGATTGGTGAAACGACTCTTGCACTTCGATTTGTTCACACATGTTGTGTTTCCAGTACACCTTACGTCATTGTCCACGTCCTGTCCAATGGTGGTTCTGCTAGTGTAAGAGCACCAGGTACAAGTTGAGTAGTTGAGTTTTTCTTACTGAAGCCAGTTAGAAGTATACAAGATATACAAGCATTGAACAAAAACACAAATCTTTGATTCACCAGTGATATATCTGTGATTTATCAGAAGCTCCAATGTTTATTTTCGCGCATCCCCAGCGGTCCAGGTGATCAGTAGCTTTAGTGGAACGGTGCCTCAACCGATCCAGGACTTCCAGGTGGGCTGGAAACGGTGTAGATCATTGGTCAAAAATTGTGATCTCTTGTGTATAATATATAAATCTGGTTGGTGGTTTGGAACATGGCTTTTATTGTTCCATATATTGGGAATTTCATCATCCCAACTGACTTTCATATTTTTCAGAGGGGTTGAAACCACCAACCAGTATATATGTATATATATATATATTGTGATAGAGACTATATATAGACGATTTATAGATGTAATATAATATATAATATTGATGTTTGTTTTAACACCGACGTATCATTCATATAGATGTGCTGGAGATGCGATTCGAAAGATTCGAGCCAGGCGGCTGGGCTTCCGGAGAAGGTCCTGAAGGAAATTCAGGATGCCAAGTTCAGCGAACCCACACCCATTCAGGTGGAATTCTGCTGCCGCTGTGGAGAAGTGTGTGGGGCGCAAGGATGCGCAAGGTGTGTTGGGAATTCGTTGGGGTGAGATATTTTCCATGTGTTTTTTGTGAAATAAGCCAGCTATAACAACTACGTATGGTTGATTATTGTTGTATGTCCACTTAGGTCACTGGAACTGCAACCCCCGAGTAGATATCACTGGATGGATGGATGATTGATGATGTTGTTGTTGTTTATGAATATTATTTTTCTAGTATCATTTATAATGGTTATCATTGATATGAGATGAGGAGGGGGAGGATGGATGATGCAGTTTGGGATGTTTGGGCGAATCAAGATCACAACATCTCTTTTTTGTGACATCAACTCAAACAAAAAGCCAACAAACATATGGCACGCGTATGGAGTATGGAGATGATGCTCTTTACAAATGATTCAGCTTTGGGCGTTGATCGTGGGGCCCATCGTCTCCATCAGCTTCCGAGAAAACCTCGAAGATCTGCCGAGACGGTTGTATCGGCTGTGGTTGTTGATCCTTACTGTTTGAATGGATTCTTAAGATTTCTTGGAACTATTTTTCGTACTTTCTTTCCCTGTATCTTGTGATGTTTTGGATGGTTGCATAAGAAAAGATGGTAAGCTTGCCCGATGTGTGGTCTAAAACTTGGTTTGTCTGGAAACGGGATACCGCTAAATCCATAGACTGATTATGATTAATCGTTATTTTCCTTTTTGAAGTGTCAGATATCGGCGGTAATCAGGCACGCCCAAACATCACAACAAGCTGCACATATATATATATATACACATTATATATATATATACATACATATATATATACATCTATTATATATATGCCTACTAATATCAATATCCCCATTATATTAATTGCCACTCTTATTGAACATGCTCAAATCCTCAATCGGTCTGATTTTTTGTTGCCAGGCGCAGTGCTGGCCCATTCTGAGCAACGGACATGACCTGATTGGCATTGCTAAGAGTGGCAGCGGCAAGACCCTAGCGTTGCTCGGGTCGCTGTTGAAATGAGCTGATTGAGCTGGGAGATGGATGGGAAAATATGGATGAATCAACTGGCAAAAAGGATGGGTTATTTAACATAGCCATGGTATAGATGGCCCATTTATAGATGGTTTACCGAACTTAAAAATGGTGATTTTCCATGGCTATGTTAAATAACCAGATTGTATGTTTGGATATAACTGGCAAAAAGAACTGGGATATCATTTTGATGTGCCTGATATGTAACTTCTGTAATGAAACCATGGCTCTACATCAGGAAATCTTTGGAATATTGATGGAATTCTGTGGCATATTCTAGGGACTTATGGGGATGTATAGGGATATATAAATACATTCGTGTATATATATATATTATATACATACAAATGGGACATGCTTAAGACATGCTTGGGATACTTGGGAGTATCCTGGAATATCTGCGGGTATGGCTCAAATTGATTCACCCCTGTTTTCAAGGCTCGGACCGTTGCTCCTTCGTTCGCGGCGTGCCGCGTTGCGACGCGATCGCCGCGATGGACTGTCTTCCCAAACGGCCTCCGGGCCCCGTAACGAAACAAATTCCACGCTTGGATGAAGCAATCGCGTCATTGCAAGAACTTCAAGAAGAAGGGGAAGTGGAAGCTGCCACTTGACCACTTTGGACTTTTTTGGGATTTGCTGACCACCAGCAGTTAAAGCTGGGCGAAGGGGAAAAGGACATATATATATATTATATAGTTAATACATATATATATGTATTATAATACATATATATGTATGTATTATAATACATATATATATATAATATGATATATAATATATAATACATAATATATAATTTAAAATATATAATATATAATATATAATACATAATATATAATTTAAAATATATAATATATAATATATGATATATGATATATGATATATGATAAATAATATTTAATATAGAATATATAATATACAATATACAATGTATAATATATGCACACTGAAAATGTAGAAAAGGCTTGTTCAACATACTAGACAGCAATAAAACGCAAGGAAGAGGATATAACTGACCAGCAACTAAGTTCAGGGTAGTTCAATATAGCGAGCAAAATTAAATACTAACAAATACTAAGAAGTATAGCTATACAGCTGATTTGATGGACATGTATCCAAGATTGGCCACTCGACCAGTTTTTGGAAGCCATGTGTGATTTGACCAGCATTCAATGCCAGCCGGTCATAGTCTATGATCTTGATGTTTTTCCTATAATCGATATCTCTTCTAGAATCTATGGATTTGTTACTATAGATTGTTGTGGTTTAGCTGTTGGCTACAACAAATCTAAATGCGTATTATAATATGTTATTCACATATTATGTAGTTATTTGTTCATGTATAATTAATTATATATATATAGTTCTATCTATCACTATACAAAGTATTTAAAAGCAGGCTTCTGGTGTTCAAATGTGTCCCCAATCTGTTGACCACTTCCTCGTCCAGGCTATGGGTCTTTTGCTGCGTCTCATCACCATCGACGAGTCCGTGTTTTGCACAGTCTTTCCGCAACCTGTCCGCGGTGTCACGGGTCCGTGTTGCTGCGTTGCTATGGAAACCACTGCAAGGTGAGGCTTTCAAAACATAAGTTGACACACAGTTCACTTGGTTGATCAACTATACTGGGGTTTAAAAAAAACAACTGATGATGTTTGTTGGTTTGTCCCATTGACTATAGTCAATTGTTGGTTTAACTAAATTGTTTGTTGGTTACTGCTATACTTGGTGGCTCATCCCACGGCTCGTAAGTGGGTTATAACCCCAGTTATAAATGGGATTTTTGTAGGGTTAATCCACTGAATTCACTGGGGTGAACTAACCCACTTACGAGCCGTGGGATGAACCACCAAGTAGTATTCATGGGATTTAAAAAATCAACAAACATCACTGGGGGACCTGGAGGACCTTGTGGTTCGTCAAGCTTTCGTCAAAATCTCATCGAAAGAAGCACCAATTGATTAGCATTTCCAATGTGACAGATCCAATTTTGGCATATATTTAAGGGCTGCCGCCCCTGCCGCCGACCCCGGAGAAAAAAAAGAGGTTTGCGCTGTGTTTTCACACAGCTCAAGTTGGTGGCTTTTCCATAGCCTTGATACGAGAGGAGAGATAGAGAGAGAGAGAGAGAGATATATATATAGTTAAATTTCACCAGAGCGAGGCAATATATTTTGGATGTTTTTTAATGTTTGTTTATGTTGCATTCTGACATAGTGTTGCTGGACAGTCAGGCTTGTGCTTGAGGATTTTTCATTTGGGATCTCAAATGACTGAAATTTTCAGGGGCTGACAACACCAGGTCACAAAAAGCCATGGAACGGCTAGGGTCGACATTGTCATTTTTAATGTGCAGGTAAACATCGGCATTCGACATCGAGGATGTTAGATAGATAGATAGATAGATAGATAGATGGTCTGCAGGCTTGCTAGATTCGATAGATGGATAGATAGAGATAGATCGATCGATCGATAGATAGATGGAGATAGATAGATAGATAGATCGATCGATAGATAGATAGGTCGATAGATAGATAGATAGATTGATAGATAGATAGATAGATAGATAGTTAGATAGATAGATAGATAGCTAGATAGTTTGATAGATAGGCAGGTAGTGGCAGGTAATGGTAGGTAGGTAGATGGATAGATAGAATCATAGATCTGTGTATATTTAATAGATATATATATTCATATATATATATATATTCATATATATATATATATTCATATATATATATATATTCATATATATATTCATATATATATATATTCATATATATATATTCATATATATATATATTCATATATTATATATATATATATATTCATATTATATATATATTCATATATATATATATTCATATTATATATATATATTCATATTATATATATATTCATATATATATATATGTGTGTGTTTCATTGTCAGTGTTTCATTGTCAGTGTGCATCTGTCTATGTCTCTGTCTTTTTGTTCCAGGCTGACTCACATTGTACCATATCCTCCATATCGATCCATATCTATCCACATTCCCAAATGGTGAGGGCGGGCTGCATCCTTCTTGGTTCCAGCCTGGCAGCATATATCGCTGTATATGTATTAGGTTACGATATATGACTACAATCCAATAGTTTTCGACCATTTTTTGTACCGCTGTTTGTACAATTAGACATAGTCAGACATAGAACCCTCCTGCTGCTCCTGTTGCTGCTGCTGCTCTTCCTCCCGAAGCTGAAAACGCACGCTGCCGGACAGGGAAACACAGTGGCCCTGAAGGACGGAACAGCGCCAAAATCGAGCCCAAAAACTGCCTAACGTCCCTTCTGAAACCCTAGAAAAACAATAGTTTTCGACCAGTTTTTGTACCGCTGTTTGCACAATGAGACATAGTGAGACATAGAACCCTCCTGCTGCTCCTGTTGCTGCTGCTGCTCTTCCTCCCGAAGCTGAGAACGGACGCTGCCGGACAGGGAAACACAGTGGCCCTGAAGGACGGAACAGCGCCAAAATCGAGCCCAAAAACTGCCTAACGTCCCTTCTGAAACCCTAGAAAAACAATAGTTTTCGACCAGTTTTTGTACCGCTGTTTGCACAATGAGACATAGTGAGACATAGAACCCTCCTGCTGCTCCTGTTGCTGCTGCTGCTCTTCCTCCCGAAGCTGAAAAAGCACGCTGCCGGACAGGGAAACACAGTGGCCCTGAAGGACGGAACAGCGCCAAAATCGAGCCCAAAAACTGCCTAACGTCCCTTCTGAAACCCTAGAAAAACAATAGTTTTCGACCATTTTTTGTACCGCTGTTTGTACAATGAGACATAGTGAGACATAGAACCCTCCTGCTGCTCCTGTTGCTGCTGCTGCTCTTCCTCCCGAAGCTGAAAACGCACGCTGCCGGACAGGGAAACACAGTGGCCCTGAAGGACGGAACGGCGCCAAAATCGAGCCCAAAAACTGCCTAACGTCCCTTCTGAAACCCTAGAAAAACAATAGTTTTCGACCATTTTTTGTACCGCTGTTTGTACAATGAGACATAGTGAGACATAGAACCCTCCTGCTGCTCCTGTTGCTGCTGCTGCTCTTCCTCCCGAAGCTGAAAACGCACGCTGCCGGACAGGGAAACACAGTGGCCCTGAAGGACGGAACAGCGCCAAAATCGAGCCCAAAAACTGCCTAACGTCCCTTCTGAAACCCTAGAAAAACAATAGTTTTCGACCATTTTTTGTACCGCTGTTTGTACAATGAGACATAGTGAGACATAGAACCCTCCTGCTGCTCCTGTTGCTGCTGCTGCTCTTCCTCCCGAAGCTGAAAACGCACGCTGCCGGACAGGGAAACACAGTGGCCCTGAAGGACGGAACAGCGCCAAAATCGAGCCCAAAAACTGCCTAACGTCCCTTCTGAAACCCTAGAAAAACAATAGTTTTCGACCATTTTTTGTACCGCTGTTTGTACAATGAGACATAGTGAGACATAGAACCCTCCTGCTGCTCCTGTTGCTGCTGCTGCTCTTCCTCCCGAAGCTGAGAACGGACGCTGCCGGACAGGGAAACACAGTGGCCCTGAAGGACGGAACAGCGCCAAAATCGAGCCCAAAAACTGCCTAACGTCCCTTCTGAAACCCTAGAAAAACAATAGTTTTCGACCATTTTTTGTACCGCTGTTTGTACAATGAGACATAGTGAGACATAGAACTCTCCTGCTGCTCCTGTTGCTGCTGCTGCTCTTCCTCCCGAAGCTGAAAACGCACGCTGCCGGACAGGGAAACACAGTGGCCCTGAAGGACGGAACAGCGCCAAAATCGAGCCCAAAAACTGCCTAACGTCCCTTCTGAAACCCTAGAAAAACAATAGTTTTCGACCATTTTTTGTACCGCTGTTTGTACAATGAGACATAGTGAGACATAGAACCCTCCTGCTGCTCCTTGTTGCTGCTGCTGCTCTTCCTCCCGAAGCTGAAAACGCACGCTGCCGGACAGGGAAACACAGTGGCCCTGAAGGACGGAACGGCGCCAAAATCGAGCCCAAAAACTGCCTAACGTCCCTTCTGAAACCCTAGAAAAACAATAGTTTTAGTTTTCGACCAGTTTTGTACCGGTGTTTGTACAATGAGACATAGTGAGACATAGAACCCTCCTGCTGCTCCTGTTGCTGCTGCTGCTCTTCCTCCGAAGCTGAAAACGCACGCTGCCGGACAGGGAAACACAGTGGCCCTGAAGGACGGAACGGCGCCAAAATCGAGCCCCAAAACTGCCTAACGTCCCTTCTGAAACCCTAGAAAAACAATAGTTTTCGACCAGTTTTTGTACCGCTGTTTGTACAATGAGACATAGTGAGACATAGAACCCTCCTGCTGCTCCTGTTGCTGCTGCTGCTCTTCCTCCCGAAGCTGAAAACGCACCCTGCTGAAAAACAATAGTTTCGACCAGTTTTTGTACCGCTGTTTGTACAATGAGACATAGTGAGACATAGAACCCTCCTGCTGCTCCTGTTGCTGCTGCTGCTCTTCCTCCCGAAGCTGAAACGCACGCTGCCGGACAGGGAAACACAGTGGCCCTGAAGGACGGAACGGCGCCAAAATCGAGCCCAAAAACTGCCTAACGTCCCTTCTGAAACCCTAGAAAAACAATAGTTTTCGACCATTTTTTGTACCGCTGTTTGTACAATGAGACATAGTGAGACATAGAACCCTGCTGCTCTTCCTCCCGAAGCTGAAAACGCACGCTGCCGGACAGGGAAACACAGTGGCCCTGAAGGACGGCCTGCGGGCAACGGCTCCACAACAAACTCCTAGCGAGCGGTTGCGAAACAACAGCCTCCAAGGCGAGAAACCAACAGCCAGACATCTTTTTCGAAACTCGTAGTCGTAGCCGTAGTCGTAGTCCTAGTAGTAGTAGTAGTAGTAGTAGTAGTAGTAGTAGTCGTGGTAGTAGTAGTAGTAGTAGTAGTAGTAGTCCGACAAGGGTCAAATGTCTTATTCCCTGGCGCGCTCCCCCTTGCGTCTGCCGGGGTCGGCGGATATATATATATATATATTTGTATATATATATATATCTATGTATATATATATATATTCACATATATTACATATATATATGAGCAACTGTCAAAACTCGCGGATACTAAGATATGTATTGGCTGGACATTGGTTTTCAGAAAGTGCAAAAAACTGAGGTTAGCGATGGGACCTTCCCAAATAGCGATACCCCATGTTGAATTCAATAGTTAATAATTATATTTCATGAGTGTTGATTTCGTCCAGTGCTCGCATTGGTGATAGGCTTGGGCTCAGGGTTGAAAGAAAAGGAAAGGAACAGGACAGGGAAATGAAAAGAAAAAGAAAAGGAAAAGGACAGGAACAGAAAAAGAAACAGGAAAGGAAAAGGAAGAGGAAACAGAAAGGAAAAGGAAAGAGAAAGGCAAAGGAAAGAGAAAGAAAAAGAAACTAACAGAGAAAATAAAGGAAAAGGAAAGGGAAAGAAAAACGAAAAAAGGACACGAAAGGAAAAGGACAGAAAAGGGGAAGGAAAGGCAAAGAACAGAAAAGGGAAAGGAAAAGGACGGGAAAAGGAAAAGAATAGTTTCGCAAGCAAATGATAATGCACCCGCCTGATTCTGCAAAAAAAGCAGGTCGGTTTTAGCGATACCATAGAGATGCCTTAGCGATACCCAAGCGATACCCAAGTTCACCCAATTGCACAGGATCCCCAACTACTTGTACCTGTACTTCTACTTCTACTGCTAAGTCTTCTATTGTACTTCTGCTTCTACTAATACTACTACTACTACCACTACTACTACTACTGCTGCTGCTGCTACTACTACTACCACTACTACTACTACTACTACTACCACTACCACTACTACTACTACTACTACTTCTACTACTACTACTGCTACTACTACTACTACTGCTACTA
>CAMXCT020006659.1:0-72500 GCA_947184155.2 Cladocopium goreaui | reverse complement strand
TTGGGAGTTCGGAATGGAGGTTTGTTTTTTCGGAGATTTCAGCAATAGGAATAGGAACCATGGATTTTGGAATGGATATTGATATTTGAGGAAATGTTACTTGCTCATAGATATAGGATATTATTTCTATGAGATTGTTCATAATATATTGTTGAATCTTAATTTCCATTATCACAACCTTCAACAAAAATCAAAAGATGAGGTGGCGGGCACAAAATCAAAAAATGAAATAAATACTGTAAACAGTGATTTCATGTAATACTGACTAGTTGGGTATATAACGGGATTTAAATGGACAAATTGACGAGGATGCTATTCCTGCGGAAGTGAAGGTCATAGATCCAAAAAATGAACTCAACATGATAAATCGGAAACTTATATAATTAATCCTGCGGTTTTTCACCATGTAAGTCTTTCACACAGGACAACTGGTTGGTAGTTTGTTTTTTTTCTTCATTTTTCCATATATTGGGAATTTCATAATCCCAACTGACTTTCATATTTTTCAGAGGGGTAGGTCTACCACCAGCCAGACAATTTACTCTCTGGTAATCAAGCATCATCTGAGATCATCAGCTCTGAGGCTCTGGATTTGGCGCATTCCTCCGCGGCGCACTACTTTGCCACCGAAGCTGTACATGCTTTACAGATGTGACGAAGCTGGTGGCCGTTCCCCAAAAGAGGCTGAAAAGGCTGGCCTGGAGGCCTGGAGGATTTTTTAAAGTACTCCAATCAACCAAAAACTCCCACTTTTTTACCATCCAAGTGATTCAGAATGGACGTGTCTGGGCCTTCTATCGGTTGGCTTGCGCACCTGATCCGTTGCGCATGAAATGACTCTGTTCAAAATAGGACTCAGAGTGAGTTGACTAAAGAACAGAGATCACAATAGCACTCACAGCAAGAACAGTGATTTTCCAGCGCCGAGTTTTCTCGCTGCAGCTCATCATTTAATCGTTGGTGACTCTCCAGTCAGTCACATCATGTCACATCCTTTCCGTCGTCACAGCGTCGACACTTGCAAGACGTGTGGCCAAGACAGTCAAAATAGAGCAGTTTGGGACTTGGAGTACCTGAAAGGCAATTGATCAATTTGAATCACCATTGGCACTTGTCAAAGAGTTGGTTGAAGGCATTTTTTTGCAGGAAACATGCATATTTGATGGTAAATTCCGCGGTTTCCCATAAAGAAAACCCTACTGAAACCAATCCATTGAAATTGACATTGATTAAGACAGTAATATATTAGAACTCACACTGGCGAGTTGAAGAGTCCAGATACCTTCAATGCATGGACAACTACCTACATCATCCTTGGACATATCGTTATGCTGCATAAAGACTTAATTAGGTGTGTCTGAAAATAGGGTATACCCCCAAATCACTATCTTAATTGGGGAATATGATCATAATCCAATGGATTTAGGAGTACACCATTTTGATACAAACCCAATTGGGGGGTGGAGAAAAAAAATGGGGGATCCCCAAAATGGTTAAATGGTTGGTTTATGTTGGTTTAGAATAGAAAATCCCAATCAAAAATGGATGATTTCGGGGTACCCCTATTTCAGGAAACCTCCAATTAAATTTAACCCTAATTACATATATATATACACACAATATTATATATTATATAATTATAAATATCACCAACTCGTATCTTTTCCTACAGAATGCGCAAAAAAGGTCCACGACAACTGTAGTTCCATCCTACTCGTACAAGGTGGGGACCCCGCTAAGTTGGCCTTTCTGATTGTCTCGGGCTCATGTGGGATATATCATTATAACTATGGTTAATGGATGTATAACATGGTATAACTATGGTTAATGGGTGCAAAACATGATATATCTATAGTTAATGGATGTATAACATGATATAACTATAGTTATTGGATGTATAACATGATATAACTATAGTTAATGGATGTAAAACATGAGATTACTATGGTTAATGGATGTATAACATGATATAACTATAGTTAATGAATGTATAACATGATATAACTATAGCTAATGGATGTAAAACATGGTATAACTATAGTTAATGAATGTATAACATGATATAACTATAGTTAATGGATGTAAAACATGATATAACTATAGTTAATGGATGTATAACATGATATAACTATAGTTAATGAAAGTATAACATGATATAACTATAGTTAATGGATGTATAACATGATATAACTATAGTTAATGGATGTAAACAGAATATAACTATAGTTAATGAATGTATAACATGATATAACTATAGTTAATGGATGTAAACATGATATAACTATAGTTAATGGATGTATAACATGATATATCTATAGTTAATGGATGTAAACAAAATATAACTATAGTTAATGAATGTATAACATGATATAACTATAGTTAATGGATGTAAAACATGGTATAACTATAGTTAATGGATGTATAACATGGTATAACTATGGTTAATGGGTGCAAAACATGATATATCTATAGTTAATGGATGTATAACATGATAGAACTATAGTTATTGGATGTATAACATGATATAACTATAGTTAATGGATGTAAACATGATATAACTATAGTTAATGGATGTATAACGTGATATAACTATAATCAATGGACATTATTCATGGGCTTTATAAACAAACATCATAACTGGAGCCCACCTGGTTCTGCTTCAGCGAGGTTTCTGGGACCCGGCTTCGCGCAAATCCTTCGCAGTGGTGCGGATGTACATGAAGGGCCAATGGTAACTCTACCCCCTGCCGGACCTGCCGGACCTAGCGGACCTGCCGGATGGATATGGAGGGAAGGATGAAATCGTGGTGAAGCTGAACTGTTGAACAGTGGGATAATAAGAAGTGTTCAGGAAACCTATTTTGCTTCTTAAAAGTTCCAATAACTTGTGTTTTGAACCTGACTGTTTCAATTTCCAATTTTTATTTTGTTTTGAAGTGTTCAGGAAATTGGAACGGCAGTTGATTATCATTCATTGGCCGTGCAAATGATAGGGTTTCCTAGTCTGAACCACATCAACAACAGTGAATATGATGCATGCAATTTTCACATATATGGGTATGGATGTGTGTTTATCAAACACTATACCATATTTTGGGATGAACATCTCTATTAATACTAATGGTATACTATTGGTTAGATATCAAACACTATTAAGTACAATAGTATACCATTTATCAAACAGTTGTGTAGCATTTAACAGCTGCCAAGTTACGCTCGCTTAATGCTGGGCACTTCACAGATTCCAGCCGCGCCACGACACGGTTGGTTGGGCCGTTTTCGAGGCTCCAGGGGTGTCCACTTAGCAAAATCGTCCTTGGAGTCCCAGACATTGGTGTCTATATAATATATAAATGGTGTCGAGTTGGATATGTAAAACACACACACACATTTGATTTAAAGTATACTTGTAAGTTCGAAATGCTTGTATATTGATATTGGATAAAGGTGATGTATATTCAATACTATGATATTGGACATTACTCTTTTGTGTGAGGAGTTGAATGCCTTCAAGGATGCACTGGTTTGGCACTGGTTTGCTTTGAAACATGTGCGGTTTGACCCTGATCGGATTTTACATACCCGAAGGCCCGTTCAGACACGAGCCAGTCATCAAAAAGCCACACTATTAAACTGGTTGGTGGTTTGGAACATGTTTTTTGCATATATTGGGAGATCTTCATCATCCCAACTGACGAACTCATACTTTTCAGAGGGGTAGGTATACCAGCAACGATATACATATATTAACCTATTAACCATATATTAACCATATATTAACCAAAAATCCAACAGCCGTTGACAGTTTCCGACAACGGCTCCCACAGGTCGGAATGGGTCTCGTTTCGGTATGTTTCGGTGGGATCATGCGTGCGAGGTGGCACAAGCCTCCTATGGTAGAAGTTAGGGTTTATGAAGCCCATGAACCACACATATTATACTATATATATATTATGTATTATATGATAATATTATATATATACTACAAACCGTAGTTAAGCTATGTTAAGCTACTTAGTTATGAACCAACTTAGCTATCGTTTGGCACCACAATGTGGATTTTGGAGTCCCCAAACTGCAGTGTTGCCACTTTCCTGCGCGGCACGGGCGAGAACATGGGATTTTTTCCAGCCATGGCAGTTTGGTTCTCATGACACCAGAGGGTAATCCGGTAATGCATCCCATGATTATTACGGATTAATCACTTTTTACATCTTTTTACTTTACCGGAATAATCACTATGAATAGTATGAATCACTATAATATAATAGGGATTAATCACTATAATAGGTATTAATCACTTTTTAATCATTATGGAATCACTATTAATCACTATGAATTAGCAATTCATCCCATGATGATTCGCTACTGGATATTCACCATGGACCTGATGACGAGGGTAACCTGGAGCGCTGGTCAGTTCGTCGCCTTACGGGCCAGGCCCATGTGGAAATCCATGGCCAACGAGGACAGCAACCATGCCATGTAAATGGTGGTTTCTCATGTGTCACAATAAAGAGCTTGGAAGATGAAAGTGAATCCAATTTTCTAGCCACACAAGTCCACCAGAAGTCTGGATATCTCCAGAGATATCTCCAGAGATATCTCCAGAGATATCTCCAGGAAACCTTGTTGGAAGCTGAGTTCATGGATGAAAATGGAAGCTTCCTCCCAAGCCCTGCCCAGTGGCCGAGGATCCATGAAATTCTCGAAACTCTTGGACGAGTATCAACTGTCGGAGTGGAAGGGGTCCGGGAATCCCTGGGGCTCAGGGAAATGGCGCCGGTCACGGGGAAATGCCAACGTGGTGAAGAAACGCTATACCAAGGCCCAAAAAGATGATTTCTATGGCGGAAATACATGGAAATATAGTGCAAGGTACAATGGAAATGTAAGGAAGTATGTTAAGCACAAAACTCGGTGGATACCAGAGTTGATTTGTGCAGCAAACCAGGTTTTCTTGTACAGTATATCATATCACCTTGAAGTCAACTTGTGCCGTTTGGCGTTCCAAACATTGATTCGCGCACCAGTTGTCAACTTGTCAACCAGGGACCACTCCAAGGAAACCACCAAGAAATGCATGGTGAAAGTGTCTGCCTTTTCACCTTGGACGGAATGTATTGGAGCGATACACATGACTTTTCATGTGCTAAACCGAAGAAAAGATCCAGATAAACCGACGAGAAAAAAGGGTTAGACTATAGGCCATCCCCGCCATCCCCATTTGTTTTTGTTATATCATTTTATATAATTGCATATATACAATATAATAGTATATAATGGTATATACATATCTGGTATATATACATTTTATGTAATTCATTCATATACATTTTATATATCCATATCTGGTTTACATTTATATACCATAAAAATCCATTGGACTAATGGTATATAAATGGGTCTACAGCTGACCCGAGATACCCGGTTGAGTTGATGATGCGTCATATGTTTATTTCTTATATATAAATAATTATGTCATGTAAATCTAAGTGCATAGAGATATCAATTTTACATACTATTCCATTCATATGTTACATCATATGTTTGTATATGTATATATATATATATTCTACACACTTTTGAAGACGCTGGCAAATCATCCTTCATTCTGTTGGCCCTGAAATTTCATCGCTAAGGACCTACGTGCCATACTATTTTCTCAAGAAGCTTCGGAGCCAAGTGTCGGATCCGTAACATGGTAACATGGTCATGGAGCCGTACAGCCATTCTGATTTAATGTGTATCTTACTGGTGCTTAGTAGGGAATGAGGGAATGATCCACAATAACTATCAATCATAATCCCAGCAACCCCCAGTCCCATCCATTCTCTGCTAAGCACCAGAAATACAGTAAGGTATTGAATATATTTCATGGGATGTATTTTACAACCAACTTGATATTTGGTGTTGTCCAAAAAATCTAGGAAAAGGAAGGTCTAAAGCCATAGAGAACCCTAAAATTGTTCCATAGTGGGTATTTTTTATTCGACAACCAATGGTTTTTTGAAACCCACTAGTTAATACATTAGGAATATTAATTAAATCATATTAATCAATTAAGCAGTGTTCAATACCCCTGTTGGCTGATGATTGTTAGGGGTTATACTGGTCCAATATGTTCGGGATTACAATCCATTGGGGGAAACCCGAAAAGACCAACCAGTACACTGCTCACTTAACCAACAATACAAGACCAACTCGTGGCCTAAAATTGGAGGTGTTTTTCTTGGATAGCTAAGAAATGATAGATTCTATTTGATAGATGGAATCCTAGGCCCATGAAAATACTTGTGTGTAGATACTCTTGTACATGAAAGTATGACTGAATCATATATATATACACATACACATAGATATCTAGCTGAAGCACATTATATAGATATGCAAAACAAAACAATCCTATAACTATAAGCACATTCTTATGTACAAGGTGGTGCCCCCTAGTTATAATTTGGTTTATAAATCCCATTAATTATAGGTATATCACCTATAAACCATAGTTATTGGAGTTATCAACCAACTTAGCTATCTAGGGGGCACCACCTTGTATAATTCTTTATCATCCTCCCAACATAGACTGCCAAGCCATGGCAGGATCGATATTTTTTTTGTTGGTCAACGAGGTCAACGAGTCATGACATCAATACCTGTTGGTTACCTCCAGTTGGGGATTGGGGACTGTCCATAAAAATGGATATGTCTGAAAATGGGGTATACCCCCAATTATAGCCATTTCGTAGGGATAATGATCATTAACCATTGGGTGTAGGGGTACACTATTTTCAGACAAACCCACATTACTTGAGATCCACAAAAACAGAAAAAACTCCTATTTGAATGTGATTCTATCCTGATAGATTCGCTAGATAGTGTACCAGATTGTATCCAATCCAGTTATCTCGTGTTATACGTCTATAAATGTCCCTAAAGCCTATTCTTGGTTGGTTTAATCATTTAATCCACATGTTTGCTATTTCATGATATTTGGGGGTGGGTCAAAACCTATTATTATCGATTCTAATGGGATGAACATCCATAAATCCCAGCTATTTTGGGGTTCACTAGGTGCCAGGGTTTTGACCCATCCCCATTTAATGAAACCATGTCAAAAATAGCAAACATGTGGATTACCATGAAATATCATTAAATAGAGTAAACCATGGTTTCATTAAAGGTGGGTTCATATTTAATGATGTTTCAAAAATAGAGTACCAGACCTCCATGAACCCACCAATAAGGCGGCTCAATGAGATCGCGGCGGGGAAGATTCAGGAGGCCCTACGGGAGCTGCAGCGGGGCCCAGCCATGGCCAGCCGCCGCGACAAGCCGCGGTCGCCATAAATGGTGTGTTTTTAATACCTTGATGGGTTATTATAGGGATTATACTAGTAGAATAATATATATATATATTATATATATATATACATATTACATAATATACTAGGGACTTACAACTTTATGTTGAACCTTGATAATTACCTTGAATTTGGGGGATGGGGATAATTATAACGTATTATAACCAACCAACTAGTAGAATGAGATGGGATAAGGGTATGTTTTTCATGGCCCAGGTAAGTTCGATTTCTATACAGGATGAGGCCCTTGCCGCTATGCACGATATAGTTGGACATCTGATCTAAATTGATCCATCTACTCGTACCATCATATACTAGTATATAATAGTATATAGATTGGCACAATAGGTGTATTATATATATATGATCTACAGTTCTACAGTAAATGTTCCATTTCTATAGTTTCAGGACGAGTGAACTATCGCCATCTGTTTAGTGGTTTTTGGCAGTGCTGGTGGAATCCAACTGTTTGTTTTGAATTTCAGAGTTTTTTTTGGGAGGCAAATGATCACAAAAGTAATATAATAGAGTGTGAAGATAAATAATAGTTTGTATGTTTTATTGATAGTAGAAATTATAATATTTTATGTTTTATATGGTATTTTTTTTTAAAATAATATTTGTTGACATTTACCTTATACATTGGCGCAGTCTGCATCCTTGTGGTGATCAAACATAGCAGTGGACAATTCCCCATGTGGTTGGATGATTTTCGCAGCTATAACTATAACCTGACATAAACTCTTCATATGTAGGGCATTTCCCTGTGTTTTCCCACATGTTCCGATGTTTTTCTTCATGTTTTTCCTACACTCCATGGATCTCTCTCAGGTCGACTCTGAAGTCCACTCCTGATCGAAGTGGGGCCTCCAAGTGACTTTCAGATTTTCATAGGGAAAACTTCCATGATTTACCTGGGATTTACCATCCAATTTCACTCCCAAGACTGATAAATATGAATAAATGATCTAATTCTCAGGAGTTGGACTTAGCGGATGTCGTCATCGAGAAGTAGGGGAAAAAAAGGACCTGGGTCGAGATTTGCTTCGGGGAGTGCGCTATAGCAGACTAGCTATGGAAACAAAGAACCAAAAAAGGGGTGCCCAATGTCTCCTTACCTGTTAAAACTGTGTCAAAAACCCCAAGAGGTGTTGTTGCATATCTAAAGTATTCAAGAAATATTGAATAATGTGACATGAGCCGGAAACTCTTGAACTTTGTGTAGTACCTGTGAACTTAGCATACTACCCCGAAATACTTTTTTTACTACCCAAGGACCAAGGACTTGAGAATCTTTGGCTACTGATGTTGATGAGGTGGCCGTCGGCTCAGTGCCCCACCGCATGGAAACCCAGCTGGGAGATACAATACCATGATGTACCATGGGTGCAGGGTGTGGCACCCATAGGGTGTGGCACCCATGGGATATACCGTATACCCTCTGGTAAACTAACATAGCGAACTGGAAAATCACCATTTTCAATGGGTAAATCCACTATGGCCATTTTCAATAGCTATTTTGACATAACCAGAGGGTAGCCATCAACCATTGCCATTGTTTAATGTGTCTTTCCCCATGGGTTGGAATGGAGTTGGATACGGTACCCACCATTTCTGTTGCAATGAGCTATTCAGCAGTGACGTAGGACATATAAATTGATCTACAAATAAGAATCCATCATTCTGGGTAAATTATAACGACCTCACTGCGACCTCACTATAATCATAGTTAGTCAGGGGAATCATCCCCAAATGGCCTTATTTCAGGTTAGTGAAATATTATAATTTACCCAGATCATTGTTTGAGCCATTTATTTGAAGCCAGAAAACTGATGCGTTCTGAACCGCGCTTTTGACCTAGTGCCACTATTCAAACCGGTACCCTTTTGCAACAACAAGACAGGAGGGAGACAGAGAACACCGACACCCATGCTGAAATACCAATGCACTGTCATGAAAATAGATCCAACAACCAAATTGATCCTGGTTGGAATTTCCTCTACAAAAGTAGTGGACTTGGGTCCTATGTTTTTTTTTCAATGGTTTTTACAGTCCCCCTAGGACCGTGTGTCCTTGCATTTTGTAGTAACCCTAGGTCACATATGTTTCTAGATTCAAATATGGGCTGGTCATAGAAGTTTGTAGTGGTTAAGTATGTGAGATAATAGTCGACCCAAAATGGATATCTGAATTTACTCAGATTTGCCCTAAAAGTACTTTGTAGTAAATTTGTAGGGTTCTACGTTCAATACTAATATTTCCCCAGAGTAGTTCTCAATTTAAATAATAGCGGGCCGTTGCAGTTTGTAGAAAAGACATTTTCGCAGTGCTCGCGTGAAATCACTGCTGAATTTGCGCTGCCATGTCTTGTTCGACCCAACAACTGAGAAAAACATACACAACACACACACACACACGCAAACCCAGGATTTGACAATCCATTTCGATTGATGCTCCCAATCTGCCACTCTGCTTTTCATTGCAAAATCAACCAATACCGCAATTACACTGGCCGCTGCATACCCAAAGCCCAAAGAGGTCCACTACAAAATCAAGTTGCAGCGTTCCAACGCTACAAAATCCACTTCAAGAAATCTTTGTCCCTCCCCCATGGCAACCACCTACTGTCATCGATCATCACAAGACCGACCACACACGACCAGGTTTTCTGGCCCCTGCATCTGTCATTTAATTTCTTACCTTCAAAAGACTGTTCACTTTTTTTTGGTAGTGTATACCAAAAAATCACTACAAACTACTTTGTCATTTTTTGGATTGATCTTGAAGATTTGAGTGGGATCTACTTAAACATCACTACAAACATCTACGTGGTTTTTTAAGGGTATCTTGAAGGGCCTCTTATTAGATTCTTTGGTTTTTGTAGTAACCCTTTATCCGGGCTGGGATTGCACTTTTGTAGTGATTTTTTTTTTGGCCTGTGCATGGAAAATGTAATGATTGGGGTTGGGCAGAGCTACTTTACAGCTACAAAATCTTGACCCAACAGTCCTCCCCAAATACCAACCCCGATCCAAATTGTCCAAATGGATCCAAATAGCACCTAGGGCTCGTCTCTTTTGCAGATTCACAGACGAATGTGTCGAGCACAATCTTTCCAAAATTCTCAATGGTTGGATGTTTCCCCCATTAGTTGATATTTGTTGCTGATTACATCAAATATTCGCTGCGGATTCACATGTTCAACTTCTTCACTTTCTAACAATTCCTTTTGACATTGTCAGAGTTTTAATTTTAAAAAAGAAGACAGAACATGTTTGGTTTTTCCTCTGTTTTTGGTCGGAATCAAGCAATTTCAACAAGTAAGTGAAAATATAACTTCCAATGTAACGATCGCTTACCCAACACTCGTTTGCATGTACATAATTTATTAGCAGCAATCTTGTTTCACCACCAGTTCCAGTTATGTATTCATTATTTGCAAAACGTGAAAATGAGGACAACCCTGACTTTCAAGCGAGTAGGGGTAATCCTTTCTTAAATTGGATTACAAGGGTTGATATGATATCTTTGGACATCCCAAAATCACGGACTTGGCAATCCCATCAAATCGAATCAGTCTAGTACACAGAAATCAAACTAGTGGTTAAAATCCGATCAATGTAGTGGTTAACAGTAGTTAACAGGGCTACCATCGTACTACTTGTTGGATCATCCCAGTAAATCACTTAGGAACCATGTATGAGTTGTGTAAAGTTCCACCGTTTCGGAACTTCAGTTGGATCTTCCCCGCAGTGAGACTTTATGAGCGTTACCCATATACAGTTGGATTATCCCAATACATGAATATGCTTGGACAGTTCCAGCAGCTTCATTCATATATATATATATATATACACGTACATATACCATTGTACCTCTTTTGAACGCTAGCTTGCAATAATCGAGAAAATCATATGCAATATAGAATCATACATGTGTATATATTTATATTTATATTATATGACAGAATTATACATACTGGTTGGTGGTTTGGAACATCTTTTATTTTTCCATATATTGGGAATAATCATCCCAAGTGACTAATATTTTTCAGAGGGATTGAAACCACCAACCAGCTTATGTATACAGGCATTTAGAGGTAACCGGATATCTGGTGAGGACTTCCTTCGATGTTGGCACTGGCAACGCGGCCATGTTGAGCGACGACCTGGTGCGGGAGGCGTGAGTGCGGGATGGGTAAGTTGCTTTATAGGCCCAATGAAAACTATAGTTATATCTACCATAAACCATAAAAATCCATAGAAAATTAAACCACTTGTAAGGCAACTGAACGCTATATCTTGAAAACTAAGAGTTTGCGAACTGGAAAGTCATCATTTTTAGTAGGTAAATCAACAATAAATGGCAATGTTCAATCGCTATGGATAGCTATGGTAAATTACCAGAGGGTAACATGTAGGTTTCCTAAAATAGGGGTACCCAATCATCCAAGTCATGGATGACCGTTTTTGTATGTTTTAGGATTGAAATCCCCCATTTCACGAACTCCAAATATGTTGCCATACATAGGGACAGATTACTGATGACTAAGGATTCTTATTGAGGGCATCTATAGAATTGATCAGTGTTGAAAACAATGGTTGATGATGATTTATGGGCTTATAGTATCCTTTACATATTGGGTATTGTCACAATCCATGAACTGCCATGAACTTGGAATTCGGAGAAAAAAACAGAAACATGGAATGACATCAGGTTTTGAAAAACTTGAAAAGTCTATTTTTTTGTTGCAATAAATGGTGATTTTAGCAGTAGACATGAGGATGTTTGCCGGGAAACGATCGCAAGAATCAGGTCACATGGGAAATGGGAAAACAAACCAGCAAGAACTGTGGTATCAACCAAAAATGATGCAGGATGATGTAGGTATGGGCCAACATGGGGACCCCATGTCAAATTGACATTCAAATTGACCATCAATCTTGCTATAGGGAAGTTACAGCCCATTAAATGGGGGAACCTTAGGACTTGACTCCCAGTTGTAGCGCCAGAGGTTGCTGAGGTGAGTGGTTTGTAATACCATGGGACTCAGTCCGAAATGTGTGATTGATTTCATCCGAAAAACTACAAAAAAACATGGTTTCTGGGGAGTGTTGGTCCATACTAGGGGATGGGATTGCTAATCATTTTGTTGTCATAGAATGTTACATATCCCATCAATTCCCAAATTATATCAATATCCTATAGCCTATATGATTAATTTACAGAGACCATTTGTTGGACCTAAACCCTAGATTAGAAACAGCCGCAGTCGCTTTGACTTTGTAGGCTTGGTTGGCAGCTCTGCAGAGGGAGGCAAACGGGGATTTCCGATTGGGGCTTTCCTGGATCTTGGGAGAAGCTAGTTTCTTCACCAAAGAAACTATATAGTTATAACATATATATATATATACATTATATATATAATATGTACCACCCAACCCGTCCACACTCACAATCATCATCATGATCATCATAACAATAATAATACAACTATGAATTTTCTGCAGTAGATAGAATACGGAATCTTCAAATATATTCCCATTTTAGTGAGGATTTTTTGACAGACTATATTCTCCGAGATGGCTTTATATATATTGATGTTGTGGGATGATAATCCAACAACATAATAAGTGGATTGGAGTAATAAAGGAGTTGGATTATCACATATTGCGATAAACCAACTATATACTGGGATAATCCAACTAAATATGGTCAGCATAACTTAATGAGATTTCACTTGGGTGGCCCTCCAGTAGATTGACAGTTCGACCCTGAACATAGCCAAATGGAAAGTCTCCCAACCCCTAACTCATGGGGGGGTCTATATTGGGGGGATGGTAATTGGTGTTTTTTTTTGCCAGCCAAATAGAAAGGCATGTTTTACCATGGTCCATCATGAAGAAGTTGCCATATGGTGAAGCGACTGGGTAGATTCATGAGATATTGACATAGAGGAATATCCTGACCAGTGAACCACTGGTTGGTGGTTTGGCACATTTTTTGTTTTCCCCAATAGTTGGGATGATGATCCAATCTGACTAGTATTTTTCAGGGGGGTTGAAACCACCAATTAGACCAAGATGTGTATATTTGTTTCTGTGATTGGCCATGATTGTGAACCACCATATGGGACAAAAAATCAGGATGCTTACTCACACTGACCATATATGGGTGTTTCTGAAAATTGGGGGTACCCCAAACATATTGGTTTCTCCCTTCAAAATATTATCAAACCTTTAGATGATTCGTGGGTCCCCCATGACTCAAGAAACCTCCGTGACCAGAATTTTTGGACACGCCAAAATATATGACATTGTTGGTTATCCATGAAATATGCCCAAGATATCCCTAAGATATCCCTAAGATATCCCTAAGATATTGTTGGCTTCAGAAATCCCATGAAATCCCATGACGCTCCGCCAGGTTCGTCGGGTGGATTCCAATGTGAATCGGGGCCTGGAGGATGTTGTGGCACCGGGTGTGCCGGGGAAGTCTCCAACAAAAAAGGCTAGATATATACTGGTTGGTGGTTTCCAAACATTTGGCAATTTTCCATTTCATATAATATGGGATATTTTTTCCATTGACTAATATGTTTCAAGATGCTTAAAACCACCAACCAGATTTATATTTTGTTTGTTCAACAGTTTTGATAGTTCAAATCTGCTTCTTGGTTGGTTAGCTCGTGTTAAATCTACAAGTTTCTTGATTTTGAACCCCATGTGATCATCTTTTCTACGAAAAAGATCACCCAAAAGCTGCAAAAACAAGACATTTCTTGATTTAGATCTCCATTTTCCATCATTTTCCATCATTTTCCATTATTTCCCATCATTTTCCTCATGTTTTCCTAAGCCAATCTCCGCAAGCGCCAGGAGCTGCAACAACAGTTCTTAGACCTTACTCAGCTCTCACAGCAGGGTCAGTGTCCAGCTCGCTTCGCTGAATCCTTGGGGAATCATGGACAAAATGGTGATTTTACCACTATAAATGGTGATTTAATGGTGATTTTGATGGTTTAAGAATGGTGAATCATGGGATGATATTGGATTTAGCCTCTGGTAAACTAACATAGCTTTAGGAAGAACTTGGTCAGCCACAGGCTGAGAATCCTGGAAATAATTATTTTGTCATTTTTTTGTCATTCTTCTGTCATTTGGCCTTGTCATTTTTTTGTCATTCCTAAATTCTACCTGTCATTGTTCTGTCATTTTTCTGTCATTTTTCTGTCATTTGTGCTGTCATTTTTGTGTCTTTTTCTGTCATTTGATCTGTCATTTTTTTGTCATTTGCCTTGTCATTTTTTTTGAGCTGGTTTTCTTTGATTTCTTCACTTTTTTCATTTGTTTTCGTTGTTTCTCTTCATTTTTTCATTGGTTTCCTTCATTTTTTGAATAGTTTTCTTTGAATTTATCATTTTTCCAATTGCTTTCTTCAATTGTTCAATGGATTTATTGATTTCATGCTAGAAAATTAAAGAAAATTTCGAAAAATTAAAGAACAACATCAAAAATTGTAGAAAATGATAGGAAAATGATAGAAAAATGACAGAAAAATGACAAAAAAATGATAAAAACCCAAGGTTTTTTAACAATTTTCATTTTTTTTCTGGTTCATGAAACTTTGTCATTTTTTGGTCATTTTTTTGTCATTTTTCATTGATTTCCTTCATTTTTTCATGCTTTTCCTGTATTTTTCTAATTTTTCAATGGTTTTCCGGTTTTCCTTGATTTTCTTCAATTGTCTATTGGTTTTCTTCATTTTTCACTGGTTTTCTTTGAGTTCTTTACTTTTTTCATTTGTTTTCGTTGTTTCTCTTCATTTTTTCATTGGTTTCCTTCATTTTTTGAATAGTTTTCTTTGAATTTATCATTTTTCCAATTGCTTTCTTCAATTGTTCAATGGATTTATTGATTTCATGCTAGAAAATTAAAGAAAATTTCGAAAAATTAAAGAACAACATCAAAAATTGTAGAAAATGATAGGAAAATGATAGAAAAATTACAGAAAAAAGACAAAAAAAAGATAAAAACCCAAGGTTTTTAACAATTTTCATTTTTTTCTGGTTCATGAACATTTGTCATTTTTTTTGTCATTTTTTTGTCATTTTTCTGTCATTTTTCATTGATTTCCTTCATTTTTTCATGCTTTTCCTGTATTTTTCTAATTTTTCAATGGTTTTCCTTGATTTTCTTCAATTGTCTATTGGTTTTCTTCATTTTTCACTAGTTTTTTTTGATTTCTTCACTTTTTCATTTGTTTTCTTTGTTTCTCTTTTTTTTTTTCATTGGTTTCCTTCATTTTTTGAATAGTTTTCTTTGAATTTCTCATTTTTTCAACTGTTTTCTTCACTTTCTCAATGGATTTATTGATTTCATGCTAGAAAATTAGAAAAAATTCGAACAATTGAAGAAAATCATCAAAAATTGTAGAAAATGATAGGAAAATGATAGAAAAATGACAGAAAAATGACAAACAAATGATAAAAACCCAAGGTTTTTAACAATTTTCAATTTTTTTCTGGTTCATGAAACTTTGTCATTTTTTTGTCATTTTTTTGGCGTTTTTGATTGATTTCCTCCATTTTTTCTTGCTTTTCCTGTATTTTTCTAATTTTTCAATGGTTTTCCTTGATTTTCTTCAATTTTCTATTGGTTTTCTTCATTTTTCACTGGTTTTCTTTGATTTCTTTACTTTTTTCATTTGTTTTCGTTGCTTCTCTTCATTTTTTCATTGGTTTCCTTCATTTTTTGAATAGTTTTCTTTGAATTTATAATTTTTCCAATTGTTTTCTTCACTTGTTCAATGGATTTATTGATTTCATGCTAGAAAATTAAAGAAAATTTCGAAAAATTAAAGAATAACATCAAAAATTGTAGAAAATGATAGGAAAATGATAGAAAAATGACAGAAAAATGACAAAAAAATGATAAAAACCCAAGGTTTTTAACAATTTTCATTTTTTTTCTGGTTCATGAAACTTTGTCATTTTTTGTCATTTTTTGTCGTTTTTCATTGATTTCCTTCATTTTTTCATGCTTTTCCTGTATTTTTCTAATGTTTCAATGGTTTTCCTTGATTTTCTTCAATTTTCTATTGGTTTTCTTCATTTTTCACTGGTTTTCTTTGATTTCTTCACTTTTTCATTTGTTTTCTTTGTTTCTCTTTAATTTTTTCATTGGCTTCTTTCATTTTTTGAATAGTTTTCTTTGAATTTCTCATTTTTTCAACTGTTTTCTTCACTTTCTCAATGGATTTATTGATTTCATGCTAGAAAATTAGAAAAAATTCGAACAATTAAAGAAAATCATCAAAAATTGTAGAAAATGATAGGAAAATGATAGAAAAATGACAAAAAAATGACAAAAAAATGACAAGGACAAGGGACAGGACCAAAACAAAAAACAACAAAAAAATGACAGAAAAATGACAGGGACAAATGACAGGACAAAAAAAAACGACAAAAGCAAATGACAAAAAAATGACAATGCAAACGACAAAATCATTATTTTCATGTACCCCAGTGTGTGGCTGCAAGTGCCTTCTAAACATAGCTGTTGAACATCACCATTTTTAGTGTGTAAATCCACTATTTCTATGGCCATGGCTTCAATAGCTATTTTGACATAACCAGAGGGTCCCCGGCCTGGTAAACGTTTACAGTTTGCGAACTGGAAAATCTATGGGCCATTTTCATTCGCAAACTGTAACAAATTACAAGAGGGTAGGGCATATGAATCATTGATGGTTAATACCGTTCAGAATGGTGGCTGAATGTGGCTGAATTCTGATGGACAAAATGTTTGATTCTGATTATTGATCATAAACTGGATCTGGTTTGGAAATACTAAAAATGCATCATCCTGATGGAACAACATGGATGTGTTTTGACCGCATGAAATTGAAGGGAAGAAATAGAGAGAACATGAGAGAACTATTGTTTTTACTCTAACTGATGGGGAGACTCCTGCAAGTGTTCACTATGCCTTCGTCGCGGATGACGTTGATGATGTGTATACATGTAGATATACATGTATACTGTATATTATATACATGAGTATGGGTTCATACCATGTGGTTAACATTGACAAAACTATGGAAAATCACCATTTTCAATGGGTAAATCCATTATTTCTATGGGCCATTTTCAATAGCAAACTGTAACAAATTTCCAGATGTTCAGCAGCAATCGTGGGTGAGAATCCCGGAATTCTCTGAGACTTGAGACGACTGCGTGTGGTCTGATTTTCAGCTGATTGCAACCAGGAATGAGGTATACCACTTGTGGCTGCAGTTCTTTCTTGCAAGTGACTGTATCCCATGATCTATTTTAAAAAACAAAACAATAAGTATATATGTTATATAAAGATAGTTATAAACGGTTTAATCCTTATATCCTCAGGTATGCTGGCAATTTTGATGCCCATTTTGCTTGACGCCGCAGTGTCACTCCTCAAAGAGGACCATGGAAGGAACGTTCCTTGGGACCCAAACAGCAGGTGATCTAGGGAGCCGACAGAAACGAGATGAATCACCGGTATCTCTTAGCTGTACCCTCTGGTTATGTCAAAATAGCTATTGAAAATGGCCATAGAAATAGTGGATTTACCCATTGAAAATTGTGATTTTCCATAGCAAAATGTTAGTTTACCAGAGGGTACAGTACATGTTATCTACATGTTGCCAACAAAATCATGAACAATGGCTAGGACATAATAAGTTCCATGGGAGAATATTCTTACCACAAAAAGGGCAGCAGATGCAATAGTATGGTAGCAAACCACATATCATCTGATTTCTGAAACAGTTTTGCAACCATGGCATTTCTATTCCAAGCTTTCTTCAGTATTTTTTTCTTTCACCTCGTTCCGTTGTCGTGCCATGCCGCCCAAAGCAGATGCGAAGGCCAAGGCCAAGGCCAAAGGAAAGGCTGCGGCCGCACGACGACCTAGCCAAGCCAAGGTTCAAAAGCCCGGCATCTTGGGCGCAGATGTTTTTTCACATTGTGCACAAGGTGGGGCGTTGGTTTATACCTAGGTTCACTATGGTTTCTGGTAGATACATCTATAGTTGATGGGGTGTATAAACCCCTCAAAACTGAGGGGGGCACCACCATGCAGACATGATTTGGGTGGTGTATAGCCAATAACAATAATTATATATATATAGGTTTAACCAAATATATTGGTATGTAACCAAATATATGTTATTTGGGGGTATAATCAAGCAATAACAATGGGATATTCATGGTCAGATGTTTCATGGAATATATAGCCAACAATCTGATGTTTGGTGTCTGAAACTGATGTATTGTTTCCCAATAAAATGGCAAATTGACCACGGTTACCATGATGATTTTGTCGGAAGTGGAGGTGCCATTTTGTATCGCCAGATCATCATGGCCTGTATGGCGGTACAATGGGGTGGTGCCAGTTCGGAATCGCAAAGTTGCTGCCAATAGGTCCAATGTCACGACGTGGTTTATAGGTGATATAACCAATTTATAGTTAATGGGACCAATAACTATAGTTAATTGTTTATAAACCATAGTTGATATAATCCCATTAACTATGGTTTATAGGTGATATATCGAACTAGTTCATGGGATTATAACATATTATAACCCATTGATAACTGGGGCACCACCTTGTAATATACTCACGAACTCAAAAAGAAATCCTGTCCAAGTTGGGTGCCCTGTAGTGAAATGTGTATTGATGTGCAAAGCATGGTCAACCTAGTGATTTGAAGCAACTTAGCTATCTTAGGGGTACCCCTGTGTAGGTCATTATGTAGGAGAGATGATATACCATTTTTGGGGGGATTAAGGATGATTATAGGCCATTCTGGGATTGTTGTGACCGGATAGAATCGGGAAACCAACATCATTCCTCGAGTTTTCGAGCATTGACACTATATACGTGATGGTTGGATTAAAGGAGGTGTACTACCTACTTTCATTAGGGATTATGAGCTGCCCCATGCACTGGGAAGCCCTATGTTTTTGATGAGATTATGGTGGATTACATGTAGCTAGAATGAAAGGGTGTAGCTTATTTGTAAACCTCGTTGGGGTGACTGATTGGCAGGCTGAATCGGATTATTCAATAGGTGTTTAGCATTGAAGTTAATCTAACAAGATATGGCCATTTAACCAGCAAAAACATGGGGAAACCTCAGGTGCTTTGCCATTTTGCCCATCAAATGCTGGAAGCCAGCATGCCAGCAATACATTCACAAAACACTTTCTCTCGGATTATCCCAGGATATAGGATATCCCAGGCCAGCCCCAACTTCAACAGATCTCAGGCAGCAAGAAAGGCGCCAATGTCCCCGTGGAGATTGAGATCAAAGCGACGCTGGATTCCGCTCTCAACAAAGGAGATGCACCCATGAGAGTGGGAGGGATCGAAGTCACGGGACGCTGAAATCGGTGAAATCGGTGAAATCGGGGGCTGGCTGGGCTGGGGGCTGGTGCTGATGAAATTAGGGCTGTCGTAACTCAAGAATCTGTTTATATATAGAGTTTATACGATGGAAATCCAAAACAGTGGGACAAATCCCATGGTTTGATGTTTGATGATATTTTGGATGAATCATTTTGAGCAGTCCAAATAATTGAGTTGTGGTGTCGCCCTTTTATATCCTTTTGTCACAGTAGAAGAACTGAGGGGCTCGTCAAGATGCATGTTTTTCTTCAGTAGCTCAATCGTGAGTCATGCAGGGTACTGGAGCATGTAGAACCTTTGATGCACAGGAAGGTGCCCCGCTTCCTTCGCTATCAGTTGGTGCAAGTAACTATAGCAACTGTTGGATTTATGATGGATATATGATATATATCGAACTAGTTAGATTGGGTTATAAACCAAGAAACAGAACATTTGGGGGCTCCTTCCTGTACTCCTTTACTTGGGATCAATCCGTCGCAACACCAAGGACAGCACAGGCTCTCACGCATTTTGGTTGAGTCCATAGTGGCCTTACCCTTCGTTCGAGGTTTCTCCAAGGCCGGTGGTTGGTCGGAATGACTCAGACGGATGATACTCAGAGCTCCTCATAGCTCTTCTAAGAACTTCATTTGGGTGTGTCTGAAAATGGGAATTGAAGCCCCAAATATGTAAATTTGAAAAGAAAATCATGATCCAACATTGGGATTGTAGATACATGTAGATACCCTATCTTCAAATAAATCAATATTTTGTGTTTTGAGCCTCTCAGAACCTCTAAGAAGCCCGGCATTTGTCGGGCCTTTCGATTGGAAGTTCAGATGTTTTAGGTCTATAAATTCCTCGTCACCCGTTCATCAGCCAAGTTGAAGGTTTAATTTATGAACTATTGTTTTGCCTATAGCAGCTGTGCAACCTGCCTACTGTATGTGTCGGGCTTGCAGTTCCGCTCAACACACATTCACGATTGGCGCACCACCTTGGGTGATTCTCCGAGATATTCATAGATATTAGAGATTCCTCTCACCGGCATTTTAATCCAACAAAACTCTTCTTGCCATCCCCTAGATGCTCCATGTATGGTATATTGACCTACATAACTGGGTGATTTATGTTGGGCAAATGTTGGGATTCATATTCCAGCACCATGGTTCGCATATGGGTCCCAACTGGCCACCCGTAGCAGAGGTCTGTTTGCGGCGCATCTCCTACTACCCCAAGAGCCCTGAGCGCCTGGGTCCCGCGCCCTCCTTGTCGCTGAGCCCCGCGAGCGCGCGCAGTGCGCGGACAAAGCCGCAGAGTGAGGCCATCCAATTCATCCAAGTGGAGGACCCAAGGCGTCAAGTGGGATAAGTCATGGTATTTTTACTCACAATAGTGTATAATATAATAACATATATATATATATTTAAATATAATTATATGTTATGTAATTATATATATATACACATTATCATATCATATATGGAGGTATATCGGTGTGTACATATATATATAATTATATGTATAATATATATATATATATATGATATGATATATTTATATACTACCTGACGTTTTTTTTTGGATCGGTTTTGCTGAGGAAACGCGAGCGGAGGAGGTGGACTGTCCCTCGCTGTTTCTGGCGCTTTGCCTCGGGATCGAGGCCTCCAAGCCGCAGCTGATCCGTGTGGGACCCGCTGAGCTGCTGGCCGAGGAGGCGCGGAACCATATTTCATGTAGGAACATCGGATCTCTTTTATGTACATTAGAATGTGTATATATATATATATATTATAGATTAATAGATGGATGGATAGATGGATGGATGGATAGATAGATAGATGTCAAATAGAAAAAGGAAGCATGTGATTTTCAGATGGATGATAAGAACACACATATATATATATATAGAGTCATGTTTGTATTTATAGTATAACCATATCATTTTTTGTTATAGAACGCTTGCGCGAGTCATTAGCAAGCATGAATTTGAGATGGATGTTTGAAAGGTTTCAGCTAAAAAGGATCCCTTCTCTATTCTTGGTAATAAATGATCATAGTTTAAGCCGTTTAAATGTATGTTCTTAAGATCGTGGATGGCGAAGATACTTGACTAATTATGAATAAAGTAGAATCATGATTTCAAGTGTAGTTACTGATGAGGGGGTGATTGTATTGAATAGTTTGGAATGCACCCAATGGAATTGATTTCAATCAAACGGACAGTAAATGAAAAGTAAAAGCGACATACCAGCAAGATGAGTGAAATGTTGGTGATATGTTGTTTGATGTGTGACATTCTTCATTTGTTGAAGGGAACAGTACATGTTTCATGCATAATTTGCACACATAAATTATGATTAACGTTGAAAGCAAAGACGAAAAGAAATGAGCATAACCCCATCCTAACCCCATTCTTTTTCATGATCTTCATTGACACTCCCATCAAAAACAAGTTGACTTCGACATTTTTCGCCAAGGCGAGAGAGCTGCAGAAGTACCAGGATGCCTATGGTATCTCTTCAGCCCAGGTGCAGCAGCTGCCAGAAGTGGTGAATACCAGGCATAAGCACAGCCTGATGGTCATCCCACTGGCAGGCGGCGTGGGCCAAGGGATCCAAGGGATCCAAGGGATCCAAGGGATCCAAGGGCGCCCATGTGACCACCGGAGTGTTGCTGGAGTAGAGGTTTCTTGAAGCATACATCACCACAACACATACAACATACCATGTATCTCTATGTATATATATATGTATTTACTTACTCTATAATTATACGATTGCACATTAATACATATAGTATATTATTTTCAATTATATATATATACATATATATATATATAGATATACATACATATATACACATAATTCACATATGTAATGTATACACATACACAGGGATACACCAAAAAGTGCCGCCCGCTTGGTCCCGAGATGTTGGCCCTGGGCAGACACGCCCAACTCGGGGCCGCACCATACATGGTTACTATAGTAACTATAGATATATGGTTTATACACCATCCAGTCAGTAACTATCGATATATCTCGCATAAACCTGAGTTAGTGGAATTATAAACCAACTTAGCTAACTATGGGGCACCACCGGCCACTCCGACCTCAACGCAGAACCTCAGGCGGACGATGTTTGCTCCCACCCTTGTCGGAAGCTGCTGTGGAAGACATCAACAGCTTCACAAAGATTTTCAACGATGCTTGGAATGGGATATGCCTTGTGATCGAACTCCACCATGATTTCCTACCACTTGCAATATGTTCTGGTATAAGGATTTTCTTTGTTGTTTCTTTCGTTTTCATTTCGTCAGAATTTCGTCAGACTTTTCGTCGGGTGCTTTGTGGCAAAACGTTTTGCCACAACATTTTGCCACAAAAAAAATCGTCAAAATTTCGTCAAACAATTCGATCAAATTTCGTCAAACTTGAGTTGAAGTAACGAAATCTTTGACGAAATTTCAACGAAATTCTCACGATCATTTTTTGTGGCAAAAGGTGTGGCAAAATGGATTGCCACAAGGATTGCCACGAAATCTTCAACGAAAGCTTTAACGAACTCTCAACGACCAACTGACGTTATACCATTCCTATTGCAAATCATGAGCAGCACCAACACAAGATATGCCCTCAGGAAGGGCCCCCCTAGTTATAAGTTGGTTTATTACTTCATCTAGCTATAGCTCTATCCCCCATAAACCTTCGCTAACCAAGTTATAAGTCAACTTAGCTAACTATGGGGCCCCTTCTTGTGGTATTTATGGGAATTCATGTGATTTTATATGATTTTATGGTGATTTCATAGGGATTGATTGAACCAACAAACATGGGGATGTTAATGGGAATAGCCACCATGGTAATCAAACATGGCCAGCTGAACAGTCCCACCCAAAAAAAAGCGGAACATAAGAGCACCGCACCTCAGGGATTGATAGGTCCCCCAGTAAATACCTATCTGGTTGGTGGTTTGGAACATTTGTTATTTTCCATATATTGGGAATAATATGGAATAATCATCCCAACTGACTAATATTTTTCAGAGGGGTTGAAACCACCAACCAGCTATAGATTATTTGCCCTTTGGAAATGAGAAGTTCCCATTGCCATGTTTGATTGAGGCTAAATGACGCCCCAACACTTCAGATGATGGAGCGACCAATGGTAGTCATTAGGAGTAACTACCCAATCTGGACCCATAGCCATTTTCCTATAGGTACCCATTAGGTACCCATTAGGTACCCATCCCATTTTCGCAGGTGAACGCCATGTTTTTGTTGGTGAAATCAGTGAACACATCACCACTTCTGTTTCTTTCATCCTCAGATTTGACACTGTCTTTTGTTGCTGGTGAATCTCCAAAATAACCATTATCTCTCAGAATATATGTCTGCTGTACTAGTTCGTTTTTATAGATCATGTGAAATCACCTATATCTACCAGTTGGCGCTTTAAATATCAGGTGGGGCTAAGTTTATAGCAGCACTCGGTGGTTCCCATCCCCAACGGGCCTCGCCAAGGACGCCATCAGCGCCACGGATGGCCCAGACTCTGCGGGCTTCATCAGTTTGGCCCTGCAGGGGACGCAACACGTCTGCTGCAGCGTGCTGTTGCAGCCCATGCTGCGGGGATGTACTGAAACCTGGCCAGACTACTTGGTATATATATATATATATTTACATATACATACATATATATATATACATATACATATATACATATATACATATATATTTATATATACACATATATATATATATACATATATATATACATTTATAAATATATATATATATATATACACATTTTTTTTCACTATGATGGGGCCCCCTACTGATAGATTTCACCAGAGTTTAAACTGGGCCCCATATCCCTAGGTCTTGTAACCATGGTTATGCCCATAAAAGTAGGCTATAGGCTATAGCCCCAAAATGAGAATCCAATGGAATGATGTTTTCAGTTGGGATTCACCCTGGTTATTTTTACATCCCCAAGTCATCACCATCTTTATGGGTTCTATAAACCGTCCCCAGTCATGGTAGGTTTATGATATTGGGTTGTTCATGAGGTACTCAAGTGATACATGGCATGAGGAGAATGATAAAAAAATGGATTCTTATATGGATAAATAATATATGGATTATGGATAACGTATGGATGATATAGGCGGATGCTAGATGGATATGGTGATCTATTGTGATTTATTGACATATCTGGTTTCATTTCTACTGGGTGTGTCTGAATAAGGGGGTGTGGCTTTTCACTAGGAATATGAAAAGGAACAATGTATGAACATAAATGAGTCTAAAAGATATTCCAAGTTGGATGATGTGCCATTTTTCCAAGGGGAAATCTGCCAGAAATGGAGAATGTATCTTTGGATATCTTTGGTTTGTGGGTGTCACTTTTTGAGCCGAGGAAGAGTTGATCAATTTGACCCAAGTCTTCACCAACCTTGAGGATATCATGCTAGGTGCCGTGGTACGCTGCGGGGAGACGCAATTCAGGACGTCATGGCGAGGGGTTGGCTGTGTATAAAGGTAACAAAGTGGGGCCCCTAGATAAAGCTAAGTTGACGTATAGTTAACTTGGTGAACGTTCGGGTTTAAGGGGGAATATATCTATAGTTAGATGGTTTTTTTTTTCATCCAACTTATAACTGGGGGGCACTACCAACAGTATGAAAATCGTTGTGCGGAGAATCCATCAGCGGATGATCCATGAAGCACTAGACTATTTGTAATGTGATATCTTGGTGGCCTTCAAAGTGACCATATTGTAATGTGATATATATATATATATACATAATATGTTATATATACATAATACTATACATATGAACTACTAATATATATATATATATACATACCCATGGACTTATTCCAACTGGATACACATATGGTACACACACATGTACTCCCCCTGGAATCATGGGTGTTTATCCTGGGGCACCTCTCAGGTGCATGGCGTCGTTTTTTTGGGCCAGGGGGTATGTTTTTTCGCCAAGAAAGATATGCGACAAAAATGAATACAACAAAAAGTCAGCCATGAATCATTTTCTCTATGGGGATATTCCCTTACATAGGCCTTATATAGGCCTTATATATGGTAGGTACCTCCAATTTAGGTTCCTGAAATGGCCATTGATTTACCAGGTGTTTTTTTCATCATCTTTAAAGCTGTTCCCATAACTTTTCCATGGCTTTCCCCATCATTTGCAGCTTTCCAGCCTTGTGACGAAAAGACGCCACGGCTCGAAGAGGCAAGACGCACCCGGAACTCAGTGTGGACTACTACGATGGCCGCACAGCAGCAAGCGGTGAATGGCCATAGGAAAAAGCTTACTTGGTTAAGGGATATACGGATATACCCATCTTATATAGCTATAATGCTGTATGTATATACAGCATCAACCCCAAAAAAGGTAGAATAGTCAGATCCTACTAAAATGGTAACATATCACTGGTCACTTGTTTCTAAATCTTTATTGGGGTTATTTTAGCATATATCGTCATTCAGAAGTGGGATGCACATCCAAGTGGGGTTGGATGGTTTGACCCATGATGTCAATGCTTTGAGAACCATTCAAACAACGTCAAACAAACAGAAAGGATTGAGACACTTCTAGAGTGAGAATTTGAGCATCGTTCGATCTGACCACCATGTTCTACTTATTTTTGAGTTATACCCTGTTTTGAGCCATACCCGCCTAACTGTTTCTTTGCTATGCTAATGTCAACCGGATGTTTGGGATGATGCTATGATCCCCAATGACATCCATACGTTTGGGATGCTCGGCTCAACCACCAACCAGGTAGCCATTTCTCTACAGTGTATGATCAGTTCCATCCTTTGTATTTTCAGATTCTGCATTATTTTGTAACTGTTAGCTTGCTGCCATCATCATCATCATCGTCATCATCATCATCATCATCACCATCGTCATCCTCCTCCTCCTCATCCTCATCCTCATCCTCATCCTTATCCTCGCCTTTTCCCCCAAAGTATCGGGAACCTGATACCCAGGGACCTCCTACTTTCCAAACCCATTGGAACCTTGGAAATCGACCAGTTGCAACCTGTGCTACCCGTAGGTCTAGGCGCCAATGCCATCGGTGTGGAGAAAGAGCAGATCGATGACTTCAGAGGGGGCCCCACCAGCGATGGCGTACCCATCAACGAGCTCAACAAGATGGTGCCTTGAAATTCTGTCCGGGTTTTGGTACCTGAAAATTGGGAGGGATTTGTTTACCCCTCAACTTGGTTGTAAGAGCACGAAAAGCCAACAAGTGGGGCGAATGCTGCAAGTAGGGGGGTATATTTGCAGTGATCCCATGGTTTTACGTTGGATATTTGTAGCTCACATCTTGGCACAATTGCAACACGTCTGTAAAAGACATGGCCCATCACTTCCAGGCAGTCATTGGGGTGGGAGGGTGCTGGGCCACGCAAGTCGCGTTTCAAGCAGATGGGGGTACCCCAAAATGGATGGTTTATAAGGGAAAATCCTGTTAAAATGGTCTCCCTATTTTAGGAAACCCCCATATTGCATCCTGCGTTTGCAATACAGCCTTGGATTTTCAAGATCTCATCACCAACAACCGCAGCGATCTGAGATATTTGCGGATGTACAACGTTCAAAATTTCCAGTCCCGGTCATCTCATGAGTTAGGTTGGTGGTAAAGCGAGATGTTCGCGCTTTCCATCCAACGTCAGGAGAGTCCCCAGACCCCTCCAAATATGTATATCCATAATTATATATATATACACATGTATATATCATAATATTCGAAAATATTGGAACATCCTGTGGTTGAATGTTTTCTTTCACAAAAAAACATGGAGAACTGTTGGTAGCATCCAGTTTTTGTTGATATGTTTTTTTGTTGCCGGGAGGGATCGGTTCTTTAGCATCGCCGAAGCCCGGCTGAAAGCTGCGGGTTGCAATCCTGAGGTCTTTGACTTGGTGCCAGGCATGAAGCAAACCAGGCGGGATGGGAGGATTGCATGGAGAAAATCGAACATTTTTCCCAACATGTTTGCGTTAAGTCTTCAGTGGTATTTCCCTGAAGGGATACATAGAGTATGTTTGTGTTGTTTTTTTCTTTCATTCGCTTGAAGGGATACATAGGGATGTGATGTATGATATACAGATAATCATATCATACAGTGTGTTTAAGTTTAGCCATGTTTCCACTTGCCTAGTATGTAAAGCCGTGGTAAGAGGATGCCAGGAAACTCAGAAGAGGGAGTGTGACCTGTAGAAAACACTCATGGCAATGATGTACTGTATATATATAATATAATATATATATATATGTAGCCGGATATAGCTCTATAATACATATTGATCCATATTCCACATAGATGTTCTACAAAAAGCTAGGCCAAGCCATGTTTCCACATCGAAGCACTTTCCGGAGACCCCCATCTCCCAGGCCCACCGAATTTCTGGCGTGGTTTCACTCGCAGATGCAGCAGTCAGGCACCTTCTGGAACCTCAAGGCCTTCAACGGGCTGAGAGTTCACCGATGATTCAGGGGATATGAATTGGGGATGTAATGGGATATGTATATATGTAATATATAATACAAATATATATATAGATAGATATATACATATATATATAGATAGATATACATATATATATATATATATGCATATATATATATACATATATATATATTTGCATATATATATACATACATATGAGTTACAATTAATCAAGTTGATATCATATGTGGGTTTGGTGCCCAAAATGGATTGTATACCCACAAGTATGGCGTTTTTTGTGAGCATGAGATTCTTAACTTTGCCCATGTGTTTAGCAGACATAGCTGTGACTGGGCACCATCCCATAGCTTCCTTCTCAGGGGGTTGGTTAAGATCCCCCATTTGCCCCATGGCAGTGGAACATCTCCCTTGATGTCTCCCATGTACCCTCTGGTAGATCTTAACATAGCAACGGAAAATCATCATGTTGATCAAAAGAAAACTCGTGTTAGCTATGGCCATTTCCATCGCTACTGAGGCTACTGTATGTTTAAAGTATCTGAGGGTCCCCATTTAGTTCCGGGATTTTCAACTGCAGCCTTTGATGACCTGGATGGTGTTAGGCTTCAGCAAGTATAGGGTGTCCAACAGCTAAGCACCTGCGCAGGTGAGATTGATAATTTCACATAATTCACACAGTCGATGCATTAATGTTGCTTAATGTTGTGTCGTTAAATGTGTAATATGCTTGTAAATATACTAACTTGTATAGTATTGTTTCATATTCCTACTGCGGATGGAAGAAATCCTGCACCAGTTGATGGGTGGCCTATCCAATTATTTCTAGGATTTCAACCATCCCAGGTGGTGTAGGATTTCTTCCATCCACCGTATGTTGAGTCCTTAACTATACTTTATATATAATGTATGACACCTCCCCCAAAAAAACTGTGACTTTCCATATACCTATAAGAGGGTTTCCATAAATGGGGTTACCCCAATAGTTTGATGGTTTATTTCATTCAAAAAAAATCTTACTAAAATGGACAATTGTTTGGGGTACCCCCATGACAGAGGAAACCTCCATATATGATTAGTCATCAATTGTAATTGATACTAATAATAATCATTAATCATTTGAATACTTTCCATATATCTATTATTATGTCACATATTGTCTAATAATCATAATCATCAATCATGTACAATACAATTATCATGTATATATGATACATGTACATATATATATAGTATACATATACATATATATATATATATTATATACATATATATATACATATATATATATACATATATTTTTACATATATATATATACATATGTATATATATATATATGTATATACGCGTATACCTATATAATTTATATATGCATCTCATCATCAATATATCACGACGGCCTTTCAGGCGATCTATTCCACCACCTCAGCGGCCATTGACTTCGATGCTGTGCTACAGGTGGCCGCCGATCTGGCGTTGGATGATGTGCTTTCCACGCTTTGAATGGGAAAAAAAACATGGGAAAATCGATGGGATGTGGAAAAAATAGATGGGACAAGCACCAAATGATAGGAATTTATGATGTTTATATAGGGAGAAATGATCGAGATAGTTGATTTCATATAGGATATGTTCAAAACCACTGCTGGTTGATGATTACATGGGGTTATAATTACCATAATTACTACCCAATATATTGGGGATTTATACGGATATACTTGCGATATACTGTAATGGGAAAGTGGCTGGCATATACCCTCTCGTAATCAAACGCGGCTGGCTGGAAAATCCCCGAACTAAATGTAGGATTATCGCTGGGAAAGTCATTAATCTATATGGGGGATTGTCCATTGCCACGTTTGATTGCCAGGGGGTAAATGTCAAGTGCAACCCCAACAAAAACATTCAGAAAAGTATTTCCAGGATGATCGTTTGGTGATGTTTTGAAACACAATAATTTCCAGGTGTCCAACTGTTCGGCATCTTTTCTGGGGGCGGATATCTATGAATAATTGTCTAGACCACAGCCTATATTTATATATATAATAATGATAACATACCCTAGTTGAGCGATTGGAAGAACGAATTTCTATCAACCACTAATCATCCATGATATTGCAAGCTCATTAAAATGTCATCAAAATTCCCTTAAAATCTAATCAACATGCCATTACAACTACAACCTCATTCAATCCCACTAAAATCTCCATTAAATCAAATTAAGTCCCCAGTACTGTAAATCCCATTAAATCGTATGGAATCACCATTTGAATCCCTATCAATCACCATCCAATCCCATTAAATCACCATGAAGCTCTTTTTCAATCTCATTAAATCGCCATTAAATCAGTATGAAATCCCATATACATCCCCCCTTTCCCTACGTAGTATTTCCCAAGTCACGTTCTGTTATTTGCCCCATCTTGGACCCCTCGCAACGTTCAACGCAGGATGCGGACGGTCACGCCTTTCTGGCGCCCTGCAGTTGCAATGCCCAGTTCGCCCAACTGGCCACGTTGCGGCAAAACGCAGACGCGGCTCTAGTGCGGGGGCCCGGTGGGCCCGGTGGGAATCACTGGGAGGGTGCAAGAAATGGGAGGATATGATGGCTAAATGGATATGATTCATAATCCATGGACATATATACATATATATATATATATATATTTATAGACACACACATATATATATATATATATATATATATGTGGACATATATATATAATATACATACTTTTTGTTTTTCTGGGATTATATATGGGATTATATATGGGATTATATACTGATTAACTCTGGTTAAGTAACTTAGGAAATGAAATTGCAGTGGTGGTACCTTGTGAAACATGGGAAACCTATGACTGGACAACATAATATTAGACATATCGTGTGTAGGAATGGTTAAGTTGAAGTAGGATTATATCGGATTAATGCAATGGAATTTGTTTGTGGGATAATAATTGGGATTGTAATCGGTGTGTCTGAGATTATAGTGGGTTAATATTGGTCTAGAATTGGTTAAGAATGCGAGGATAGGAAAGTCACTGGGGTATATAAGTATATACTGTATAACATGACTTATGAAACCCATGACAATGAAGCACTTGTGCAAAATTGGAAACCTATGCATTTTCAAGACTAAGATACATATTTAGTTGGATACAACCAACAATACTGGGAGTATAACCGGGACAAACAAAAACATGGATTCAATGGGATATATCGGGGATATCATGCGATATTTGGAGATATAGTGGGACAAGATGGGGAAATAATGGGATACCCTCTGGTAAACTAACATAGCTATTGAACATAGCCATTTATAGTTGATTTACCCATTAAAAAATGTGATTTTCCATAGTTATGTTAGTTTACCAGAGGGTAAACATGAGGATAAACATAGGATATATATGCGACAAGTTGGCTCTGTCTGTCGGAAATGACCATTTGCATAGGAACAAATATGATAAAATAGTGACAAGGTACCGTATTTTCAGACAAACCCATACCTTTGTGGTGGGAAATACTGGAAGCAGAGGAGGGATATGTTTTTTTTTTTAATGATATAAGTATTTTATTCAAAGAGAATCACATCTATGTGATGCGTATATGATATACTTATATTGAATTATATGTATGCATACCCTGCATATGCATGAATGTGACATAGATGTTTCATGAGATACATCACCCAGCTGGAATTTAAATCCGTTAAGTTCTGTTCCAATCCGTTTATAGACTGAATGAGTTTATCGTTGTGGTTGCACCAGTGTGTAACCCAGTCATAGCCACTGCTCATTTAACAGTGTGCTACGGAAAATAACCATCTTGAACAGGTAGATCATCGAAGTAAATGGGCCATCTACTAGGTATGTTAGATTCCCAGAGGCTAATGTCTGGACAAAAGCGGGACAATGTCTGGACCTTTTTAGACCAGGGCCAGGTGTTTTTGTTGGTCTAAAGTCGGAAGGCCAACATATGAGATTTGGATGTGTCTGATTTTTTTCCACCCCAGATTGATGGCTTGTTTATCGGCGATGATGATAAACCATCCAAATTCGGGGTACCCTATCATCAGACAAACCCATTTCCTAAAAGTGGAATGTCAAGAAACAGAAGCTCAAATGCTGGTTGAAAACCCAGAGTCCTAGTCAAACCGAAGAAACTTTGCAGCTGTTGATGTAGCAGGGGCCTTTTCTTTACCATCACCAATGAATTCCCAGTCTGGCAATCTCTGGCACACTTGGAGGTTTCCAAAAAATGGTGGATACCTCCAGGGATCATCCAGCTATTGGGGTAGCTCCATGACTTTCAGTCGTCACCTCCATTTCAGCTCCAGAGGACTGGAAGTACCGCCATGTCTTCTCTCGCATGGCCCGATGGATGCTGTTGCACGACAGCAGGGACAGCAGGGACAGCAGGGTCAGGTCATGGCTCGCACGATGAACTCACATGTGTGTTTGTACACAGTGATGCCCCCCTGTGAAATCGTGGTTTGTTTATAAGCCAGATGAAATCTAGATAGGACGAATTACCTGACTACCATAATGTACCATAAAGCATATAGAATTCACCTGGTTAAACATCAACTTAGCATATCTAGGGCCCACCTAGTATGGCAAGGAGAGTCATGTAGAATTCATTACATTTCAATGAGGGGTCGAATTACCATGCCATATGCCACATACAAAAGGAATTCTCAAACAGCTCAAACAGCATCCAAGAACTGTGTACACATAAGTACACTATGTATGTATATATATATATAATTATATATATATATATACATGTACATGTATACAGATATGTATTACATGTACATGTACGGCTGCTTGTCGAGTTTGCAAGGCATTGTGCTATTGAGTGTATATGTGTGCTGTTTGTCGATTGCAAGGCGCTATTCTACTGATGTTCTCTCCATCAAAGCTTGAGATGTCCAAGACTTTTACTTTCTCTACCAACATTTTTCAATTTGATTTATACATATATATATATATATATAAGAATGTTTTTTCATCCTCACATTCCCAGACTTGGTTCAACTTGGTTTAATGGAACATGTACAGGAAAATCCCGTTGATGTGAAAAGCCTTGGTTTCAACCGTAGATTTTCCCATCAAAACCAATCCACCAACATTCCTCCAGCTTTGCAACCCACCCGCAAGTTCCAGGGTTCCAGAGTGCCGTTCCGGTTTTTTGGGGTTCGGCAAACAACCTTCAGCATCATCCCCTACCTGCCGAGGTCGGGGCTTCTACTCCACAGCCCCATTCAGGGTCCAGGGGACCTGAAATGGTTGCGAGAATTGTGCATGATCTTGGCTGGCAACCTGGCTGAAATTAGGTTGTGAGTTGGGGTTTCTGGCCTTACAGTACCTCCTCAAGAAGTATTTGGATCCACAGGCTACAGGCAAGGGCTTTGATGATAATAATTGATTCTTATCACCATTACTATTCTGAATATGTTTGGACTGTTTGTTATTTTTTGCTTACATTGGGGGTGTGGGAAATGGTTTGATCATTCCTAAATTCTCCTGATTCTGGTTGAATGATATAAATCCGATGTTTGTTGGTTAGTTATATGCCATTAAGGTCCAGTAGTTATAGCATATATCTCCTATCCATTATGGTTGCTTTATACCCCAGATCGCCATTCACAAACCGACCTCCCATGGTCTACCCAGCACCACTTGTAGGTTAGTTTATAAAACTATCAGATGTATCATGATATATTTGCCTACCATGAATACCATGAACCATGGTAGAACTTACCTATCTGTTGTGGTTATACCCATTTCTATCAGTCGAACCCCAAGTTTTATATTTCTTTTGCAAACCCTCACATTTTACTAAGCTTATTGATCAGTTCGATATATTTGCCACAAGTCCTAGTTGACTAAGTTAATTCAACCAACTTGCTTAGTTAAATGATTGTTTACTGGGAACAAAAAAACAGTTTCATTGTTAAACAAACAACACCGGTAAAAAATCAGTTTTTACCCCAAATGTCATCTAATTTTTCCATCTCCATCTCTAGTACCTTTGGAGAATCAACAATTTCCAAAGAGATGGAGATGGAAATTAGAGATGACATTTTACTATATTTTACTCAGATGTCTTCAAAAATGGGTTACGGATGGTTACGGTACCAGTTGAACCCATCCATTTTTTGAATCCTCCGATCCTCCACCGCCCAAGGCATGCCCGAGGACCTCAGCCTCTCCCTGCCGCCGCCGCCGGACGCGGCGCCGCTGCACCTGCGCTTCGCCTGGTCCTTCGTGCGGCGCTGTGTGCGCTGCCTCCGTGGCATGGCCGCCGGAGGAGGGTAAGAACTGGTTGAAGTAAGGAAAAATTGCAGAAACCATAGAAACATATAGAAACCATAGGAAAGCAACAATTGATCAGCAATTTTTGAGTGTTTCTTAAATGGGATTCAATGGGTTGAAGATGGTTGAAGGGTCGAGAAATATGGTTGAAGATGGTTGAAGGGTAAAGGAATTGCAGGAAGCCATGGTGTGTTTTTCCATGATATGTAGAGGTTTTCTGTAACATGTCCCGCAATCCAATGAAAAATGCATCAGAAAAATTGGCATGTTGCCCCGCCCTAATGACCTAAATAGTAATGGTATATTTTATAGGATATCGAATCAGACTTGATATGATATAGATGTTGAACAGTGTTCAACCCCCCCTGCTAGTTGATAATTAGATACTAACCATGATATTGGGAAACATTATGGACTATCGCAAGCCATTGGGGGACTACAACAAATGATATTATATTTATAGGAGTAAAGACATGGACAGATGGAGGATGGTAGTATCACTAATAATAGGCGGGATATATATATATACAGTATATATATACATATACATATCACCAACCGTTGACAGTAATATGGATATAATGGAGATATGATGGTATATACACAATATAGTATACATACATAAAACATCATAAAGCTATAACCAACAATTTGCTATTTGGCTTTGGTGCCTTTTTCATTGGGAATGTGATGATCAAGCAACAAACTTGGCGGCGACCTATGGATAATGGTAATAGAATGGGTTTTGATATGGTTTCATTGTTTGTGGTGTACCCTCCAGTAAACTAACATAGCTATTGAACATGACCATTTATAGTGGATTTTCCCATTAATCATGGTGATTTTCCATAGCTATGTTAAATTACCAGAGGGTATCATGTTTTTGAGTAACATTTAACTAACATATAGGACACAATCTGGAATGGAACCAACAAAAAAGAGGGATTCACCCAACCTCAAAATAGAGCGATTCACTGATTCTGGGTAAGTCGGGGTACAACCAGCTGACATTGGAAGGCAACTAAGAATTGCTGGTGCATTATGGTATAGTATGGTGTAGTATGAAAGCAAGAGATCAATACAAATCAATACAAATCACATTCTAGGCAATATACATGTGTCGTTCACGATTGTGTAAACAGCACGTTTGCCACAAAGTGGGGATAGCCTCTCGTCCCCCCTATGTTCTGGCTCCAGGCATGGAAGACTTCTGTATTAAGACTTTCTCCAACATCATTGTGGTGAAATAAACCCAAAAAAGTTGGGGGAAATTGGGGGAAATAATTGGGTTACTTGACCAAGTGATGTCATTTTATTTCGATGGTTTTTCACCCTTGTATTTGGAGTGTTGAGAGCAATCCGTGCATTAGGACAAAGATGGGGCCTCACAACTTCCCGTTTCCAGAACAACTTCCGATGTAAAAAGGGGCGATTTTGGAGACCCTTCCGACAACCCCAGGCTGGCACAACCCTATGATGGTCAACGGCAAGTTGCTTGGTATCATCCCCCATGAGACCCGAAGTGCTAAAAATGCCAATTGCTCAGAGGTAAATAATGGGAAAGCATCTATAATCATCTAGTCTGTACATGATATATATATATAATATATACCTTTATATATATAATCTTATATATATATACTTATATATATATATATACACTTATATATATATATGTATATGAGCCATTTTCATCATTTTCCGTAGCCTCTTAGATTACCAGAGGGTAGGTGGGATAAATGTCGCTGCTTGGAAATATGTTGACAATCACCTTTCCTGTGTGATCTGGGGCAGGGGCCTCATGAATCTCATGTAACTTGACGGACAGATGAAGGTTGGTGCACCTACCACAACCTGGTCTACAAATGGTGTGGGCTCTACTCGATGCTGCCATTGAACTTGTGCCCGACGAGCATACCAAGAGCTACCCCGAACGCACCTTGGTAGTTGCAGTTGCAGAATCTTTATGTAAGTTTGACCAAACATGGGAGGCGGATACCGAACAATCATAAAACACAATATATGTTCAATAGGGGAACTATGATCAACCGTGAAATGGCACCCCATTTCCAGACAAAACCATGTTGGGGGATTGGTCAAGTCAAGACTTATGAGAATATGTTGATACAATTGCATAATATTGCAATATATTGCATATATATGGGGAATCAATATCCATTTGCCAGCTACTTTGATGTTTAGCAGCAGGGGCCCCAAACGGGTTCTGATCTCCCTAGAGGGTGGAGAACACAGTCATGGCACCCCAAACACTGATCCTGGTGAAACGGCGAAACTCAGCCGGTTTCAGCCCCGTTGGTTTTCAGCTTGCAATGCGGAGATGTCATTGTTGCTTGAATTGGAGGATAAACATATGGATGTGTCTTAAATTGGGGGTACTCCAAATAATAGTCCAAGTGATTAGAACCTTTTATTGTTGAAACCTGTGGTCTCTTGGGGATCCTCCATTTAAAAAAAAAAACATATATTGCAACCAGTGACGTTTTCACCGGATGTGCATTTGCCAGGGTCAGACTGTCGGTGGTTCCTAGATTTGGTTTGACAGCGAAATTTGACAGGAAAACCCAATAGTCTACAGTTGTCAAACCATGGTTTCCTGGGGATTTATCTTAAACCCATTGGTGAATCATCATTATCCCTATTTAAATGGTCATTTTGGGGATATACGCAAGGTTATTACAAACCCCAAACTTGAGATAGTTTTTTCTGGTTTATTTTGGAAGTAAGCCCAATAGTAGGCCATCCCAATATCACCAGAAATGGGTTGTGAATAGCTTCCCGAAATGGTAGGTTTATGGCACTGGGTCTACCACCTTGTTCATTAAATATCTCATTGATTCCCAATTATCCACAATTTGCTCTTCATGATTCCAGAAATTTATATGAAATTATTAAACCCCCAACTTATATAATCATAATTCCCAACAGCAGGGCCTGTTGGGTTTCAATCTCTAGGGCTGGGGCTGGCTCGCGGGGACTTGCAGCCTTCAAAATCCGGAATGAACCCTGGAACCCTGGAACCCTGGAACCCTGGAACCCTGGAACCCTGGAACCCTGAAACCTTGGAACCCCCCTGGAACCCTGGAACCCTGGAACCCTGAAACCTTGGAACCCCGGAACTGAAACCCTGGAACCTTGAAACCCTGCTGGACCGTGGAACCCTGAAACCTTGGAACCTTGGCACCCTGGAACCCTCAAGGATTCTGGAACCCTGCAACCTTGGAACCCTGGAACCTTGGAACCCTGCAACCCTGCACACCTGGCACCCTGCTGGGATCCTGGAACCCTGAAACCCTGGAACCATTGGAACCCTTGGAACCCTGGAAACCTTGGAACCCTGAAACCGTGGGACCCTGGTACCCTGGTACCCTGGAACCCTGGAACCCTGAAACCTTGGAACCCCGGAACCCTGGAACCCTGGAACCCTGGAACCCCGGAACCCTGGAACCCTGAAACCCTGGAACCTTGGAACCCTGCGACCGTGGAAGGCACCCAGGAACCCTCAAGGATTCTGGAACCCTCTGGGATCCTGGAACCCTGAAACCCTGGAACCCTTGGAACCCTTGGAACCCTGGAAACCTTGGAACCCTGAAACCGTGGGACCCTGGTACCCTGGAACCTTGGAACCCTTGAAACCCTAAAACTTCCAAACCCTAAACTCTATGCGCGCTGCGCGCGCTGCATGCAATAAAGTAAACCCTAAAACTTCCAAACCCTAAACCCTAATGCGCGGTGCGCGCGCTGTGTCCCAGAGAAGTAAACCCTAAAATTTCCAAACCCTAAACCATCGTGTTATGCAACTTCCAAACCCTAAAGTTTAACCCGCGGTGTGCGCGCTGCATGCAATAAAATAAACCCTAAAACTTCCAAACCCTAAACCCTAATGCGTGCTGTGCGCGCTGCGTGCCAGAGATAAACCCTAAAACCTTCAAACCCTAAACACTAATGCGCGCTGCGCGCGCTTTGTGCAATAGAAATAAACCCTAAAATCTTCAAACCTGAAACTCTCGTGTCATAGAGGTAAACCCTAAAATTTCCAAACCCTAAACCCTAAACCCTAACGCGCGCTGCGCGCGCTGTGTGCCATAGAAGTACCCCTTAAAATCTCCAAACCCTAAACCATCGTGTCATGGAGGTTAACCCTAAAACTTCGAAACCCTAAAGTTCAACCCACGCTGTGCACGCTGCATGCAATAAAATAAACTATAAAACTTCCAAACCCTAAACCCTAATGCGCGCTGCGCGCACTGCGTGCCACACACATAAACCCAAAAACTTTCAAACTTTAAACCGTAACGCGTACTGCGCGCACAGCCTGCCATAGAGGTAAACGGTTAAACTTTCAAACGCTGCGTGCCATAGAGGCAAAGCCTAAAACTTTCAAACGCTAAACCGTAAAGCAGGCTGCGCGGTGCGCGCGCTGTGTCCCAGAGAAGTAAACCCTAAAATTTCCAAACCCTAAACCATCGTGTTATGCAACTTCCAAACCCTAAAGTTTAACCCGCGGTGTGCGCGCTGCATGCAATCAAATAAACCCTAAAACTTCCAAACCCTAAGCCCTAATGCGTGCTGTGCGCGCTGCGTGCCAGAGATAAACCCTAAAACCTTCAAACCCTAAACACTAATGCGCGCTGCGCGCGCTTTGTGCAATAGAAATAAACCCTAAAATCTTCAAACCTGAAACTCTCGTGTCATAGAGGTAAACCCTAAAATTTCCAAACCCTAAACCCTAAACCCTAACGCGCGCTGCGCGCGCTGTGTGCCATAGAAGTACCCCTTAAAATCTCCAAACCCTAAACCATCGTGTCATGGAGGTTAACCCTAAAACTTCGAAACCCTAAAGTTCAACCCACGCTGTGCACGCTGCATGCAATAAAATAAACTATAAAACTTCCAAACCCTAAACCCTAATGCGCGCTGCGCGCACTGCGTGCCACACACATAAACCCAAAAACTTTCAAACTTTAAACCGTAACGCGTACTGCGCGCACAGCCTGCCATAGAGGTAAACGGTTAAACTTTCAAACGCTGTGTGCCATAGAGGCAAAGCCTAAAACTTTCAAACGCTAAACCGTAAAGCAGGCTGCGCGCGCTGCGTGCCGTAGAGTGCTCCTCAAAAGTGATTACATGTCATACTTTAGTGGCATCCTCCAAATTCATTAGTCAGCCTTTGTTAATCCAGGGCCCATTTTACACATGTCATCTTCTTGGTCGTGGCGCCATTTCAGGATCACACTGATGACCTAAGCTTTGGCCTTAACTATTATGCAGGCAAGCGACATCAGCACTCTATGGTATTGGAAGACACAGGGTTTGCCCGTAGACCAACCAAAAAATCGATTTTCCACACTGAACAATTGGATTTAACACATTTAGAATAGGAGCTCCGCCTGATTCAGATTTCATCACTTAAAAGGTACCCATGCCTGACTAGCCTTCATGACTTAAAGCGTAACCACACCCGACTTAAGGGAACCATGCCTGACTAGCCTTCATAATTAAGAGGACTTAACAGAACCCATGCCTGACTAGCCTTCATAATTAAAAGGTACCCATGCCCCTGAATTCAGGGAACCATGCCTGACTAGCCTTCACAATTAAAAGGTACCCACTGGAACCATGCCTGACTAGCCTTAATGACTTAAAAGGTAACTACACCTGACTTAATACCTGATTTACTGGTTTTGCCTGATTTTGGAAAAACGCAGGGCCGGAATTTGCAGGGCGCGGGCCGGAATTTGCCGGGCCCGGGCCGGAATTTGCCGGGCTGGGATTTTGGGGTCGTGCCTAAATAGGATTTTTGCAAAAATCGTGCATGACTGAAGGGAACCATGCCTGACTAAACATCATACCAATCATCCCAAAAGAATCCAATAATTCCAGCAAGTGATGCCTGACCAATCCCTGCGTCATAATAAACCGTCTGCCCCTCCCCACCCAATAATGAACACACGGAATAGTTTTTTGTATTTAGTGGGTATTTAGTATGAGGGTGCGAAACTTCCCCCTTGGTTTAAAAAAACTAAATTGGAAAACATTTTTTAAATAACATCTAACTAAAATATTGCCAAAATTGGATTCCGAAGCTTCCCCCTGACATTAAATTGAAAACATTCGTTTTAAAAAATGAACTTTATATTTCAAAACCGATTGAATTCCTATTCAAAATCTAACTCAAATCTTGCCAAATTGGATTTCGAAGCTTCCCCTTATATTAAATTGAAAACCTTACTAATCCCCACCTCCTTTTACTAAACGTACCCTAAATACTAAAATATTACATTGATTCCTTTTACTAGGGTCCGCGTTAAATTTTGGGAAATTTCAGGCTGGCCAGTTTGACTTTTAATTGATACCTTTTCAAAAACAAATTAAACATGAAGGTCCCATTTCAGGATTTCACCACCAAAAAATAAAAACTAGTCAGCCCTGGTGATTTTTTAAACTAGGGTCTTTTAAGGTCGAAAAAATAAGTATTTTATATTACAACGTTTATATAATATTGGGGGAAAACTTCGAAATCCACTTTTTGGCATTTCCTGGCAATATTTTTGCTGGATGTCAAAAGGAAATCTAATCGATTCTTGAAATCGAAAAAACATAGTTTTTTTTTATTAGTGTTTTTAATTTAATCTTAGGGGAAAACTTCGAAATCCAATTTTTAGCAATATCTTCGAAGGAAGTTTAGAAGTGAAGCTTCCGACAATATGGACAGTTGAAAAGCAGAGGTGAAAAGAGTCAGAAGAGAAAAGATCAGAAGAAAGAAGATGCAGATGCGCGAAAAGGTAGGAAAGTCGCGATTCACTGTGTTTTTCCAATGATTTGTGGCTCCGGAGGGTCGAAAAGTAGGCTCGCTAAAGCGGCGGGTGCGGAGCCAGCTGGCCAGAGGAGAGATGAAAAATTGCACGCCGTTGTGGCGCGAAGCACATTTCGAAGTCAAAAGTGTACAAAACACCATTCTCGGACCACTTTTGGAAGTTGAGATGTCGAAAAAGTGCACGCCGTTGTGGCGCGAAGCACATTTCCAAGTCAAAATGTACAAAACACACCAGCTTCGGACCACTTTTGGAAGTTGAGATGTCGAAAAAGTGCACGCCGTTGTGGCGCGAAGCACATTTCCAAGTCAAAATGTACAAAACACACCATTCTCGGACCACTTTTGGAAGTTGAGATGTGAAAAAGTGCACGCCGTTGTGGCGCGAAGCACATTTCCAAGTCAAAAGTGTTAAAAACTGACGGTCTCGGGCCACTTTTGGAGGTTCAGATGTCGAAAAAGTGTCGAAAAAGTGCACGCCGTGGTGGCGCGAAGCACATTTCGAAGTTCAAAGTGTAAAAAACTGAGGGTTTTGAGCCTTTTTTGACGTGAAGATGTCGAAAAAGTAGACACTGATTAACTTAACTAACTTGACTAACTTAACTAACTTCACTAACTTAACTACCCTAACTTCGACGACAACAGAAACAGCAACAGCAACAGCAGCAACAACAACAACAACAACACCAACCACAACAACTACAACTACAACAACTACGACTACAACAACTACACAACAACTACACAACAACTACACAACAACTAGAACTACAACTAGAACTACAACTAGAACTACAACAACAACAACAACAACAACAAGAACAAGAACAACAACAACAACAACAACAAAAACAAAAACAGCAACAACAACAACAACAGCAACAACAACAACAACAAAACAACTACAGCTACAACTATATGACTGCAACTACACTACACTAATTACATTACACCACAACTACAACTCCACTACGCTACAACTACAACTACAGTTGCAGTACATCACACTACATCCAGCAGTTGTGGGTGAGGTGACCACTGCAACCATTGCAACCATTCCAGAAAACACAACTCCAACCACCTTTCGGTCAATCAGTGGATTCGCTCTGCCATCCGTGATTCACAACAACCAACGTCTCCTATAGGTTTCCTATTTTTGAAACTTCCGCCACCGCCTTGTGCGGTACTACTGGTAATTATATGTTAGACAGAAAACTAATCGATTTTGAAACAGTTTTTTTTAAAATATATTAGGGCTGGTAATTTAATATTAGAGGAAACATTTCGAAATCCGGTTTTTGTTTTTATTTTTGTTACTACAATTTAAAAGGAAATCGAATCGATTTCAAAAAAGAAAAAATAATATTTTATATTAGGTTTTTTTAATGTAATATGAGGGGAAAACTTCAAAATCCAATTTTTGACCATATTCTAATTAGATTTCAAAAGGAAATCTAATGAATTTTGATATAGAAAAAATAGTCTTTGATATGAGGGTTTAATATGAGGGGAAAGCTTCGAAATCCAATTTCTGGCAATATCTTAATTTGAATTTACAAGGAAATCTAATCGATCCTGAAATAGAACAAATTTAGTTTTTTATATTGGAATTTTTCATGCAAGATTAGGGGAAGCATCGAAATCCAATTTTTGAACATGTTTTAATAATTTGATTTTAATTTGATATTAGGGGAAAGCTTCAAAATCAATTTTTTGTTTTTTTATTAGATTTCAAAAGGAAATCCAATCGATTTTGAAACAGGAAAAAAAACAAAATGATATTAGGGTTTAATATAAGGGAAAAGCTTCGACATCCAATTTTTTGGCCATATTTTATTTAATTTTTAAAAGGAAATCTAATCGATTTCGAAATAGAAAAACATACATAGTTTTTTTATGTTGGGGGTTTTTATTTGATATTAAGCTTCGGAATCCACTTGTTTGCCATATTTTAATTGGATTTAAAAAGAAAGAAATCTGATCGATTTTGAAATAGAAATATGTGTATATATATATATATGTGTGTGTGTGTGTGTGTGTTTTTTATCTGTATTAGGGGGAAGCTTCGTACCCTAATACTAAAGACCCCCCCAATACTAAAAACTCCTCCAGGTGTTTGTTATTTGGGTGGGTGGGTGAAGGGGCGACTGTTTAGCAACAGGGGGAAGGGATTAAACCGTTTTTTGTTTCTAATTTCAAAATCCATGAAAATAATCTTTAAATAGAATACTGCCAAGAATAGGATTTCGAAGCTTTCGCCTAGTATCAAATAAAACACCAACACCTGAATTAAAAAAACTAAAATTGACGATTTTAAAGGACGGACCCCAATAAAAGACACCCCGGTGTTGACTAGTTTTTTATTCTTTGGGGGTGAAACCCTCACATGGTACCTTCATTTTTTAAATTGTTTCCTCAAGGGGATCAATTAAAAATCAAATTAACCAATTTGACATTTCCCAAAATTGGAAATCGCACCTAGTTTTTGTCATTTGGGGGTATTTTTCGTAATAGGGAGAAAGGATTAGCAAAAAGAATGCCTGATCAAAATGATGCTGATTCTGTGTGTTACAATCTTTTTGCCCACTACAGTGTCTACAGGGTTACAAGGGATGCCGTGCCAGCTAGAGTCCCAAGTCCATTCAACCAACACCCTAATCGATGAAGTTGGACTTGTTGAAATGGAAGTGGGACTGGACCAGTTGACATGGGGCGATGCTGACCTTCAACGGGAGCTTCGGCGCCTGAAGGACAACAGTTTGAAAATTCCGAACCTGAAATATATTTTCAAAATTGCCTTACTAAGAGTGATCCCCACCCTGACACACTATTCTGACATAGTTTCTGACATATCATCTGGACGTATATGTGGCATATATGTTCTGACATACTATCTTACATTCTTTTCTGAGATTCTATTTGACATTCTTTCTGGCATCCTATCTGGCATCTATTCTGACATACTTTCTGGAATATACTATATTCTGATCCTGCCTTGCCATGAGTTTGGGCTGGGAGTTCTTTTATTTGCGTGGATCAATGCCAATGGCTTGAATATCCACCAAATGTTGGTTTCACATGTTTGCACCCAATGATTGCCATTACCATTGATACCCCAAAATGGCCAGGTCCTGAATTTGAGAGTAGGTCCTGAAAAGTTTTCTGGGTACTGAAAAAACAGGACTTTGGCACAGGGTCTGAAAAAAGACGTAGGTGGAAGATTCAGGTATGCTGTTGGGTTGCAAAGCTGGGTTAATATATATATATGATTGGATTGGTTTAAGGGAAAATCTACAGGAACCAATCAAATTCAAATATAGAGGTTTCCTGTAACATTTTCCTTAAACCAATCCAATGAATATGTTGTTCATAATTAACTCCGGCCTTATATTTTCCAGAAATTTATAGTAAACTCCATATTTTGGGTATGTGTTTGATTTTGTTGTTTTTGGCAAAGCACAAAGTTTCAAGGTAAGCGCCTGGCTCTATGGGCATCCCTGTGCTTTGCCATTCGCCTGGCGGTGGCGTGCAAAAAGATGGATGAGACAGGCGTGGAGGGAGCAGCCTGTTGATGATTTGCTTGGGGGATTTCAACGTCATTAAAGTATAGGGATTAGAACTTATAGCCATCAAGCATTGATCAATGGTGGTTATATTTATATTAGAATATGTTCAACATGTTTAGTGGTCATCAATGGTCCAAGTCCCTCTCTAGTTATTTAAGGGTGCGCTATGAGAATTACCATGAATAGGTAAATCAATGTAGATCATCATAGATTATCAATGGGCCATTTTCCATAGCTATGTTAAATGACCAGAGAGTATCTGGGTAGATTTATACAGCTATCAAACATTGATAAACGGTGGTTATACAACTATTAAGATTGACTATCAGCAGTTTTTTTTCTAATTGATGATTGGCTGCAGGATACAAATAGATTTAAATGATTAATACCATCCTGGATAAATCAATCTGGTACGGCGGGAGCAAATAGCATGATGTATCAGTGTTGTCGCTGTCATTTCTTTGGTTCATACTTGGTGGTTCGCCCCGCTCGCAAGTGAGTTGTAACTTCAGCTAGAACTATAGGATAAGCAAGGCTAGTCCATCCTTTTGACTGGGCTGGTTCACTAAGCCACGGATGCCGTTCCGGGGGTGAACCACCAAGTATATTCAAGATATTCAACTATATCGTAGCCCCCCCAAAAGAAAGACAAGTAAGAAACCTGTAGGTTAAGGGGAACATGTTGGAAAGTATAGGAACATATCATCTATAATCATCTATAGCATCCTGGAACCACTTTTATCATTTTGGGGCTTGCTATCATCTTGTATGCATTGCTAGTCATTCACCAAGCTGCATCTGTCCTGCCTTGTAAGGTTGGTTGGCGGATCGCTCGAAGCTTTGGGGTCGATTTGATGAACCTTGGCCGCCTCGTCCCGGAGCATTTAAGGGGGTCGGTTTGTCTGGCGACATGGGGATTGATGTCAACAATTTAGGATGAGAACAAACATCGAGATTTACGGCCGTGTCCAGACATCTGGATTTACAGAGTTTTAGATATAGTATGGAATACTTAACTTATAATTTGATTGTTTTGTGCAAAATTTCTGATCAAGTGAATCAAACATGATATTTCTGGGTAGCCTATGACAAACTTAAGGGATTCTTGGTCAACTTTGGTCAACTCGGATCCCGTAACTTGCCGATCTGTCAAGGTAACACCCAAAAAGCCGAAAATCGCTTTTTGGGGGTGGATGACACACAGATGACACAGCCCATTGGGATCTACCCTCTGGTAAACGTACAAAAAACGATGGAACATCACCATTTTTAATGGGAAAACTCACTATAAATGGCCATTTTCAATAGCTATGTTAAATTACCAGAGGGTACCCAATCTCTCTTCGGAGTCTGATGCCTGAGGATGGGATTGATTTGGAGGGCTTGGCAGCACAGGTCTATGTCACCCGCTTTGGAGTGCAGGCCCGTAGTGGAAAGATGTGGAAAGCCATGGCGGCCAGGGGGTGTGGTGTAGAAATTTGGCATCGTCGAATCAGTAGGAGAATCATTCATGATTCATTATGGTGCTTGGCGACACCACTCGGGATGGATATTTGTCACTCGTATTACCCTCTGGAAATTCAACATAGCTATGGAAAATGATTGTTGTTAAATGTTGTGAATAGGTACATCGTCGAACTAAATGGGCCATCTATACCATAGCCAACAGCTAGATTACCAGAGGGTAAAGCATACTACATCACATGATCACTTTGCGGGCTGGATGGAACAACAGAATGGAGGGTCAAAAATCTTAGGCATTGCTGGCACCAATCCATTCAGAACCCAGCTGGGCTTCAATCGATTGGAATCATAGGCCTGCACAAAGATACCAATATCAAGGATATCCCAGTAGATTCCTGATATTGTTGGACAATTTATGTCAGGGATGGTTTGAAAGCATCAGATTTTCCATGATATTCCACTATATGCCCATCCCCAGATATGCCGAGATCTAGATATTCCTAGATATTCCAAGGTATCCCAAGGTATCCCTAACGTTTGTTGTTTTTTTTCACAACGAATGAAGCCATAAATCCATGATCACCGCCAGGAGTCCTGGTCCAGGGACCCGGTGTCGAAGGAAACCCGCTCGGTGTTTTTGGACGATTTGCCCTGGGAAGTGATTCCTCTGGTGGACACCGAGGAAGAGACTTGGAGAAAGGTGACTCCAGGGTTGTGCCCCCGTTCGTCTTTGCGTTCAGTTGGTGCCAATCACCCCAATTTCACTATGGTTTTTGTTGGTGATACCCTCTGGTAAACTAACATAACTATGGAAAATCGCAATTTTTTAATGGGAATATAAACTATAAATGGCAATCTTTAATAGCTATGGCTATGTTAGTTTACCAGAGGGTATATCTATATAGTTAATGCATGCTATGAGTTTATAACCAATGTATAACTGGAACAACCACCTTGTGGGAGCAATGACACGTGGGATTTTTCAGATGTGAGTAAAAACTGGAGGCTAGTTTAGTGCAAGTCCATCGCTTATCAGACATCGGAATAATAGTATATGTATATAATATACACATTACGTGGCTATTTTTTTCTCAGGCTAAGATTGAGCATGTTTGGCTGCAGCAATGGCTGTGGAGCCAAAAAAGAATCTATGCCGAAGCCAAACCTGAAGTAGATGTATGCAATTTGAAAAAAACAAAAATAAACGTGAAACACTCCTTTGAGTAGTAATTGCAGCATTCGCTTTACCGCATTAACGTTTTGGATGATGCAAGTCCGGAAAAGAAAAACATGGACACTTAATGGTGCTGGATGGTACATGTTGGGAAAATGAGATGGTAACACAGAGGAGCTATGAGTGAAGGCGATACTGAAAAGGTTGATTTTAGGTGGCCATGCATACCGCATACCGCACATTTTTGGAGAGTCCTTGGACATGGCCAGGAATGGTGACCGGTGGGATGGTGGCTGGTGATTCTTTTTCTGCTGAGCCTATTCCAATGTTTCAATTGGCAGCTGAATGCCCCCAGATTCTCCGAAAAAGCTCCAAAAGCCGCATCAAGTCTCATAATTTCATTCCTTTGGATTCAAGTAGCTTCTGAGGAAGTGGCAATGGGCTATGATTTGGGAGGTTCAGTCTGTTAAATCCCTTCTCAGTATCTATATGATATATCATATATCATGATTTATCTAGATCCAAAGGGCATATAGGGCATATAGGGCATATATATATAATGCACATAATATATCTAGATATCGAGACACATATATATATAATATATAATATATAATATATATAATATATATACAATATATTATATATATAATATATATAATATATATAATATATATATTATATAATATATATAATATATATAATATATATAATATATATAATATATATAATATATATAATATATATAATATATATAATATATATATATATAATATATATATATACACATGGCTCAGCCCTGCAACCCCCCTCCCCCCTCATGGTCATGGTCTTGTATGTACGTTGTATGTAGGAGGCTTTCTGTCGGATATAGCTGACATGTCGCTAGCAAATAGTTTATCGATGTCGGGTCTACTTTACCCCCGCCCCTCCCTGTGGGGGTGGGTGGGGGCTAGGTAGTGTGTCACTGGCATCTAAGGCAGTAAGTAGGTCATATGTGGGTAGCATGTAAATGATCATATGTGGCTAGCTGTATTTTTTTCATCCAGGGTCTACTTTACCCCCGCCCCCCCTGTTGGGTGGGTGGGGGTTAGGTAGTGTGTCACTGGCATGTAAGGCAGTAAGTAGACAGATAGGTAGATAGACAGATAGATATAGATGGGTAGATAGGTAGATAAATGGATGGATGGATGGATAGATAGATAGATAGATAAATAGTTAGATAGATAGATAAGATTAGATGGATAAGATTAGATGGATAGATAGATAAGATTAGATAAATTAGATAGATGAGATAGATTAGATTGACTAGATTGATTAGATAGATTAGATAGATTAGATAGACTAGATAGATTAGATAGACTAGATAGATTAGATAGATTAGATAGATTAGATAGATCAGATCGATAGCTTAGATCGATAGGATAGATAGATCGATAGATATACAAGATAGATAAGACATATTTGATATATTTGATATATTTGATATATTGATAGATTGGTAGATAGATAGATAGATAGATAGATAGATAAGATAAGATTAGATCAGATTAGCTTAGCTTAGATTAGATAGATTAGATTAGATTAGATTAAATTAGATTAGATTAGATTACATTAGATTAGGTTAGATTAGATTAGATTAGATTATAGATAGATAGATAGATAGATAAATAAATACATAGATTATACATATATATATATAGATCTATATAAATATGTTTCTCAATATCTAGATATCGTATGTATATATATATGCTCTATATTCCCTATTGATCTAGATAAATCATGATTTATCTATAGATACATGTGTAAGAAACTTAACAGACTTAACCTCCCAAATCACAGCCAAGTATTTAATTCCCTCACATTTTTCTCAATGGGAATTTCAGGATCCAAAAATGGAGGTACCTACCACATATAAGGCCTATTTTTGAGGCTTATGTAAGGGGATACCCCCCCAAAATATGGCCAAACATATGGTACTAACGTACCTCCATTTTAGGATCCTGGAATCACCATTTTTAAGTTCGGTAAACCATCTATTTCTATGGGTCATCTATACTACTATACCATGGCTATGTTAGTCATAACCAGAGGGTAATTTCCATATCATCCCATGATTCATCATTGTTAACCCATTGTTATTCACCATTAAAACCCACTATTAAATCCCCATTTATAGTGGTTAAATCACCATGTTCCTATGGTTATCCTGTGGTTTACCACCAGCTCCCAGGACGTGAAGACGGAGTATCCCGAGGACCTCGAGGACCCCGAGGCCTCCGTGGCGCCCTGGGCGGAGACGGTCAGCGCGGCGGAGCAGGCGGCGGTGCTGAAAGCAAACGCGCAAGAGCTCGATGCGGCGCAGAAACTTGGTGAATTGGGCATGGTTGTGTGGTATTGATTTATATATACCCTCTGGTTATTTAACATAGCCATGGGAAATGGCCCATTTATAGATGGCTTACCTTTTAAAAATGGTGATTTTCCATGGCTATGTTAAATAACCAGATGGTATATATATATATAGATATGTATGTAAACGTCGTGCATGTGTATATATGTATGTAAAATAGCAATGTTTAAGTAAGAATAATCACATGATCATAATTATTGTAATGATACATATATAATATATGCTTAGACCCTTCAAGTACCCTTTTTCATGTCTAAAAAATATTGCATGTTTTTTTTTGTTTGCGGGTTATCTTTTCAGGAGGGTGTATAGCGTATATTCATCATCAACTGGTCAAACAGACATAGGTAAAAGTGATACCCCAAGTCCGTGCCATGATTTGTGGATGGTCTTGGTTCTGGGGTCCTTACATTTGTAAACAAATATATGTGGGTGAACAGATTGTCTTTGTTGTCGTAGGAACAAGAATAATTAAGACACAACCAACAATCACCCCTCTTTTTGGGAGGTATATCAGTTTGGCAAGTTTGGGCCAGGATTTCTCTACCAAACTGATAAATATTCCTGAGAGCTCTGTACATTTCGTTTAAGAACCTAACCTTTGGTTGATAGCAAAACTCGGCAAGATGACTCATGGATTACCAGGATGTCCCTAAAATTGTCAATGGCTATAGTTCATGGCAGGTCAAGTCCGATAGTTGATAGTTGAACGGCTTGCACAGGATCAAGGAAGTGGTGACTTGTTGTCTTGCTTGTTCCATGGGTATCATTGGTTCTCCATGGTGCGAATCCCGAAATCAAACTGCACTGCATCTGCTGTTTCCACAGGACAGCTTTGAAGGACTTGGAACCCAGTATGGGGAGGCAGGTGCGAAAAGTTTCTCGGTAAACCGACACATGAGTGTCGGTGAAAATGATCAATTAGAGGAACCTCCAAATAGATGAAGTGTTTAATTTGGAAGGTCAAATTTGCCATGTTGTACGGAAAGATGGTTGGATGGAAGCATAAATAGACGGATTGGTTTGGATTGGATTGCGTTGGATTAGATTCGATTAGATTAAATTAGATGGATGGATGGATGGATAGATGGATACATGGATAGATGTATGGAATTGATTTTATTCAATGATACAAATATGTATAAGATATAATTACAGATATACAAAAACATTTGCCAGGCTTGCAATTGTTCTATTTATTTGTTTTGAGAGTTGTAGTCAGAACTTTACTTTGTGGGTCCATTTGTACCTTTAACAAAAACATCCTTATGTGAACGCCAGCTGACCACCGAAGGAGATTCAAACGATCATTCATGGTAAACCCTAGAAGAAACTCCAATATCATGATCATGGTTTGATATATGATTAATGTAGAAAATACTAAGCCCAGATGTCAAAATCATGCTGATGACCATTCGGTTTACCATACTTCTGCATCATTGTTGTTGTGACCTCATCGGCCACCCAAACCCCACAAATGTGTTACCCAGAACTTTCGATGGACTTGTGAGATAAGTTATCCAGATTCGTATCATCCAATATGTGATATCATATATGACAGTGACATAGATACAAGAGTTTTAAACTAGATAATGTAGGTAATCTCTATATATATATAATATAAATATATATATATATAATACATATATATATATGTTTGTATTAATAAAATGATATGTGTTTAAAACCTGATTCTCCAGATACAAAACCCAGAGATTTCGATCGTAGACGTCGACGTTTTTGCGGTTCTTCGGCGCCGAGGCTTGGGAGTCGGCGAAGCGCGTTGTGGTGACCGGTGGCATTGGTCAAGGACTGACGGTGACGTGGTGACGGTCAGCCTTAAATGTAAGGGTTACAAGTAATTGCCCTGGGAAACATGGACAAAATGGTGATTTTACCACTAGAAATGGTGATTTAATGGTGATTTTGATGGTTTAAGAATGGTGAATCATGGGATGATATTGCATTTAGCCTCTGGTAAACTAACAGATTGCGCACTGGAAAATCACCATCTTTAATAGGTAAATCAACTATTTCTATGGGTAATTTTCAATAGCTATGTTCAATTACCAGAGGGTAGATGTACTATGAACATTGTATAATATACAGATATATACCATACTTTTTTGGGACAATATTTGGCCTAGTAACATTAAGTCTATTAAAACTATGGGTTTCCAATATGTTTTTACTAAGCTTCTCTTTATAGTAATTATCTAGTTATTAAAAATATACTAAAATATCTGGTCCCATAGGCCTTAAATTTTGACATATCCCCATGTACCAGTTTTTTTGGTAATGATATACTGTACTACTGTATTACAATAAATAATATCTTGGGAATATTGGGAATTATACGTACGTATATCTCAACTATATAATATCATATCCCAATCACCAACCCGCGTTATTGGTATAAAAATGGGATATTAGTAACCAACAATATCATAGTTGATAATATGTGTATATGTGTAAGGGTATGTTTGAATTAGTAGTTTGCAGTGATCCAGGTTCTACCTTGCAGCCGCTGCACGTTGTGCTTCCCCCATGGTGGATGCCAGGAAAACGTGCTATCTCTAAGAACGCTATGGCAGATTTGACCCTGGCAGAGCTATGCACGGAGGCGGTATGGGTTGGGGCCACACGTTGCTGTTGCCTCAAACACATTATGATGGGTTTGAATGACCGTTGAGGAGCCACAAAAGATACCATCTGGTTATTTAACGTAGCTATGACAAATCATAATGCTGAATAGATAGGTCATGATTGTTTCTCATCTATAGATTGACCATTTTCCATAGCAAACTCTTAAATAACCAGAAAATAATTTGGACCATTGATGGCCACCAAACATGTTTTCAGCATCAGATTGTCCGGCCCTGCAACAGGTCTACAGATTTCCTGTGCGATTGAAATTAGCTGACCTGCAAAATCGCAAGGATTGTGCTGATGTGACTCCGGCTGCCGAAGGGGGCATGAGGCCTTAAAGATCTTAAAGTGTGCAAAGCATCAATTTCTACATTGAACTATAGAAAAAATCCCAAAATAGGCCACCTTATTTTAGGCTACATGTGGAGGTTTCCTAAAATGGTACCCAAAATCATCCAAGTCATTAGATTGTTGATCTTGAGGATTCCCATTGAAGACCTCATTGGACGATCGAAACCAAAGGAAATGGGAACATCAACCAGTGCTTGTAGCCACTTTCTCAGCAGTTATATCAATGGGTTATCACTATTTTATCTATATATAAATATATCTAAAATTATTATTTTTTTGCATACTATACAATATACACATATATATACATACACGTACATATACATATATACATATACATATACATATACAAATACATTAGCATAGACATATGTATACATATACATAATACATACACATATACATAATACATTAACATAGACATATACATATACATATATGTATACAATCCCCAGTTATACATGTTTTTTCACCACTTAGCATTCACCTCCGGTGGAACCTCCGAGGCGATCCAAGACTTTTGTTCTTCGGAGCCGGCGAGCTGCGCTGCATGCGCCTGGGAACGGCTGCCACCGCCTCCCTGGATGGGGCGCTTTAACCACCAGGTGGGGTCGCAATGGGCGGAAACCCCCCTGGAAACGCACTGGTAAACTAACCATAGGAAAACCATAGGAAAACCATAGGAAAACCATAGGAAAATGGTGGTTTAATGGGATTTAATGGGATATACCCTCTGGTAATTTGTTACATAGCTATTGAACATGGCCATTGAAATAGTTGGTTGACCCATTCAAAAGGGTGATTTTCCATAGTTATGTTAGTTTACCAGAGGGTACTGTCTACTGGAAAGATGGCAAATAAAAGTAATTACCTAATTCATCCTAAAATGTCCAAACAAATTAGGTGAACTGGCGTATTTCTTGTAGAAAATGATTTTTGAGTTCAGTGTTCAAGGCATTTGTTGGATATTTCTTGGCAGTGGTTGGTCGTTTCCCTTGAGTCAGATCTCCACTTGACAAGGAAAAAGAAAAAGACACCATTGAATTGGCAAGGCATGAACTAGAAACTAGCATTTGTTAAAAACACTATGAAAACAATGGCAGTTCATGAATTGAAAAATCACCATTTGTACTTCCCTAGCCTTTCGACAGGCATTTTACCAGGAACACATCCAGTGTTGGAGAGATGATAGCAGCATTTCTTGAATATTGGTAGTCGCCTTGACACCAGAGTTCTCCATGGCAAAAAAAACAATCGACGTTGTTGTCGGAGGTGTACTTGGCCTGTTTTCAGTGATCCATATGTGCATATTATCTCAGGTGATTTGCGTGGATGGTAAAATTCTCGTCACCGGCGGTGTTAGCTACTGGACATGGAAAAAGGCGGATGGGATGGTTGTTTTTTTTTCTTTTCGGATGAATCACGGCTGACCTTGTACGGTTTGAGAAGTTTGGCTACACCAGCCTTTGCCATCTATGACGTTTGTATTAAAAGATTTGAAGGATTTCAGTACTCCTTTGCGGTAAGTAAAGATGATGCCTGCTGTGTGTGGGTCCCTTCCCCAAGAACAAGATTGAAGCACTTGATGATGTTTCCCAACCGAAACTGATTATGTGCATGGTTGGTTTGGGGAGTCTTCTCTGGGTGTGTCATGATCTATGTCCTTTACTTTTGGATGTCTCCAATGAACGTTCCTTCCACCGGGTTTCAAAGAAAGTCGCTGATAAAGTCAATCCACTTTGCCGGCCGTTGAACCACACCATCCAATTATGAATATGTTATTCTTCCTGATGAAACTCGCAGAACGAATGCAGGTCATGTTTGCGTTGACACTGTGCACTTAGTGAGCCATATTGTTAGCCAATTGCTGATGGTCCAATAGTTAAATGTGTTCTTACAAGCACATTTGTAATATCTTATCATTCTTATCCCTTTGCAATTAAGCGAGTTGTTCGTGGGTTGTAAAATAGCATAACATTGCCAAACACGAGTTGCAAGATATAATGGCAATGATCAATGGCTGTTTCGACGGCTTGCTCACCATTGATCCAACCATTGGTTGATTCCCCCGTCCATTTGTATTCCCATTTTTCCCCACCTGCCAGGTCAGGTTCTCTAGATTTTAACAAAGGAGCAACTCTTTCCGTCTCCTTCTCCTCCTTCTCCTTGTCTATTCCTCCGCCAGCTCGTCCTGACTGTCGGCAGCAATCGATCCGAACCACATCGCAAGATCCGGATGCAGTGGGGCACGCATGGACCCGAGCATGCCAGAGAGAATGCCTGAATATCACTTTCACTTTTCACTTTCATTGCAAATAAAGGTCTATGCCTTTGCTGCACTTGCACATTCTCGAATTAGATGTACAAAAGACGCCTATGTACCCTGGTAGTCTGGAAGCCATGTGTTCCTATACATCACTGTACTGGCTCGTGCAGCACCATGGATCCACTTCATCAGGGACTCAGGCAAATTGCCAATGCAACTGACTTCACGCTTGCGCTTAGCAGCAGTCAGTGCTTGAACAATGGAAAACGCAAGGCCTTTACAGAATCGTGGCGGATACTCCTTGTGTCTCGATGTTCTGAACTGTCCGGAGGGATCGCGCCCTATTGCGACGTCCTTGGGCTTGGAGGCATAGAGATCCGCATGCTGATACAAGTCCTTGCGAAAGTTAGGCATATGATAATGCAAAAGGCCAGTCGGCTTGACCACAGAGGCTCCCCATTGATACTGGTTGACGTGTGTCAGCTTCGCATCAGGGTGGCGGAGGAGAACCTCGATGATCGCACTGGACCATATGCTCGGGCGTTGGGCATCTGTAGGTTTGGCCGGGTGTTCTGATACCAAAACTCCTCCTGATTGCATGTGATGGCTCAGTACCAATGCTCCTTGTTGGTAAAAATTCCCGCCAAGATGACACTGCTTCAATTCGCGTGCCGTGAGGCCATCAAGTCCCAGCAGTCTCTCCGCTGATCTCAGCGGTCTTGGCCAAGGGGCACCACCTGTCGGCAAACTCTCCGGCAAGGTAAATCGAGCCTCACTGAAGGTTTCACAGGGTGAACCCAATAGGGTAGCCGATACGGCACCTGCAGCATATATCCGCATCAGCTGCTGCCAGGAATCGGAACCCAATGAGAGGTCACCAAAATCAGTGCTGACCGCGGTGTCCAATGACAAAACCACCAGCTTCAAATTACGCTCCGCTCCAAATTCATGAAGATAAGCATGAACATCCTGATGTCTCCTCCTGCCACTAAAGAGGTGGACAACTAGAAAGGCTTCTTCACCGCTAGGGAGCAGAATCATGGGGCACAGTCTAGTCGGCGGCAAGTCAAGGAAATGCATGGCTCTGACACGCTGTTGCCATTCGGTCTGGTCGGCAAATGATCTTGGCACCTTTTGGACAACCTTACTGTTGGATTTAGGATGCTTGGTTCTCCCCGCCTCTGGTGGGGCACGGTGTGCTGAAGGCATCGGTGGGACACAAAGCTGCAACCTATGCTCAAGATGTGCTCGCCTAGCCAAATTCCTGTATCGTTCTAACTGAGAAGCAAAGTCAGCAAAGATATGGTCAATGTCAATCTCTGCAACTCCATCTTCCAGCGTGTCGGTCAGATCTGGCATCCAATGTTCTCCCCAGAGCAGAAAAACCCACTCCAGCCAAGGATCCAAGTCATCCTCTGTTTCAAAGCTCCTCTTGCAAAGCACTTCAACCCAAGCGTCAACCAGAAGCGCCTTCTCATCTTCTGTTGGTCCGTTGGGATAAAACTGTCTGAACCAGCAAAGGGTAGCCTTTGACAATTCTTCCCCAATTTTTTCACCTTCACCCACTGGATCGGGCGGTTGGTGGGGAATTTGCAGCTTCTGCTTGCACTCATCCAATTCAGCCAGGGTCTGGATCCTGTGCGTCTCCCACACGGGGCAAGGGTTAATCGCAGGGCCTGCAGTTTGGAGGCATTCACGGCGGTGCAAACCTGCATATGCAGCGGTAGCTCCTACATCTTCCTTTTCATATGGAACTTGCCGTGCTTGTGTCTGCAGTGCATAGAAACATGGGTTAAACCCAAGGGCTTTCGGGATGTAAGCCAAATGCTGCTGCAAGCGTTGGGTGGACCACATGAATTTGCCGCAATGTAAGCAAGTGCAACCCTGCAGGAATTGCCTCTCAACTGAAAATAAGGCATGTGCCTTGCGCTGATGTGCCAATAACCCTCGTCTGGTGGCAAAAGTTTTGCCGCAGAAACAATCATGTCGTTCTTCCCAATCCAGAAAGTCGTCCTGTGCCGTGGTGAATGTGGCTCCTGCCTCTCGAAGGTTGTGAAAAATACCAGCATGAAGGGATTTCGCATCAACAATGATGGCATTTTGGGCAAGGTGCAACTTCCAAGTCTTTTTAACCAATCTGACCCAGCAGGTTTGCGGTTCTTGCCACCATTCAAATAGCGTCGTCATGTCCTGGCTCCATCCCTGGGGCAGACTCCCTGGGTTCACGTTTTCCATCCAGTCAAGATCTGCTCGCAGGCCATTCAACCAGGACTTGTCACTGCACGCAAGTTCCTGGTGGATCAGATGGTGGAGAAAAGCCGGGCCAGTACGGAACAGCCGTTGGGCATACAGCAAGCGCTCAATAGCAAGTCGAGGACGAACCTCAGCTGTGTGCGCTAACATAAGCACCCGCTCCGCTGGCACATGGTGTTTGGTCAACCTCAGGACACGTTTGAGAAAACCAACCAAGGCACCTTGCAAATACTGCAGTTGCTTGGGTCCTGGGGTTGCCCAGGCTCCTAGGCCAAAGAACATTCGGGTGGCAATGAGGGATTGGAAAAATTGTAGTCGCAACTTGCAAGGCATATTCTTGTTCGTCAGGATAGGTCTGGCCAGTTGTGCAAAGGTGGATTTAGCAATACCTACCCTGGCTCGAAATTCACACTGGAGATCATGATTGGATGCAAACAGGGTTCCTAAGTGGCGATAAGTCGGAACGAAGTGCAACCATTCAGTCTGCCCATCTTCAAACGTGCAAATGACACCAGGATTCGAGTGCAGTTGAAATCTCTTTCGGAGGTCACCAGAATTGGCTCCCTTCAGCGTTACAACAGCACTAGTCTTGCCCTTTGAAAAATTCAATGTGAATCCATAATCCTGCAGTGTGCCTCGAACAAATTGCAAGACTTCCTGAAGAAAAGGAATCAGTTCTTCGGCCTGTCTGGTAGCAAGTGGTACGGCAATATCATCTGCCCACAGGATGGAGGGGGCCTCAATCTGGATTTCCTTCAGCAACTTCCCAAATTCCTCTTTGGTCATGAGCCAGGCATCAATGGATTGGGCTATTTTAGCCATCAGGGCATGAAAGATGATATCAGCAATGGGACTACCAGGTCTGGTGCCCCTATGCGTTCGCAGCAACCATCGTTCATGAATGGAGCACCATGTGTTGATGTGAATGTCTCGCAACAATCGGACAATGGGCTCGGCCAGGCCCAGTTCAGCCAACAGTCCAGGCAGCTCGGAGAACCTACGAAAGTCAGGGCGCAGGTTGCTCTCCTGTTGCAGCACTGCAAGCACTGGGTCAAGATTGCAGCCATCATACGCACCTACCACGCTTTCTCTGATAAGGTGATGGAAGGCGCTTGCCAGATCTAGGAAGAGGATGGCGCTGCTCAACCCTGCCTCATCACAAATGGTGCCAAAAGTCCTGATGGCATGAGATCCAAAGATTACTTGCTGACCAGGAAAGCCTCCTAATTGGCCCGGTGCCCTAGCAATCTCGAGCTTCTTCATGAGCTGTGCACGCAAAACTGCATGGGTTCGTTTGCCGACACTCGGAAGCAAGAGAATTCCTCTGAATTGCTTGGCCGTTGTTGGATGCAAAGTTTTGGGTATCAAGGCGACTGGTCCACCTTTGTCCTGCACTGGTTCACTTTGCCAAACATATTCCTTGATAACTAAATCATGGAAGAGTGTGGCCAATGGGACGGCAGCTGAATGAAAAAGGTCAGAAGGCAAAGGATCGAATCCAGTGGCTTTACCTGAGGCAGCTGCTCGGAAAGTCTGTTCCAGGTGCGTCAGGCCTGGTAGCTCAGATAGATTGACCTTCAAAGGTGCATCCAACCTGCGCAGGGCTTGTTCAAAGATACAACCTCGAACAAGTTGGTCTGGCGTGGTGACAACCCCAGCCTCAAGCTCAGCATAGTGTGGCAACCACTGGTCTTCGAGTCCTTCAAGCTGACATGGAGGGATGTTAAGCCTACGCTGCTGGAACTTTGGGAGTGATCTACGGACAACTTTCCAAAGATGCTTGACATCTTTCGGCTGCAAAAACTCAGTGCAATCTTGCATCAAGCCTGAGAAAAATCCAATGTCATCAGCACGCAAGGCCTTAGTAACCTGAACTCCTAGTGATCGAAATTGATGATAGGCTACTGCAACAAGGCGATCTTGCTCGACGATCAGTGCGTCGAAAGCTTGGGCAAGTTGGTCAAACGGACATTCATGCAACGCATGCTTCCAACAGGCAAACCATGCTCCGAGAATTGTGCGTCGCTGCCCTCTTGCACGTTCATGCAGTAGATTGCGACAATTACGTTTCTCTTGAACCAACTGCCAAGTGAGTTCCGTCATTGTGGTCCTTTTAGGTCTGGCCTGCTTTGGAGGCTCCGGTGAACTTAGGTCACTTAGTTCGAACTTAGTTTGAACTTAGGTTTAAGGTGGTTTTGAGGGCTTGCTAAGTGGAAGCTAAGTGCAAGCTAAGTGAGCTAAGTTTTTTGATCGGTTTTTCGCCTGTTTTTCTTCTATTTACGTTTTGTTTTTTTTTGTCATTGTCTGTTTTTATTTTAATATAATTTTGCCATGTTGCAGGACGGATCTCGTTGACGCAGCTGTTTTTTTTCTGGCAATGCTTTGCGAAGGTCGGGTGAGAAGACGGCTGCATCATCGAAGCAGCCAAAGGCCCGTGGTGCCTTCACGAAGCAGGTGCATTGGCTCATGGCCAAGCAACCCTTTCAGCGGCAGCAGTGCCAATTTCGAATTTTCCTTTTTCCACGTAGGAATTTTGGCAATTGAATTTGTGGCTTTGGATAGACAGGTCACAAGCAAGAACAGTTCTTGCGAGGTGGACACACCACCTCGGATTTGCACAGCGCAGTCTTTGGATAGGAGTACGTACGTTCCCTTTTCATATTTGACACATTGATATTCCAGCCCGTAGGCAAACTTCGTGTCACTTGGCAGGCCAACGAGTTTGGCGCAGCTTGGCTGAGCACGTGGCTTCCCTATGAGTCGTCCCGTGAACGACTCTGCAGCATCCGCATCCAACAGTTCCATCTCTGTGAGTTGCAAAAGGCAACTTGTTGAGAATGTCTTCAGGTTGGTCATCTTTGGGGCAACTTGGCTTTTGAAGATGCGATGTTTTCTTTCTCCGACGTAGCAATCTGCGTGACGGCCCCAGCGAAGCACTTGGCTCCAAACATGCAGGGCGTAATGCGCCTTGGGCCTTGTCAACACAGCGTCGTACGCACGTTGAAAGGCCACCATGTGCGCCCGTTGCAGACTTGTCAGAGCCGCTCCACGTACCGGATTCAATTTCATCCTGTACAAACAAGTCAGCACCGCGTACAAAGCATCTAAAGAATCGATTGCTGTTTGCATGGAAGCATTTTCGCGCAAAATTTCTTGCGAAAAGGCCCACACCAATGGCATAGCTGTTGCACAAGCCGAGGCATCCCCACGATAGTCACAGTCTTCTCGAAAGAGATGTTCTGTGCAGCAGGCGGAAGGCGTCAGCAAAGAGTCTTTGGTCGTTTTCCATCCAATTGCGATCCAGTTTCGCAAGAGTTGCAAATTGAAGCCGGCGGCAAGGAAGCGACCAAACCAGAGGCCAAGTTCTTGCGCCACCAGCCCATGCGAATAGTATTGGTGCATCGTGTCTACAAGCAGACAATCCAAAGAAATCCAAGGTTGAAGTTTTTCTGACGCAAAGATGGACCTGCGAAGTTCACGAGCGTTCCATCCCAGAAGCACTTCAGCCTTATTAAGGCTTTGTTTCGTACGACAACTGTCGAAGTGCCTTTGTATATCTTTCAGACCTGCATCAGTGTGTCGTACAAACCGGGTAGAGTCCATCTCTTGGATGGTGACAAAGCCAGGTGGGCAGGCTCTGCCATTGGCCAACACGTTGCAACAAGCAAAGCAGGGTTTTGCCCCTGAGGCGCCCTTACTTCCACTCACGGATCTCAAGCCTTCATGATCATTCAACAGAATAAGATGCCGTATGAACCCCATCTCAGCTTCACCGCCAATGGACAAGGCGAAGCCGTTCTCCACTTCTTCAAACACATTTTCCAAAATAGCTCTTGTCACCTCCGCGTAGGAGGACTTCGCATCCGCGACCTCGTTCGATCTCACCACAGAGAGAGGCAGCCACAAACCTTCCACATGGAGAAGGGGAAATTCCCAGAAGGTAAAGTAATATAGGTTACTTTTCCGCGGATGCCGAGCTGCCAAGATGTTTCCTGGATTTGCCTCATCTGCAAAGAGCAGTAGACTTAGGGCATTGCTACGCTGTTTCAAAGCCTGCAGCATCATATAGGCAAATAGGCCACATCTGTCGACCTTTTCTTGAATCAAGTCGGGAACCGTGTTCAGATGTATCGCTAGATTGGAATCGGGCAGCTTCACTTCGCGTAGAAGTTTGTTTGCCTGCGGATATTTCAAATGCTGCTTTCGGCACGTAGCCGCTCCTTGCTCATCGTCGCGAAGCAAGGTGATGACTCTACGGCAGTCCTCGTGGGACAAGCCCCGGATTTGTCGCAAGGCCTGAAACTGTTCCACCGGCGTAGCACTTGGATCCAATTTTCGTTTCATTACCGCTCTATTTTGAGCCACAGGGTGCACTGGAGACAAGCAAGACGCTACAAGCACAGTTCCGCAGGCGAATGCGCGCAGAGACACGGGTGAGTGTATGGATGCATGCAGTAACACTGGTGTTCTATTCCCATCAGTGCAAGTATTCTGGGTGTCATTTGAAACAAGAAACACATGGATGCTTCAGGGAAGAAAGACGGAAGTTATATATTGCAACAGGGAAACGTGTGTGCTGTCGTTGTTTCTGTGGGGTGTCGTATTGATGCGCATTTTTTTCCACAAGCGAAACACACAAGGCAACGTCAGAGTTCAAAGCGTCACTTGACAACCCCAGTCAAGAGTCGAGATACCAACCTCGGCACAAAAGTCCATGGGTCACGCCACGGTACAGGTTCTATATGGATTTCGCAAACCCTTGGCCTGCGGAATATTTCTCTCGACATCCTAGAGTCTTGGGACGTGGAGCCTTCGAGAAACCATCACAGCAGCATCGAGCGCTTAGCTGCTCTTGATGCGGCGCCGCTTGGGCTTAGGCTCACCATTGTCACCCTCACTTGGCAGGGCGGAGCCAGGATTGGCCTTGGCCTTGGCCTTAGGCTTTGGCTCTTTCTTGGGCATTGATTCCTTCAAATCTTTTTGCCCTGCTGCGCTTTGCTGCAGCGCGACTTTCAAATCTGCCGGATCGAAGGGTAAGGCAGCCAAGGCAACCGGATCAACATCAGCTGCCAGACCCTTATTCGCCTCTTGGGCGTTCACAGCCGCACGGGCTGCTGCGCTCCAACGCTTCATCGTCTCTAGCGAATCTTGGCACAGCGTCTTGGCTGCAACATTGACGTTCTCCACATTCTCCGTCCTGGCCAGCAATTTACCCAGAGCAGATTCACCAGCACACAATGGGCCCATGGCTCGAGCAGCCAAAGCGGCAATCTTCGCATTGTTGCTCACAAGCTTCTTCTTCTCTGCCGCCTTAGTTTTCTCTTCTTTAGTAGTGTCATCCTTTTCAGCTTGGCCTGGCACATCTAAGTCTTGGTCGCCTGTGCCTTTGCCACCCTTCTTCTTGGCTGCGGTTTTCTCTTGCTCCAGCACCTGCTCCTCAACCGTTTGGAACGCTTCTTTCCAGCGCAGCCTTTGAATGGGAAGTTCATGCACATACGTTCCATATTCATCGCTCCACTTGGGTTCAAACCGGTCAATGACAGCATCCTCCCAACCACGTTTCTGCCATACCGTCTTGGGCAAGGCTTCCTTCTCCACAGTAGCCGTGAATTTTCGAATGACGGCTTCCGTTCTCTTCTTCACCCAAGCTGCCCGGATCGTCGTCCACTTGAGACGACCATCAGCGGCGTCTTTTTGCTGGGAACGGAAAAAGTCATGTGTCTCATCTTTGGTCCACTGGGCTATGTCCGCAGTGGTGCCCAAGTTCCTTCGGATCACTGATGCGATGTTCCTGCATTGTGTGCACGTGAAGCAAGCCCCGTGCTGTCGGCCATCGTCCTCCGCGTAGGAGTAGCCGCAGCTCTTACACACCTTCTTGGGTGCTTCTGCCATGCCCTATTCCGACAGCTGTGTGGCGTCAAGTGGGAGGCCAGAATGTCGGAGCCAGAACCTGCAGACACGACAAGGGACAAAAAAAACGTGGGAAAACGGAAAAGTTTGAAACAGATTCTGAAAAAACTGTCAAATTTTAGTGGCCATCCGAACACATTCCGCACACATTCGGGAGGGCTTAGATCCGTATATCGCACACATCCGCACATATGCGCCGCATCCTGCATGCAACTTTGCACCCTCCGCACACATTCCGCACATAAGTTTAAGATGACATTTCCATCCTTTAAGTACCTTTTTGTCGTCCCGCACACAACAATGCGCGCAGGTCTGTTTTCCCTCTTCCGCAGTCCGCACACATCCGCACACATTCCGCACACTTTTGCGAATTAGCCTTTCACGCCTCTGTCAGCGTCGCCTTGTCCTTGCATTGCTCGTAGCTGCGCAGCCACGTGGGCACGCATTTTTGTTAAGATATCCATAGTCAACAGACACCATAGCATCGCTTGCCGGGCATCCGGTCGCTTAGACAGACGCCAAACTAGAACTGCGAGCAGCTTCCTGGCCTGCAGCGCTTGGCCGCACAAGTGCTGATCACCACCATAGACTTGCCAGCCATGGCTGACCTTCTTGTACCGCGCAGGCACAAGGCAATGCCCCGGTCGCGTGGGGTGAGGCTCCAAATCCAACGCGATGGCGCCCCAGATGCCAAAGTGCAGTAAGGACGACAGTCTGCACAAGACCGCTTGGGCCCATGGCTGACCGTCGTCAGCTGCTACCCACTGGCTTGCGCAGGCAAACACATGCATGACCGTGGCCCATGCATCTTCAAAGTCCCTGCGCGCCACGTGTGGCATAGCTTCTTCCATGCACGTCATGACAGCTTCGAACCCACGTGAGGTCATTGCAAAGGAAACATCAAGAAACATGAACGCATCCGAGGCCCGTATGCCAACAGACATATATGAGTGCACGCCAGCTATAGAGCCAAAAAGGACATCGGGAAAGGAAACGGTATACAGGGGAACCACCTAGAGGGAGACAGTTGACATCACGAACCACCCAAGCCGACCAGACCCAGCCGCACAACCTTTTTTCTCGTTCAGACTCAGAGTGCATCATATCCGTATAGTGCGAAGGCAGCCCGATATATTTCATGTCGCGTAGACATCAGAGATGGCTCGTAGCCAGAGCACCTAGTGGGCCATCAAGGATGATCTGGGCACCTGAATCCAGACCTTGTCATCGCGGCGCCTTTTGCGGTGCCCTGCGTCCTCGTCATCCTCGTCGCTCGGCGGCTTACGCCTGCGAGGACGCTCCACCTCTGGAGTCGGGCTGGGCTTGCGGTGTCTCCGGCGACGCTTCTTGTCCTTCTTCTTTTCCTTGCCGGGGCTCTTCTCCTTGGTGGGAATCTTCTCGCTCCTGGGGCCCATAGCCTCATCAAACTCTGCTTCTTCGCGTGCCTGACGATGCCGTGCCGATCTGGCAGGCACCACCTCCTCCTCAGGCCATGGCTCTGCGGGGCCCTTCTCCTCGTTGGTTTCACATTCTCGCCTGTCCTTCAAGGCGGCCGCACGAATTCGGGCATCGTGCCAGGCCCAGCCTCTCTGCCACAGCTGGCAGGCTATACAGTACTCGCTGAACCACTGGTGCTGGCTCAATGCAGATCCTCGGGCAGTCCGTGCCACTTCCACGTGGCAATAGGGACAGGTCACTCGCCTTGCCTTCCCTTTCCCTTTGCCATACTCCGACAAAGGCATGTCCAGTGCGGATCGAGGCGCGGCTGCCGGCAATTCGCTCCGTGCCCTCTTGGGGCTACGCGCGTCAGCTGCCGCAACGCTCCGTGTCCTCTTGGGACTCCGCGCGGCCTCTGGCGCCACACTACGTGCCCTCTTGGCGCTTCTGTCACGACTGCGGCCTTCACGCCTGGCACGCCTGGGTGAGCTCTCACGTGGAGGGCTGAAAGGAGAAGGCAACTCCCTTGGACGAGCACGTAGCCCGCGATCGCTCGATGACCGCTCCTCCTTCTCTTTTTTCACTGCCTTCGACTTCGACGCAGTCATGCGCCCAGGTCCGCCCCGCGTAGGTGGCTCGGCAGCTGGTTCGGCCCAGGTGGCCTCCTCATCAGTGATGTAGCTATATTCCGAACCATCACCTTCACGAGGAGTCTCGTCCGTCTTCCCCTTCGGCGCCATGGCTCCTGCAACGTCGACATAGAGGACATCGGGAGCGCATAGAAGAAACCCATATTTCCTTTCAGGGGGAAAATAAAAACTTACGCCATGCAATCTCCTGTGGGACGCCCGCGGAGGGATCCCCACGGAGCCAAACCCTTGCAGCACTTGAGGCTATATATATATATATGGGTTAGACAGACACACGTCACACATGACATACATGGCAGGAAACACTGGGGTGGATTTAGTAAGGTTCTTTGTGCTGATTGATGGTGCTTCTGTGATGAAGTGATTGGCGTTGCTTTTATTTAGTGGGTGGTAATGTGGATTTAAAACTGAAGAATGGTGTTCCGGATGTTTACAAATCGATCAGTTATAACCAAAAAACAAATATGACTGATGCTAAGCGTCACTGTGCAAAGATCCGATGTGTATAGTAGGTGATTCTGGTGTTTTTGTTGTGGCACAGAGCCCCTCCGCGCTCTGCGCGGTGGCGCCCTCCACAAACTTTACAGCAGCGCCTCCCATAAATTTTAACAAAGGAGGCAACACCTCCTTGAAAACAGGCTTGTGCGCAGGAGACCTTGCAAGGCCTTCCTTATAATGTCTGTCGAGCTATGATCAATCAATAACTTTGGCGTTACAGGAGGTTTCGATATTAAGGGCGATGTCCTCCTTGAAAGTTTCCGGGTCGTTCTCGGGGCCACTGTGTTTATGCGAAAGCGAGCAGCACCAAAGGACATTTGTTCAGCTCACATGCCTCGGTCCCGAACCTAACTAGCAGAAGAACTTTGGTGAAGTCGAAACTTCATATGCACCAACAAGTCGTCCAGGCAAGCGAAGCAGCCTTCGAAATGCGGCGCCTGGGGCAGCAGGTCATGAGGCATGGCGTTGATGGCGCCCAAAAGAAAAGAAGCAGCGCTATCCAACTCACCAACCTTTCCTGCAAGCAACCCGCGCGATGTCAAAGCTGGACATTTCTCGATCTTCTCTTGCATAGGCTGGATTTGTCCAGACCTGGTGTAAAGGTGAGCGGTCCATGTACAGTCTGTGGGCTCTGTGCCAGGGCGGTCCAGCGTCATCTGAAGGATGGTGAAAAACATGATGGCACAGGCAAGCGCACATGACCTGGTGCGGTCTTCCTTGAAGAAAGGCTGGCAAAAAATCAAAGCCTCACGAGCATTTTCCAGCTCAAACGCGCTCTTCTCCTTGAGTGCTGGATCCCACAGCAAGAAGGCTTGGACGCCCAACTGCAAGTCAGCTCTGTTGAGGACACCTTGGGGCAATCTCTTCTCACCTGCTGCTGCCATGTTGCAGGTTAGACTAGTTTTGTGAGCCAAAACCTGGGTCGAATGGGTCGATGCGATGGACAAAGCAAAACCGAGGTTGAATTGCATTGCGGCAATGTTCAGCACTGAATGTGCAAGCAATGTGGTAACCACGGCTAGCGCAGCTGACTCAAATGATTTTCAACAGGTCAAACTGGAAACATGCCGCCTATTCTTCAAAGAATGCCACGTGCTTGGAAAATGCATCGCACTAAGCGTCGCACTACACAAACAGACATGGCGTTGCCAATCATATGTCCTAATACCCTTTGTGGAAAACGTTGAAGTTCTTCAACATCTCCAGGCTTGTAGGCCCCAGGCCACACGCCTTGAAGCAAAAAAAAACTATCGGGGTGAGGAACCTCTGGCCTTGATGCCACCAGTAGCAATGCTTTCCTTTGCATCTGGTGGCAGTGAGGCAGGGGCATTTGTCCTCCATCCAAGTTGCTGAAGAACCGCCTGTGTCGACAATGAAGTCAGAGTCTTGTTTGGCCGGATTCTTGTCCAAAAAGTCTTGAAACTGGATCAAGTTCTTGCGGGCTGTGCTGGATAGAGCTGAGCCGTCGACATCGTGTGTCTTCTCCCGCAAGTTGCACTTCCATTCCATGGCAGGATTGCCAAGGAGCTGCTTGAGCGTGAGCCGCTCCTTGAAAGGCACTGGCCACTCAAAGTGCTTCACTTGCACGTCTCGGCGAATACCCACTCTGCAGAAACTCAGCCGTGGGAAGTAATAACTAAGTTGGAGGTACACTCACAGCTGGGCCAGGACTGCAAGGATCTTAAAATGTCTCCTGCTAAAATCAAGACGGTTGTACCATGCCATGCGTGTGACCCGTACTAAATTCGGGCCAACTGCAGCATTCAACGCGTATTTGACTGCCATGCTCGTGACCCGTACTAAATTCGGGCCAGCTGCAAGAGTCAACGCGTATTTGGCTGCCATGCTCATGACCCGTACTAAATTCGGGTCCTCTGGAGAGTTCAAAGACCAGGACTGCCATGTTAGCACATGGTCAACCGTGTAAGAACACGGCGGCCAAACGCGTATTTGCCTGCCGTGCTACCACCTGGCAGACCGTGCACTAACATGGCGCAGCCTCCTTGATAAAGAAAGGAGGCTGCCATGTTAGCACATGGTAAACCGTGTACGAACACGGCGGCCAAACGCGTATTTGCCTGCCATGCTGTACATGGTGAACACATGCAACACATGGCGGTCGAACTGCTTCCTGGAAATAGTAGGGAGAGGCCTTAGTAGCGATCTTTTTTAACTCAACTTGCTGCCCGCGGAAGGCAAAAATAGACAACAGGAGACTGCAGAAGCCTCCTTGCAACATGAAACGTTCGGCCTGTACAGGACCAGGAGACCTCTTGCACCTCCTTGTACCTTGTTACTGAGTGAATTCAGAAGTACGATGCCTCCGTCCTTGCAGGAGTCTACTGGAGCCTCCTTGATTGCTATTGCAGCGCATGCCAATTGACAGCCGTAGTTGCAGCAGGACAGGAGGCTCTTGACACTCCTTCTGCAATCAAAGTTGCCGAAAACAATTTCACCTTTTCTCTTCCGTCGTCGCGCACAGGAGACTTCGCTTGAACCTCCTTCGTGGACGAGTTTGCTTGAGTTGGGCGGGTGGCACTGACACACAGGAGATAGGTAGCTTTCAGCAGTGCGGTGAGCAGGCGAAGCAGCATGTTTGCGGAAACGAGCCACACGAATGTCACCACTGTTCACTTCATACCTTGCAAAGTGATGCCTGGAAACCGGAAACTTGGACATGGCTTCAGGACTCACTTCCTGAGCATCATGGCACAGTCGGCAGCCCAAGCCCCAACTGCCACTCTCCATATTCATTTTGGCGTCCAACCATGCTAATTCTTTCTGCCATACAGGCTTATATTTCACCCATGTGCATCGAGCACATTTTGCACCTGCAGAGCAAGCTTTCACATGTGCATCATCATCATAGCCGCCAAGCGAACAGTTGCCCAACTGCTCTGACATACTTGCTGATCCCTAGGTTTGAGCCGGTCAAGCAGAAAGGGAAATGTGTGCGGCTTGCAGCTAACAATAATAATGACTGATCAACTGATAGGAAAGCCTGCCAAGCTGGCTGCCGCCATGAAAGAAATTACTGAATGACACTCAGCCACCGTTCAAAGTGACCCCTTCGGCCATTTTTTCCCCTCAGCCGCGTCTCCCCTGCGGCGATGAGACGTTGATACACTCCGAACAACGGTCAGAGGCGACGTCCAAAAATGATCTTCAGCAAGTATCTGAATCTCAGTCTGGGAAATAGCAGCTTCAACAGCGCAGCTCTGCTCGGATCTTTTTGGCTAACTGGCGTGTCTCCGAGTTCTCAGCTGTCAGTGTTAAACATAGGGGTTTAGTTTAGTAACAAAACTTGAGCAAAAAGAGTCGAAACTTCTGGTGCAGTCAAGATGCGCTGTTCATCAAATAGCCATGCTTGTCTTTGAGCCCACCCTGCGGAGAAGCTGCTGTTGAACCATCTGGGCTGAGGTTGCTGCATCCTGCTTCCATGGCTTCTCAGAATTGCAAAACAAAGTCGACCTCTTTGGGCTCACCGGCATGAGGAGCTGGCCAAATCTTGTCGCTTGGCTCGTCTGACACATGGCTGAAAACATTGGTTGAGAAAACGCTGCTACTGACACAGGAGACCTAAGGAGCCTCCTTGCGTGACTTCCCCCTAGTAGCTGCTGGTGTTGACCAATTGTCCAGGAAACTATAGAAGCCTCTCTGCGCAATGAGCGTGGCAAAAAAAAGAAGAAGTTCACAAAACACTTTTCTCAGGAGTGTGTACCTCCTTGGCCAAGGAAGCTTATATGATGAATGTCAATGATCCTTGCTCAGGAGGGTGCACCTCCTTGGTCAGGACACTGATGGATAATGAAAACATGTCAATGATTGTTGCGTGCACCTCCTTGGTCCTGGTCAGGAGGTGTGATAATGAAAACTTGTGAATGAAATCCTTGCTCAGGAAGGTGTACCTCCTTGGCCAGGACAGGAAATCTGAATTCATTATGGAAACACTGGTAAATGATCTTTGCTCAGGAGGGTTTAGCCTTCGGCAAGGCATGTGACATATGAATTTACATGAGTCGATCATGGAAACAGTAACATCTAAACAAGACAAACATGTTTGAAGCAATACGTTTTCTCCAATATGTTAAATCAAGAGAGTTTTGGGCAACACATACATATCCCTGAATGACTTGTAACATATGTTAAAAACCAACTCTATAACCATGTCTTAAAACATAGAAGCACCACCAATCAGCGCAAAGAACCTTACTAAATCCACCCCAGAACACGCAGAGACACGGGCAAAGACAAGACGCGACAGTGACAAGGAAACCTTCCAACCCCACAGGCACAAGGACAGCAGCTGCAGCACATCTTTTTTCAGACCCGATGGAGCATAAATGCGACAGTCACGGAAAATAGCCGCGCTCGGCCCAGCAGCTTGGAGTACACAAAGCCCTCCGCCGACACTTCTGACATCCGTTACGGAAACGGAGCTTGAGCGTCCGCGGTACCTTCTTCAGCACAGCTTGACGCACCTGCTCGCGTGCGGACAGGTGCGCTGACGGCCCCGTAGGCCTGGCCTTCGCCTTAGGCATTGCCTTGCCCTTAGGCATCGCCACTTTAGCCTTGCCCTTAGGCATGGTCTTAGCCTTTGCTTTGCCCTTAGGCATAATCTTCGCTTCTGCCTTGGCAGGAGACTTGCCCTTGGACTTAGCCTTGCCTCCAGTTGGCTGCACACTTGCTTTGGCCTTAGGCATGGCCTTGCTCCTGCCAGTCCCTCCCTGCAATGATCCCGTAGATCCCTCAGCGGCACAAATTGCGGCGTACGCAACCGTGCCAATTGCAGCTGCTGGCCGCTTCAAGCCCTTCTTTGACGCAGGACGTTTCAAAGCTGCTTCCTCCAACAAACGAGCGTTGCCTTGTAATGCTTCCAACTGCTGTTCCACTGACATCTCCGGATCCTTCTGCTCGTCTTGCACAGGTTTTTTTGGAAGACACCCCGTAGGTGTCTTCTCTTCCACAAGACCATCTTCAATCGCCAACAGCTCCTTTTGTGCAGGCACCGGACATGTTACCGGACTCGACAACGATAATACTTGCTGTGTTCCAGCATTCTGCATTCCCCGCGAACATGCTTCGACAACCTTGCAGATTGCATCCACACTTAAGCCAGATGATGCAGACCCTGAGGACAAAGAACCTGCAGCGATGTCCGCTTCCCCCTGCAGAAGTTTATGATCCTTTCGCAAAGGCATGTTGCGCACGAATTGCATGACATCAGCAGCAAACTCCTTCCGCTCCATCGGTTTCCCCGTAGGAAACACGGACTGTGCAACTTCACTGGGCAAATCTTTCCATGACACGGGCAACTCCAAAATGGTCGTGGACGATGGCGGCACAGACAAGTACTTTGTCACGACGGGCTTCTTCTGCAGGTACAAGTTGTATTTTTCCTTCGCAGTCATTCCTTGGCATAACTGTGTCCAGTAGGCCAACGCGATAATCGTTGCTTTGCTACCTTCCGTTGCAACCCGCAACGTCAGCTTCGCCGCGTGGGCGCACAGGTCAAAAAGCAACTGATCTCTGTCAGTACCCTCACGCAAAATTTTCTGACATAATTCTTCAGTCAAAAAAAAAGGCAAAGTGGCAAAATCTTGCTGCGTCGTACGCACATTATCTGCAACCACAGCTTTCGTCTTGCTCGCCAAAAGCAACCGAAACCCTTCCACGTGGGAAGGGCTCCAGACCTGTGGATCTATTGCTCCAAGAATTCCTGCGGCTTCCCCTGGACTCACTGCCGACATTTTTTCCAAAGATTTCTTTACGCCAGCAGCCTGCTTCTCAACAAAAGTGGCATACGTCGCCAACTCGCGAATTCCACTTAGGAATCTTTGCGCCGCCTGCAGCTGCTTCATACACACAGCCATGACTACGGCAACATATATGGCTCCACCGAGTTATCCAATGGCTGCGCAAACGTGTGACATCACACTGCTCGCCATCCTCCAAAATATTCTATTTCAAAGTCATACATCATACTTGACATATCACTAAAAACATGTTCTTTTTCACAACAAATTCAAAAAAACTACCCAAAACATCCTTTTCAAAAAAAAGCTAAGTGAAAGCTAAGTGAAAGCTAAGTTCAACCTATCTTTTGTCATGTTGTAGACGCTTCCACTTATAAGTAACCTAAGTCCCCCTTATGTTCGACCTAAGCGATGCATAGCATAGCAACAACTTAGGCCATATAACCACTACTTAACATATACTTACCCCACTTATAAGTCCACTTAGCTTGAACTTATAAGTCCCCTAAGTCCTAGGAGCCTCCAAAGTGGGGCTTGACTTGGGAGTCCCACAATTCATCAACAATCGCTTGCTGCAACTCAAAGGCATGCGTGTGCACATCAACATTCCAACTGGGCTTCTGCAGGCTTAAGAGCTCACAAGGGGCTA